>JAQQAC010026072.1:52802118-53007867 GCA_029783875.1 Phataginus tricuspis | reverse complement strand
GTGTGTGTGTGTGTGTGTGTGTGTGTGTGTGTGTGTGTGTGTGTGTGGTTAAATAGTAGAGATTAAAAATGAATATTTTAATTTAATTTAATTTTTAATATGATCACTTTGGAAAACACTTTAGGACATTTTGTATAAAGTTAAACATTTACTCACCAAAACCCAGTAATATCTCTGCTAGGTTTTTACTCAAGAAAAAGGAAATATGTTTTCACACATAAACTTATTAAATGTTTAGCAGCTTTATGTGTAATGGCCCCAAACTGAAAACAACCTGTGTCCAACAAGTGATGAATGGGTAAATTTTAATACATCACATAATTAGAATACTACTCAGTCATAAATGAGAATAAGGTACTGAATGGATGAATTTCAGAAGCATTGTGCTCAGTGAAAGAAGTCATATGCAAAGGAAAATAACAGAATGATTCCATTTATATGACATTCATTCATAATTATAAAGACAGAAATTAGATCTGTGTTTCCCAGGGGCTGGAAGTAGGAAGGAGTTTGACAGCACAGGTGCCCTCAGGAACGCTTTGGAGTCATGGGAATATTCTGTATGTTGATAGTAGTGGTAATGACACTGTTTACATTTGTAAAAAATAAAAATGAGTATTTTGACTCATATATAAATATATGTATATTAATATATTTTCAAACTGTTTAAAAATATTTTTAAATATCATTCTTAGATACATTTTAACACACTTGGGAGAATAACTGTCCACAACCCCAAAGTCTTCCAAATTCTAAACTGTTCTCTGATGTTAACAGTTTAGGAAGCTACATTAGCTTTCTCATCACTTGAGTTTCATTTAATATTATACTGCCTCAGTGGCCCTACTGCTATGAAGCTATTTCAGGCAGAACCTTTTCTTTCTTGAATTTTCACAATGGAGAGCCTTAGTATACTCTGTGGTGCCTAAATGAAAGTGTGTTTTCGCATCCCAGGTTGTTGGGGGGGCCTGTTCCTGCTGGGTGAAACTGTAGCGCTGGAGTAGGAGCTAAGGAAAGAGGAAACCCGTCATCTTGGTCATATTCACTTCAAGTAGAAAAGCTGGGAGTAGTTTTAGTAACAAGGAGCTGGAACATGGAATGGAGGTTGTTGTAAAGTGAGGATGGAAGAGGGTTGTGGTTCTAATGTCACAGCTTTTCTGTTTTTACAGATTTAGTAAAGCTGAATAATTGTTTCTCAAATTGTATGCATATAGGACAATTTTCAGAGACTTTATATGCTTTTTTTTTTATAATTTACACCAAATAAATGATTGTTATGTTGGGGAGAGGGCTCACTGCTCCTCACACTAACTTTCCAGAAGTCCAGAGCATTTTTTATTGATCTGTAGAGATTTCAGAATTCCCTATTTAGTCTTGTTCATATAGTATTAGAGAATTGTTGATGGAATGATTCTAACTTGTTATCATACATATAAGTTGGAACAGTGTTTCTCAACTTTTGTGGCACATGATTCCCTTAGGGGGAGCTCTTTAAAGCATACTGATGAATAAGTCTTACCTCGAGATATTCTGATTCAGTTCTAGATAGGACCTAAGCATTAGAAATTTTTTGGAAAGTCCTGGGATGATCCTAATTGGAGCTAGATTTGACAACCATAGAATTAGACGTTTTAGAAGGGATTCCTACATCAATTCATAGTTGAAATGATATGACTTTTGTATGTTCCTAGAACATTTGAAGTTGAGATTACAAACTTTCCTATGGCATTTGTGTGAAGGATATTTACCCCTTCTTTGCAGTTATACGTGAATAAATAATGAAAATAATTTAGAGCATAAAGTTATAATTGCTTTGGTTTGAAGAAGACATGACTTGAACAAAATATACATTTCATTCCTCAGCCTTCTTCCTATATATATAGATATATTGTCATCTATACAGACATGCTATTTGTAAACCTGTTTAGGTTTCACAGTTACTACAACAAAGTGAAATATTCTGGTAGAAATATACTTTTCTATTTTATTCCTGCACAATATACCAATCAAATTTCTTGTTTACTTCATGACAAGTATTGCCAAAAAGAGATCTGGAAGCATATAAAAGGTTTAAGGGGTAGAATGTGGGGAAACAACAATCCAATCCAAGTGGGATTATTCTCATGACTTTATGTAGGAACCCTATTGTCACCTAGGTGGATAGCAGCAAACTGGGTATTGGAAGCTTGAGAAGCTTCCAAAGATTATGCTCTTAATGTACCCAAAATAAAAAGAAAATTCAAAACAATACTTTTAGAAACCTTGTTCTAATCAGCAGACCATTCCTCCCTAGAGGATGGACATTTCATTTTACAATTGCAGCAATTGTCATTTTCTCCTTTGTGTTTGTACCTAATTATATAAGTGGACTCTGTTTTCTACACGATTACTATCATTAGTGTGACAAATTTCTTACCCAAGTTTCAGTTTGTGAAGAATGTACCATTAAAAATCTATTGTCTTTTTTACTTTTCAGTCTTTTAAAGGTGTTAATCAACACTGTGATAAGACTATACATGACTACCAATTTTTTTAGACATTTAGATAATTACCAGAAATAATTTAATTAAAGTTTAGCAAGAAACCAACATATTGTGATCTGCATTGTAAGAAATCATTGAATGTAACATCAAAGGCAAAAATATTGCCCATCATTCTTGACACTGTCATTTTGAAAAGGAGTTTAAGGTATTTAACATGCTGATCATCTTGAGAATACATTGTTCACTGGGTCTTTTTTCCTGTCTCCTAACCATCCCAGGTCATGATATTTTGGTAGAGTAACTAACTTCATGGTACTTAGAATTATATAAAATGTAAAGTAAAATACATATTAAATCACAAAATCAATAGTTTAAAAGAAAAAATAAAAATAGAAAAAACAAGCCTTCAAAACTTAACTCACGAATTTCATGACAACATTTAAGTATTAGCACCTTGAGCTAAATATGACTTTAAAGGTTGTCTGTCTTCATTTCCTATAATCAGATTGCTAAAGCTGATTTCTTGCTTTTTTTCACCCTCACATCCCAAAATACCAGCAAATTCTTTTGATTCATTCACCAGAATCTCTCCTAATCTTCTCTTTATCATTGTCCCTCATCATTATAATCCATTATTGATATAGCAGAGTAATATAGAAAAAATAAGAATTCCTATAATGATTGTCCCTTTTTATAAATTCCTTACATTGAACGGATCTTTGACAATGAAGCAAATGGCAATTCAATAATAAATGGTGTTAGAACAACTGCACATCCACGTGTAAAAAAATGAGTCTTGGAAAAGACCTTAGCACCTTTCACAAAAATTAACTAAAAATGGATCATAGGCCTAAATGTAAAATGAAAAACCATAAAATCAGGAGAAAACATAGGAGAAAGTCTAAATGACTGGGTTTGGTGATGACTTTTTAGGTATAACAGCAAAAGCATGATTCATGAAAGAAAAACTGTATCAGACTCCATCAAAATTAAAAACTTCTATCCTGCATGAGACAGAAAAAAGATAAATGAGAAAATAGAAAGATAAACTATGGACTGGAGAAAATCTTTGTAAACATACCAGATACAAGACTAGTCTCTAAAACAAACTAAAAATTCTTAAAACTCAAGAGAAAAAAATCAAGCCAACCCAGTTAAAAAGTGGACACGATATCCCTACACACATCTCACCAAAAAAGATACACAGCATATAAACTATATGAAAATATGATTGACATCATATGCCATTAGGCAACTGCAAACTAAAACAGCAATGAGATAATACTAGACATCTATTAGAATGGCTAAAATCCAAAACACTGGTAACACAAATGTTGTCAAGGATGTGGGGCAACATGAATTCTCACTGCTGGTGGGGATGCAAAATGACACAACCACCTTGGAAGGTAGTTTGACAGTTTCTTATGAAATTAAACGTACTTTTAACATACAATATAGCAATTGCACTCCTTGCTATTTACTCAGATCAGTTGAGAACTTATGTTCACACATAAACCTACACAGGAATTCTTAACTGCTTATAGCAATTTTATTTAAAATTGCCAAAACATGGAAGTAGTCAAGATGTCCTTTAATGAAAAAATGGATATAGAACCTTGTACCTCCACACAATGGGATATTATTCAGCAATAAAAAGAAATCAGTTATCACACCATGAAAAGACATGGAGGAAACTTAAATGCATATTGCTAAGTAAAATAAGCCAGCCTGAAAAGATAGCATAATATATGATTCTAATGATATGACATTATGGAAAAGGCAAAACTATGGTGACAGTAAAATAGTGATTGCTAAGGGCTCTGGGGAGGGAGGAAGGGATGGATAGGTGGAGCACAGATGTTTAGGCAAGTAAAACTATTATTTATGATACTATAATGGTGGATACATGTTGTTATCATTTATAAACCCATGGAATATACAACACAAAGAGTGAACATTAATGTAAACTATGGACTTTACTTAATAATAATGTAACATTTTTTGGCTCACCAATTCTAACAAACACCACACTAATGCAAGATGTTAATAGGGCAAACTGTGCTAGTGGCAGGGGGAACTGAGGGGTTATAGAGAAACTGTACTTTATGCTTGCTGTTCTGTAAACCAAAAGCTGCGCTAAAGACTTTTTTTTTAAGAGCTTCTGATGGCATTTCACTGCTTTAGAATAACATTTAAACTCTATTCACTTGCCTTCAAGGTCCTACATGTTCTGCATATTCTGCTTCATATCTCCCTTTCTTCATTTTCCACCACCGTTCCCTTCTGTCAAACATCCTTCTTTGTAGTAATCAAATATGATAAATTCTTTTCAGTTCAGAAATTTACAACTGCTGTCCCCTTGGTGATGTTTTTACCATGAGTCTTCATGCCTTTCTTCATTCATGTGCTTTCAAATAGGCCTTTATTTAGCAATTCATCTGAAGTTCTTTTCTCATAGGACTTATTAGTAGGTGATATTTTCTTATCTATGTTTATCATGTTTCAGCTACTATGGAATGAAATTTTATAAAATCATACCTCATCTTCCCTTTTTACTTCTGTCACTTTATAGTTGTTTCACAGTCTAGAACAATGATTGCCATATAATAGTCACAAGTTAATATTTGTTGAATAAATTAATAACATTTTATAGGTGAGAAAAATAACTTGAAAGGTTGAAGACTTGCTAATTGTCCAGTTGGAATCTCATAGATGGGAGTCTTATTTCCTACCGCCTCTTTGATCAGTGGACACTCCTTGTAACAGACAATGGGGCAGTGCAGCACAGGATATTCATACCTTTAGGGAAATAGAAGTTATTTTCATGAAGACTGTCATGAAGTTTTTGTCAATTAGGATGTAATAAAAAACTAAAGTCACAGCCAACTTGATATTCAATAATATATATTAGGTTAAAATACATGTTTTTTTCCTAGAAATTAACCTTAAAGAATACATTATATATTGATTTTCATTCATATATTTTACCAGATAGAGTTCTGTCATTTTTATCTGCAAATACTACATCACTGCATCCATTGTTCTCTGTAATGACAGGCTTTTCCTGTAGCTTTTAAGTCACCACTAGTCTCTGATGTCATTGCTTAAAATGTCTTGTAACAGGAGAAATTAATTCAAATGCCCAGAATTTTTCGACTTGAGGATTGATAGTGTAATGCTACATATTAATCAAAAAATATTTGACACCTCTTGCAGATAAAGGTATTACCCTATGGCCTATATAACTGAATAAGCAATTCACTTCTTTTTCAGGATTATGCACATTTAGCACCATTCATTTAATATTAGAATGAAATGGCAAATTCAATGGAAACCATAAAATGTATAGTAAAGATTACTAGATTAATCCATAACAGTGGTTTTTAAAAGTTTTTGCATCACTTTTCCTTTCATTTGGATTCAGTTCCCAGAAATGCTCCTTTTAATAGGTCTAAAGTTTATGAAAATTTGGAAGGATATTTAATTAATTTTAAATAAATGTTTTAAAAAAAACGAACTATGCATAAGTATAAAATATCAGTTTTGTCAATAAAACCATTTATACCAAGACAATATATAGGGTAAATTATCATCTGTTACCTATATTATAATATAGTTCTATTCCCCCAAATAATTTGATTTTATTGAGATAATAAATATTTATTGATGAAGTGAGTGACCCATCATACATAGTGGCATAAAATTTTAGACTCTCTAAATTTTGTTATTGCTCTAAAACTTCACAATGACATTTGAGCTCCATTGTCATTTCATTAACATTGCACATTGTTCTACACTTCAGTTAGGTAACTGCAGATCTTAATGAGATTTTAGTAGTAACTATATGCACTATCATAAAATTTATGAGCTCTTATGGTGAAATTAAGCTCCAATGCTTATACTGAGTTGTAAACTTCCTGAGACAGCTTAAGTAAATGAAGACTGATGCCCACGGTTGACTTGAGGCAAAATTTATCTGATGCAATTTCATGTGCTCTTTCTGGATTCTCTGCCTCCTTTATGCATAATCAATTATCACATCAGTACTTGAACTACAGGGAACCTGATGTCCAAGGACCTCCTTTCAGGTTTATAAAGAGTGGTAATCTGTAAATGATTTATCTATTCTCTCTGTGTAAAAAGACACTGAAGCTGAGAGAGGCCCTGTTGAATGATAACACAGATAAAATGTTGGAGAAATAGATGGAGAAATGGGCCCTTCTGTTTCACATTGCCTATGTATTTGTGGTATTGTGTCACATCAAAAATATGCAACCTGTAGCCATATTCTGGAAATTCATTAGCTAGAGCTCAAATGAATGAAAGTTTAAGATGATAGATCTAATACCATTTTATAAAGGAGGCTAAGAAATGTTTGTGAGACCAACATCAATGTTGATTGTATGTCAAAAGGTGAAAAATTGGATGATGTATGTTGTAATGACATGTGTGTGTGTGTGTGTGTTGAAGGGGGTGTGGGGTCCACAAGCTTTGTCAAGCTTACCAATACCTATGTATTATTCTATCAATATTAAATATTCATTAAATACCTCATATTACTTGACCCATCAGTAGCAATTAAATAAAATTGATCACTTCCACCACTAGAATCCAGGACTTTATACATTACTGATTTTTATCTTACTTAAATGGATACTTCTACTTAATCTCCTTTGGCCCCTCCTCAGCCTGCTTATCTCTGGATGTTTGAGTGCCCAGGGCTCAATTCTTGAATTTCTGTTCTCTCTCCACACTCATTCTCTTGGTGATCACATTTAGTATGGACACCCTGATTCCTTCTGCTACCCTGTATCTCTTCTACTTGTTCATCTCAGTCAAATGAAATACTGTCTTTCTAGCTGTTTCAATCAAAATCTTTGGCATGATACTCAACTTTTCTCTTTATCTTATAAATTATATCCAATCTATTAGCAAAAATAGATCTAGATGCTGGGTACCCCGTGTAACTCCAGGGAGATAAAATCCCAGGGCAAAATACCTAGCTGAAACCGAAATCAGTCAAAGGGAGAAATAAAGTTTAAAACCTGTTAATTGCTTACAAACTGTGTTCCCAGGGGCTGTCTCTCTCCTGCTCAGGCAGAAGCAAGCGAAACCTCCCCCTAACCTCTTAGGTTCAGATAAGCCCTTGGTTGCCCCGGCAATTACCTATTGATAGGGAGATAAACTACTCCTCTCCACCCCTTAGGAACTCCTGTTGATATGGAGATGCACTAAAGCCAGGCAAGAGACTGGAAATACTACAATTTTACCCACACCCCATTACTATCTCTACACCCTGGCCCAAGCCACCAGTATTTTTTCCCTGCACTCATAGCTTGTTTGCCTGCTTCCAATTACTTCCCTATAGGCTTTTCTACAGATGCATCTAAATTATTACATCATTCCTCCAGTAAAAGCCCTCCATTCATTTATTCCTCAACAAATATTCATTCATTCTCTATTAATTCATTGATTTATTCATCAAATATTTTCATGTGTTAGACACTCTTTTAGTAGCTTGGTGTCTACAACTGAACAAAGGAAAAATGATGCCCGGTTTCGTAAACTTGTATTCAAGCAAGCAAGAAACACAATAAACAAAAAATATGACTTAAAACATAAATTATATTCTTTATTAGAAATTATGTGAAGAATAGTAATAGTAGATCAGGGCAAGAGGGATCTGAAATGCCAGGTTGTTAATGGTGGAGAGAGGAGCAAGCAGGCTGCAGTATTGACTTAGGTGTTTGGAGTAAGCCTCATTGAAAAGGTGAGATTTGAGCAGAGATATGAGAGAGATAAAAACTTAATCAAGTATACATCTAGGGGAAGAGTATTCTCGGCAGAAGGAACAGTAGCCACCAAAGTTAAAACATAGGAGACTGCCTGACATGTCCTAATCATTTTGCTCCAGGAGTACTTGTTACTTGAGTTTTCTACCCATGCTCGTGCCTCAGGGTTTTCATTCTTGCTGTTCCTTCTTCCTGGAATGTGTTCCTCAGGATATTTGCAAAGCTCAAGTATGAAACTGTTCCATATTTTTGCTCAAATTTACAATCAGAGAAGGTTTCCCTTGAACATGTTATTTAGAATTGCAACTCCTCTCCCTGGCCCTGTCCATCTCCCTTCCATTCTTTAATTTTTGTCAGGACTACTCAGAATAATCCAGTATACTATTTGTATTTTATTTCTTTATCTATTGCCTATCTCCCACTCTAAAGGGTCCTCTCCATGAGTGCAGGAATTTTATCTATTTTGTTTGTTGTGCCCCAACACCTAGTGCCTGGCACTATCTCTGGGCTACTGTCTCATCTAGTGAATGGGATTTTCAAAGCATTAAATAAAAAGCCATTGAATGAAACAATGGCTTTTCATTTTAGAAGCCTTCAATTCTCCACTAACCTTTTCCCATCAAAATAAAACTAGCAGATGAATGACCATGCTTTTATAAGATATTAACATTGGAGAAAGCTTGGTGAAGAGTATATCAAAATACTATCTTTGCAACTCTTCTAAAAATCTAAAATTATTTCAAAATAGGAAGTAAAGAAACAACAGAACCAGCTTTGCATTGGCCCCTCTCCTCAAAGGGGGCTTAATCTCAATTTTGTAATTTCTTTTAAGACATAAGCAGAATAAAAATATTTAACTACATTGACTCTATCTTATCTGCATGGGCTATTAATTAAACAGATTATTTCTTCTGGACAGGCCCTGTTGACCAACATAAGTTAATCTTTTGATTACTTATTTTGAAAAATACACTATCCATTATCTGAAGATTGAGAAGGTCTTAAAAATATATCAACGAAAGAGGAACCACGTGTGCAGGTATATTTCTACACACATGATGAAGACCTCCATAACTTTGCTCCTTTTTCAACTCAGTCCCCAGTGAGATCATCTTTAACACACTCTTATAACTTCATGAAATGGCCTGTAGTATAGTGTGAAAGCTGATTCTTACTATCTTGGCACTCATTTGTCTTAGTAATTTGTCTAAGTAATTTGTCTTAGTAATTTGTCTAAGCTAAACTTTTCTAGTAATTTCAAGTTCCAGAACTAAATTTTTCCTGTTTTGTGAAGAATTCCAAACTTCCATTAAGTGTAACAGCCTTAGTCAATAATTAAAAAACAGAAGAAAAGGCTAATAACAAAAGTATAATAAAGTCATTAATTTTTTATATTTATACCCATGAATGAATGGGAAGATTATAATTAGTTTATAAATGCAAGTAAAGAATAAACATTTTGTAATTCTAGCAGTAAAGTTAAGAAAGCTGTGCAATGAGAAGAATATTAATAGGATAATACCTACCTGAATTAAATAATAGTTTGGGTTGTTCCTGCTGTGTTTTCTTGCAGTAGTAATTTTTACTTTGTAAACTCAACATCTTAACTCCACTTCTTTAGAATAATCTCTATTTTAACCTAGTGAATGGAATTACTGTAAATAAAATGGTTTTCTTAATTTCATTTTTGGATTATTCATTGCTAGTACATTGAAATACAATAGTTTTTTATACATTGGTTGTATCCTAAAAGTGCAAAACTTGTTTAATAGAGATACTTTTAAGAAAAAAAGTTCAGTGGGGAGCCAACTTTAACACATTTTAAATGTTTCCTTAGTACAGAAATAGTATGTTATGAAAGCAGACCATGTATCTTGATACAAACAGGAGCATATTGAGTTATGCAAGATGCCACAGCAGAATCTTTGCAGCCTGAGACCTAGAGAAGACCAGGGAATCCTCTTCTGCAAGATTCAAGGCAGTCCTTGAGGCAACCTGGCCCTGTAGAGAAAGTGTCCCAAATTCTTTGGGGAGACCACAACAAAAAGAACAGACACACTCTAGAAGCCGTAGACTCACTAAGATAGCTGGATCAAGCCAAGTGAAGAAGCAGAATTGAGATACCGTTATGGAAGGAGAACTAAACAATTCCAGAGACAAAAAAATTCTATAGCTGTAAAAGGGCCTGACTATATTAATTAATAAATTGGTATAACATTATGATTACTGGCATAAAACCATACACATTTGATGATGCCTTAGTAGAAGATACAATAGTTTAAGGTATTTTAAAATACATAGTACAGGCATACCTCAGAGATATTATGGGTTTGGTTCCAGATAACTGTAATAAAGCAAGTATCACAAAATGAATCAAATGAATTTTTTTGTTTCCCGGTGCATGTAAAAGTTGTTTAAACTGTGCTGTAGTTTACTAAGTGTGTAACAGCATTATGTAAAAATAATGTACATACCTTAATTAAAAAATACTTTGTTGCTAAAAAATGCTAACCATCATCTGGGCTTTCAGCCAGTTGGATTTTTTTTTCTGGGGGAGGGTTCCTGCCTCAATGTTGATGGCTGCTGGATGACAGGGGGGTGGTTGCTGAAGGTTGGGTGCTCTGGCAATTTCTCAAAATAAGAACATTGACTCTTCCTTTCATGAACAATTTTTCTGTAGCATACGATACTGTTTGGTTGCATTTTACCTACAGAACTTCTTTCAAAATTGGAGCCAATCCTCTAACTCTACCAACTGTTTTATCAACTAAGTTTATATAATATTCTAATCCTTTGTTGTCATTTCAGCAATTTTCACAGTATCCTTGCCAGGAGTAGATTCCATCTCAAGAAACCACTTTTCTTGCTCATCCATAAGAAGCAGCTCCTTATCCATTCATGTTTTATCATGAAATGCAGCAATTCAGTCATATCTTCAGGCTCCATTTCTAATTCTAGTTCTCTTGCTGTTTTCCCCTCATCTGCAGTTACTTCCTCCACTGAAGTCTTGAGCCCCTCAAAGTTATCCAGGAAAAATAGAATCAGCTTCTTCCAAACTTCTGTGAATATTGTTGTTTTGACCTCTTCCCATGAATTACTAGTGTTCTTAATGGCATCTAAATGGTGAATCCTTTTCATCCCAGAGAAATCACTATCTATGGCAGTTACAGGCTTATGAAATTTATTTATTCATTAAGATGAAAGTCAAATGACTTCCTGATCCACGGGCTGCAGAATGAATGTTGTGTTAGCAGGCATGGAAAATGCATTCATATCATTGTACATCTCCATCACAGCTCTTGAGTAACCAGGTGATTATCAGTGAGCAGTAATACTTTGAAAGGAATCTTTTCCTGAGAAGCAGGGTCTCAAAAGTGGGGTTAAAATATTCAGTAAATCATGTTATAAATGTGTGTGTCATCTGGACTGCACTGTTTCATTTATAGACCATAGACAGAGTAGATTTAGCATAATTCTTAAGGGCTGCATTAGCCCCTAACAAGAGAGTCAACCCATCCTTTGAAGCTTTGAAATGAGGCATTCACACCTCTCTAGCTATGAAAATCCTAGATGGCATCTCCTTCCAATAGGCTGTTTCATCTACATTTAACATTTGTTGTTTTGTGTAACCACCTTCATTAGTTGTTTTAGCCAGATCTTTTTGGTAACTTGCTGCAGTTTCTATATCAACACTTGCTGCTTCACTTTGGACATTCTGTTATGGACATGGCTTCTTTCCTTAAACATCAACAGCCAACTCTGCTAGCTTCCAAATTCCTTTCTGCAGCTTCCCCACTTCTCTCCTCCTTCATAGGATTGAAGAGAGTTAGGGCCTTGCTCTGGATTAAGTTTTGGCTTAAGCGAATGTGGGAGCTGGTTTGATCTTCTCTCCAGACCAGTAAAACTTTTTCCGTATCAGCAAGAAGGTTGTTTGCTTTCTTATCATTCACGTGTTCACTGGAGTAGCATTTTTAATCTTCTTCAACAGCTTTTCATTTGCATTCACAACTTGTTTCACTGGTACAAGAGGCCTCTCTTTTGGTTTATCTGGACTTTCAACATGCTTTCCTCACAAAGCTTAATTATTTCTAACTTTTGATTTAAACGGAGACAGGCAACTCTTCCTTTCACTTGAACACTTACAGGCCATTGGAGGGTTATTAACTGGTCTAATTTCAATACTGTTGTGTCTCCAGAATAGGGAAGCAGAAGGAGAGGGAGAGAAGGGCAATGGAGCAACCAGAACACATGCATTTATTGTTTTAGTTCACCATCTGATATGGGTGTGGTTTGTGGTGACTCAAAACATTTACAATAGAAACCTCAAAGAACATTGATCACCATAACAAATATCATAATAATGAAAAAGCTTATAGATTGTGAAAATTACCAAATGTGAAACAGAGACATGAAGTGAGCAAATGCTTTTGAAAAGTGGTGCAGGTAGACTTGCTTGACAGGGCTACAAACCTTCAATTTGTAAAAACTGCACTGTCTTAGAAGCACAATAAAGCAAAGCACAATAAAAAGAAATATCCTATAACCTTTTTTATTGCTTGGAATGATGTGTTAGAAGTTCCTAGATGTAAAACACAAATATTTTAATGGCTCTTGATAGATGTTATTTTAATTTACATTCACTTTATTACCATATGTTATTTGAGTAACATTATGTAATTTAATTTTTTCTTCATCTAGCAATTAATAAAAAAATATTTTGCTTTTTATTACGTACATGATCCATACTTCCACATAAATATTTTATGGTTCCTGCAAGATCTCAATGTTCATTTTTCTGTCACTTATAAGTGACTAAACCACAAATGCTCAGGAAATATGTATTAAATAAATTTAAATTATATGATCATTAAATATGAAAAGCTAAAAAAATTCAGAGTATGAGGATAGGAAAATATGTTAAATTATTTCCTGATTATCATATATTTTCACATTATTCTTTTTATTTATTTTTCTAAATTCTTAATGGCTTATTTTCTAATCTGTTTATTTCCATTTTATTGTATTAGGATTCCAAAAAAAAAAGAACTATAAACCTTACCTTGTAGTAACTCAAATATGGTAAGATGAATAAGCATCTTGAAAAGCTAGATAGATTGGATTTGGATGTGATGAATTAAGGTATAAGAGCTTGTATGTAGCTCCCCCACAATCAGACTGAAATGCTTCCAGGAAAACTCTTACATATCATGCTCCTAACCTTTAAGAGCCTTGTTCAGGTTTATAACAGAAAAAAAAAAAAAAAGAAATAATTTGCTTTGAGATATCTATGAGTATTAATGGCTCTGCCATTCAGATATGAAGGCTGTGGTACAAAATATGACTACTTTCACCTTGAAAGTTAACCTATTTTCCTCTGCTCTCTTCTACTACTTGAATGTGCTTCATATCAAACCTACTTCTCTGATAACCTTATAAACATTAAACTTTTACCACAGAAAACAGACTTGCTTAACTATAAAAATCAAAATATTTTTCCTTCTGAACTATCATCTATGAATTCTTTCTGTCACTTTTGAGCTTAAAATTTGCACACTCACTGCTTAAAAAATTCGATGATCCCAGAATACCTGTCTTAGTAGCCAAAGTGTCCTTCAGTTCCGTGCGGAACCAAAGTCTGTATTCATTTCAGTCCATTCAATTTCTTCTTACAGATAAAGAAGTTTAAACTTTATGGTCAGGTAGCTACATGGTCTTGAATGGTATCAGTTTCTCAGATGACATAGCAGACCTTGAGGCTTTTCTGTTTCTTTTAAGAAAATCTCAAGGATATGAACATTACTGGGGAAATTATTGAAATTGTAGCAAAGAGTTGTTGGCCCATTTTTAAAATGCTTAGATGAAGTTCAGTAATTAAAGCAGCCATAAATGAGAACCCAGAATGCTCAGCAGGTAATTCCCCAAACTGAAGAAACAAAAGGAAAGAAGTAGAGGAGTATAAAAATAGTTAAATATAAAAAGACCATAGAAAAATTCAAATATATGTAGATGACAGATTATTTCAAGAAGTCTGTGACCATACTGAGTTTACTACAGCCTCATTCTTTTGCATAGCTTGACTGCCACCACTAGTCTGTATAATGTTTGGAAAGCGACAAAGCACTTTTTTCTAAATATATAAAAAGGAAAACAATATTTTAAGTATTATCCTCATATAACAGTTTAAAAAAGAACAGATGTTTGTTCATCTAAATTTAACTAGAAGACATTCACTAATAGAGTGTAGTATATAACTTCCCTTGCATATTCTCTGGAATATTCTACGGAAATTTAATTTATTGACCACCTGGCCTCATCTGATTGCCTTATTCACGAAATAACTGCTTCATTTTCAGAACTTATTCTTATCTTCTGTATTGCGAACTCCCTTTTAAGCCACAGTGTGGGAAAGTAGAAAGTTTAATTAGGTGAAAAAGATATCCTGAAAACCAATTTATGCAAATCTGAGCAATTATCATGAGAGAATGAGGGATGGAAGAAGAAAGGGAAAGATATAAGATCTATAAAAAGGGCCAAATATGTGGTATTCATTTTTAAAGTAAGAAATACCAAACCCTAACATTTTTTAATCCAATATTTATTAGATGATTTCTGTTTTGTTTAACTATTATAAAATCTTATAATCTCACATTTGTAACATGGGTAAAATTAGAAACACATTTAAAACTAGACATTTATGGTCTTGATAGTAACACACTAAAATACAGTACTACCCAGGAAGTAGCAAAGATTTAAAAAAGACAATTTTAAAATATTTTCATATATTTTAGAATATATTTCTGCTTTTTGATGTTTTCCTAGGCAGAATAAATGTTAGAATGGTTTCAATAGCATTCTATAGCCAGATTATTATTTGTTTCTATACTGTAATTAGAGCCAAAGACTGTCCAATACTTACACAGGTTACAGGTATGATTATAAAGAAAAAAAGCTCAAAATAATAGAGTCAGTTGAAGAATTTGATTTGAGTGAAGGCTGGTACTATTCTGTTTAATGGATCACCAATTCAACAAATTCTTGAGAAATTATATTTACTAAAGTCTAAAAAGCAAATCAAACCAAGTTCTTTGTGTATGCATAATCAATAATTTTCTTAGTCATTAAATCTCAAACAAATCTAATGGTAAGAAAGTATACATGGAATCATGTTCTAACTATGAAGTAATTTAAAAATTCTGTTGAAAGGCCAGCATTCCTATTATTTTTGGAAGATTTCCTGGGAACTATATGTTGGGGGACAGTTCTCCAAGGGTCTCTCATACTTCTGTACATCTTCCAACAGAAGCACTAAGAGCTCTTGTTCTGCACTATCTTTATAGAGATATTTGTATAGCAAACATTGGAAATAAAGAGAGTGTCTCTGGGGCAAATTTCGGAATTGTTTGTTGTCCAAGATAACAAAGATAATGTCTTCCTCTAAGGCATAGGTTGAGCACATTTGGTAGCAGCTCCCTTTAAAATATTGGGTTTCCTAAGTTCTGGGTCACTCAGCATTAAGGCAAATCATTGTATGTACAGCACTGAAGTTCACCCTATTCTATTTTCTTCCCTTAACCATTATCTGCTCTTAATGCTATCATTCACATTACTGTGCAAAATTTTGGCATTGTGAAAGTGTTCTTAATTAAAGTGCACTGTTGTGCCCAAAATAAACAAAATTGGTTATGTGGTACAGCAAGTAATTTTATATTATGTATGGTAAACTGTAGTTTCTTTATAGTATTTATGATAACTATAGTTACTTTAAAAATACAAGGTAAAAATTTAAATAAGGTATCACACAGTTAAATTCATATACTTTGTTTAAAATATAACCATCATCTTATCTTATATTTTTTATGCCCCTGTAGCTGCCCTAGGTGGTGCCACCCTCTGGCTAGTCTGGTGCAATAGCATAGGCAAGCAGGTGTGCAGACCAGTGCCTGCCATGAGGAAGTAGCAGCTATCTGCGTATCACAGTGGAGGGCCTTGGAGCTGCATTGCTAGCCAAGGGGATGGAGCACCTGAGTCTCCTGAAAGTTCCCAACCTGCTGATCTGAGTGTGCTAGGATGATTTTGTCCACCTGCCCTTTCTTCTGAACAGCAAGCTCTGTGTAATCTTTCCCCTTTAGTAGCCCTCCCATTGTTGGGAAGTATTTCAAAGTACCACCTTTCTTTTCTCCTGGAGTGGCCGGCTTTGCATATCCATTCTCCACAAGCAGCTGGAATCTCAGTCTCCCCAAGTATTCTGCCTATCTTTGCTTTCCAACCCCACTAATCTCCAGAGTACCATGCAATATGGGTTTCTTCTCCCAGAGCAGATCTCCTGGGCTAGGTGTTTAGCAGTCCTGGGCTTCTACTCCCTCCCTGCTCTGTTTCTCTTCCTCACACCTGTGGGCTGTGGTAGGGGAGGGCTTCGGTCCCGCCGGATTGTGACTTTGGTACTTTACCTTTTTCTGTAAGGTCTTCTCTTTTCCCCAGATGTAGACAGTTTTTCTGCATTCTTAGTGTTTCAAGATTAGTTGTATTTGCTGTATTTTTATGTTATATGTGCTGTTGTGAGGAGGTTTCTTCCTCACTTCTTACACTGCCAACTTTTTTCTTGCCTCCACTTTAAAGCATTTTGTAAAGTATAAAGTCTATACTCCACCTGTCCTTTCTCCTGAGCAGCAAGCTCTGTGTAATCTTTTCCCTTTCGCACTCCTCCCATTGTTGTGAAGTCTTTCTGGCTGCAGTGCCTGAAAGTGAGAGAGAGTGAGAGAGGCTTCATCCCTTGTGTTTTTTTGTGTTATTAATCTTACATTTTTCCTGTCTTTACTCTACAATGTGCTTTATAATGCAAATATATTATTAGTATCCTATAACCATTTGTGAGTCAATAATAGTTACTAGTTTTTCTAGCTTATTTTAAATGTTAGTGTCTTTATATTATTCTTCATGTAGTGTTATAACTTGAGGCATTTATTCTATTGAGCAAGTATTTACTCTTCTTTGTATTTTTAAATTCAATACAAACTTAAGCTCATTTAGTAACACACTGGATCACAGAAAACATGACTACAATTTTCCAAAGAGCAGTCCAAAAAAAAAAGCCAGAGAAGAAAAAGTATCCAATCTCCCATTCTTATTAACTGGGAATTTGAGGAATCTGACTGATATTTAGAAGTAGTTTGTGAATATATTTACAATACACAGAAAAAGCACTAGTAAGGGGAGAAAATAGCTGTTACGAATGAAATGAAATGTACTATTTTCCTTTAATAAGGAGGATTACAAGATCATCTCATTATATAGGAAAGGAAAAATTAAGGCACATGCCTGAAAAATGATTGTTAATATCTAATTTTACCATATCATTAATTATAGAATTTTCCTGACCACACTGTACTTTTGCAATAATAGAGATATCTAAATTCTCCAAGCAAATTAATTTTAAAAATTGTTTACTCAAATTGGCTAAAGGGGAAATACATATATCCACCTATATAAGCAGTTACGGTGGATTGGGAAGTTATATAAAGTAAGATTATATGATATATAATAATATATAATAAAATATATATAAATTTATGAGACAGTGTGGGTACAAGAAACAAACCAACAAAACCTTCCTTAATACTGTTTCTCCCTACTCCAGGTTAATTGAGTGAGTTTAAGCAGAGGGAGCCCAGATCGGAATGGTGATTTTCAGAGCTGCCTATTCACACTTTCAGGAAGCAATGAGGCAATTATAAAAAGTTCCCCATTTTTCTCATTTTTAGTGTATTTGGAACCATAATTATTTCTGAATACAGTCAAAAACAATGATCAATATTTCTTTTGAGCATTAGTTTGACACATTCTTTTTGAGTTGATAATATTAATATAAAAATAAGAAAAATATAGTACCAATGCTATTAAAAAAACCTATATTCATACCAAAACCTCAGCAAAGCTGCAGGTTACAGAACACAACAAATTACTGCATGAAAGATTCATCTGTTTAAGACTTACCTCATGTGAGAAAACAGCAGAACTGGAAAACAATTAGAAGACATGACAAAGGTCAGGCAAACATCCAAATTCAGATTATGTGTCATTATTTCCCACATTCATTCTAGATCCTCTTGATAGTGCTGTTATTTTTATTTTTTATTATTAATGCAGTTAATGATAATGTAAACAATAAAAATATTGCTAACATTTATTGACTAACATTATGACTAAGTTCCATATGTTTTTCTAAATATTTATGTGCAATGTCACTTACTACACAGAGTAATCCAATGAGATATGTGATACATATAGTACCTTTTAGAGAGTAGGAAACTGGGATCTAGATAATATTGATAAAGTGCCCCAAACCATAGAACTGTTAGAGATGGAGCTGCAACTTGAGTTGATCATTCAGTCCAGAACAGGGAGTCCTTCAGTGCCTCTAGATGCTAGATAATACAAAAACTGCATAACCTATGTGTCTAGAGAATATAAAGATCAGTGATGTCTTGGAGTGTGTAGGAAAAGACAAAATAAAATATAGTAGCAAAGAAATACAAAGGAGAAGGAAACAAAGAATAAGAAGGAGGAGAAAGAAAAGAGGGAGAATTGGAATGGAGAGAAGAATAGGAAAAGGGAACAGGGATGGAAAGGAAGAGGTAAAAACAGCAGCAGCTTAAAATACACTATCAGACCATACATCAAGTAGGCCCATTAATATAATAAAAGTTGGTTGGACTACTTATTTTAAGTGATACTCATTAAACAAAGTGAAATAAAGAGCTATCAATAAAGGGTAAAATATATAATGGTAAAAAGTAGAATGAAGCAGTGATGGTTATACTGTTCTCATATAAAAAGAACTGAGAGTCAAAAACATTAAATAGGAAAAGGAGTTACTTTATATAGTAAGAATGCACCCACAAAAAAAAGAGAACACTCAAGAACTTTTATGTACCAAATAATACAGTGTAACTCCAGGGTGAAAATAAGTTCCCAGCCTGCAGCAAATTACCTTGAAACTTAAATCAGTCAAAGGGAGAAATAAAGTGGGAGAAACACATTTATTGCCTACAAGCAGTCATCCACTTCTGCTTGCCCATGTCTCTCGTGACCCAGCTGTAGATAAGGGGCCGCACCCAACCTCTCCAGTCCATATATCCCCTCTCTTGCCCTTGTAATTACCTATTGATGTGGAGACGAACTACTTCTCTTCACCCCTTGAAAACACTTATTGATATGGAGATGCACTAAGGCCAGGCAAGAGATTTTGGAATTTTACCCACATACGGGATTGAGGTACATTTGAAAAATAATAATATCCAGGCATATACATAGATACTCTGATAAAAATGTAAATCATAGTATGAGACTTTAACAAAACATTTCAAGCAAAATAATGAAAAAAGTGAATTGAGGATTTAAACTATATATATTTTTATCATTTGTGGTTTAAAATATGTATTGCAAAATTTGTCCTTAAAAATTATTTTAAGCTTCTGTAGGAAATTGTTTTTAGTAGCTAATAATAGAGAAAAAAACTTGAAGTTCAATAATAGGCGAGACTTTACAGACATTACAGAACATACTGAAATAACAGTGAATATTTTTTTTCTTGTTCCGTTGGTTACTTTGGGTGAACACTTAAAATGGTATATCCAAACATTGTTTGGCTTGCTTAAGGAGCTACCGATCATTTTGAGAATGAGACTCCTACTGCTGCCAGGAGATCAAAGATGAGAGCTAAAACTGTAGTTCTCAAATATTTTAGAAAAGGTGTCAACTTGCTGACGTTAGGCACTGCAATCCATCCCTCTCATCTTTCCATTCTCAAGATTAAGGAGATGAGGGAAGAAGACCATTTAAAAGCTAAACTGATGCTTAACTATTTGATACAACTTTAAGCTCGTTGCAGTCCAGATTTTTGTTTCTTATGTATCTTAGACATTGAAATAAGAGTTGGTATAAAACTGTTTAATATTTGTGTCGATTGCCTTGATTTAGTCTCCTCCTGTATCTTTTAGAATGCTTTCACTAAAGACTCTTGATCTCTCCTTTTATTATTTCAACACCACCACAATGAAATAATCATTTCTGTATTATCATAGTAATAATTGGTCTTCCAGAGACTCATACATTAGTGCCATAGTGATATATTAAATAATCATCATAATAAAAATAGGATACTTTTTTTTGCTAACATTAAACGAGGTATTTTTCATACCAAGGCATTCAGTCATCAAAATAGATAAAATATTTTTAAAATAACATGTATACAATAGTGAGCTATAATATCATGATTAAATCACTAAAAGATTTTGAGTGCCAACCTAGACATATTTTTGACTGATTCTATAAACAAGGTGGCTAATATTATTACTAAAGAAGGGTCCATGGTCTTATTGTGAGAAAGAATTCAAGAATGGATACAGAAAAGCAACTGAGTATTAAGAGTATATTTGGAGAATTAGAGTTTAAGGAAAGGAGAGAGTACACACCTAAGAGTTTAGGCACTGGCAGATCCGAAGGGTGTTGCACAGGAAACAATAATTAGCCCTTTTTTATATAAAGGGAGGTGAGTATTCACTGAGATTAGGTTTCACAGGGAACAAGTAGAGTCTCCTTGACTTCAGTCATGCTCCACACTCACGTCGTCATCAGGGAGGGGAATTTTTGCTATACTTTGTTCTCCTTGGAACTGCCATGACTTGGGAGGTGAGATTTTTACTATGTTAATGATGGAGGGGCACATATTTTCCTATGCTAATGAGTATATACTGTATTTTGAGGTGAAGTCAGGGCCTCCTGTATGTTGGAACCAGCCACTTTTGGCTGGTCTATTATCTGTACCCTCACTTCCCATCCCTCTGAAAACAGCTTGCCTAGAATGTGTCAGGTGTGAGCAAGGATCCCACCAAAGGCCCCTCTCACTTCCTGCTTATGTCTAGTTATCTACCTACTCTAACAATACTAAAATCAAATGGTACCAGCAAGAAAGATTTTGATGTCATCAAAACATCCTTTTACAATTGAGTTTATAGAATGATTAAGCATTGTCACTACCATGCATATGGATGGAGAAGAAATACAAAGAATATTTTTTTCAATTTTTTTTTTGTATCACTAATATACAATCTAATAAGCAACACTGTGGTTACTAGATTACCCCCAATATCAAGTCCCCACCACATACCCCATTACAGTCACTGTCCATCAGCATAGAAAGATGCTATAGAGTCACTGCTTGTTTTCTCTATACTGCCTTCCCTGTGCCACCCCTACATTATGTGTGCTAATAGTAATGCCCCTTATTCCCCTCCTCCACATCCCACAGTCCTTTACTGTCTTGCAAATGAGTTTCAGCTCCAGGAAAGTTCACTATAGATTTTCTGTGACCAAAGAAATTTACAGCAAAAGTTTCTTGGGGCGAAAAGGTTATACCCAACTTTATTTCCAGGTGGCAGGTCAGTCACTAAAATCCCGTTCACTCAGAGCGAGTCTGTGTTATCACTACTGCTTTGGATGCAGCAAGCAGGTCTCTACCTCTGGGCCTCTCTGTACAGCTGTCCTCTGGGCCTCTCTGCACAGCCGTCTCGCACAGCCATCTTCTGGGCCTCTGCCCTCAGTGCTGCCACCACTCCAGCCTCCACTCCACTCTCCTACCGTCTTGCAGCCCCACCGCCCAGTCTCGCGCAGAGCACTGGGTAGAACTCCTTACATTAACACAATAATGGCTTATTGCCTAAAGGTGTGGAAGCGGTAACATAGCAACAGCCCAGTTACATTTAAGTTCAGTGAGGATCCTGGCCATAGGAACCCCACTTTACCCACACTCCACCCCTCCAGGATTCTCGCCTTACAATCTACATGCTTTCCATCTTATGCAATGGTCCCTGTGCGAGAAAGCTGGAGCACTGTAACCAGATTCCACAACAGCAGCAGAGGATAACAACAACTCAGAGATAATAAAAATTAAGATACAGGTAACAAAAATTATAATAATCCTCAAGCCAGAGGATTCAGCTAAGTTCAAAGCACCAAGCAGATCAAGTCCAAAGCATGTCCATTCCAACCATCATGTGGTCTCCGGTTCCCCCCTGGTCCCTCAGGGCAGATACCTTGACCTTCCCCTCAGTCAAACCGTGTTGTTCCCCAATCATCTTCCTGTGTGGGTTCGAGTGAGGTTGGCTCGCTTTCCAGCAGGAAGTCTTGCAAACACACAGGCCGGACTCGTGGCTCTGTCTCTGACCTCTGCCTCTTTGGTCTTAATGGCTAGAACTGCTGCTCTGGTTTTAGTTGTTGCCATAGCTCCAGTAAGATCCTATTTGACTTCCAATCTAATTTCCTTCCATCTGCTCCTGCCCATATTAAATCAACTCACATCTGGGTCCTCGTAACCTTCATGGGGCCCTGTAAATTCTTCTTGCGAGCAACAGGTCTTAGTTCTTTGCGAATTCTCGTGGTGTCAGCCTCTCCTAAGTCTGCTACTGTACGTGTCACCTCGCTTATGGGATGCCCTAAGTGAGGGGAAAGAATGGCCACTAGAGACCCAAAGAGGGATGTAGGATCCATTTGCAGTACAATATTTTTCATCCCAGTAGTGAAAATCTCTTCATCTGGGCCATAATTCTCTGGACCATAGATGGCATTTCTCATGCCTAACTCTCGTAGCACCTGTTGGAGTTCAGCATATGTCTGCCATCTAACAGGAGAGGATGGTAGATCACCCGGATTGGGCCACACAGGACAAAGTGCAGCCAGGAGCAAGTCGAGGAGAGAGTGACGCCCTGGGGTCTGATGTGCATTTTGTAATCGCTGCCTCAAGGCAGGCTGCACTGTCAGGGAAGACAACTTTCCCATCTCTGACCCGACAGAACAATTCCATCCACCTCTAAGTCCCACAGACACAGGAGCCAAGCTGATATTGACTCCGAAGGCTTCTGCCTAAACCAGGAGCCCAAATCCACCAGTTCAGCCTGAGTATAGGGGCGGACCATAGAGTGCTGCACGACCTGGGGAAGGGGCTGCTCCCCTCCTTTGGGAACCTTCAGCTGCTGGGTCTTTATTTTCTTTACAACCACTGGGCATGCTTTCAACAGAGGAGGTGCCAGTGCCTCTGGCATCACCCCTTCATCCTTCCCCAGCTCCTCCATTACTGGAGCTGATGGCACCTTTCTCTCCCCTCCCCCGAGTGCCTCTTCTGCTACAACCTTTATCTTTTCTAGGGTACCTTGCAGCAATGCTACCTCAGTCTTCAGAAGGTCTCTTACCTTCAGCTCAATGCTTCCCAGCTGATGTTCTCGTACCACCTCTGCCTGTTCTTCCCTCAGGAGTTCATCTTTTTCTTTGATGACCTCTTCATCCTTCAGAACACCTGGCAGCGCTGCCGTCTCGTCTCCAATGGCTCCTTGCTGCCGGCGCTCGTGCTGCCTCCTCTCGCATCAAAGCCATCTCCTTCCTCAGGGAATCCACAGAAGTTTGCAGCTCGCGTTCTCATGCTGCTGTTTCTTGGGTCTCCACAGTCCCTGCTGCCTCACAGGCACTCTGCTTCTCAAAGGATCTACTTACTTTACGAAGGGCCAGCTCTACAGCTTCAGGTGTCACCTTGACCTGCCTCCAGTCCTGGGGTGGGCCCAGTCTCCTAGAAGGCAAGCCACCTCAGACCACATACCCATTGGGGGACAATCCACTGTCTCCCCTTACACAGGGGCAGCAGGCTGAAGCACCCCTCCCATAAGGGCAGCTTGTCTTTTTCCTTGGTCAACAATGAACCCTGCCGACTTCGCCAATTGTCTTGCAAATGAGTTTCAGTTCCAGGAATGTTCACTATAGATTCACTGTGACCAAAGAAATATACAGCAAACGGTTCTTGGGGTGAAAAGGTTATAACAAACTTTATTTCCAGGTGGCAAGTCAGTCACTAAAATCCCGTTCACTCAGAGCGAGTCTGTGTTATCACTGTTGCTTCGGATGCAGCAAGCAGCAAGCGGGTCTCTACCTCTGGGCCTCTCTGCACAGCCTTCCCACACAGTCGTCCTCTGGGCCTCTCTGCACAGCCATCCTCTGGGCTCTCTGCACAGCCGTCCTGCACAGCCGTCCTCTGGGCCTCTATCCTTGGCGCTGCCACCACTCCAGCCTCAGCTCTGCTCTCCTACCGTCTTGCAGCCCTGCCACCCAGTCTCACGCAGAGCACTGGATAGAACTCCTTACATTAACACAATAATGGCTTATTGCCTAAAGATGTGGAAGTGGTAGCATAGCAAAAGGCCAGTTACATTAAAGTTCAGTGAGGATCCTGGCCATAGGAACCCCACTTTACTCACATTTACCCTTTGGCAACTGTTGGCCCATTCTTGGGTTCTGTGAGTCTGCTGCTGTTTTGTTCCTTCAGTTTTTGCTTTGTTCTTACACTTGTCTTTCTCCACCTGGCTTATTTCACTGAGCTTAATACCCTCTAGCTCCATCCATGTTTTGCAAATGGTAGGATTTGTTTTCTTCTTATGGCTGAATAATACTCTGTTGTGTATATGTACCACCTCTTCTTTATCCATTCATCTACTGATGGACACTTAGGTTGCTTCCATTTCATGGCCATTGTAAATTGTGCTGCGATAAACATAGGGGTCTTTTAAAACTGGGATTCTGCATTCTTAGGGTAAATTCCTAGGAGTGAAATTCCTGGGTCAAATGGTATTTCTATTTTTAGTTTTTTGAGGAACCTCCATACTGCTTTCCACAATGGTTGAACTATTTTACATTCTCACCAGCAGTGTAGGAGGGTTCCCTTTCTCTGCATCCTCTCCAGCATTTGTTGTTCCTAGTCTTTTCTATGTTGGCCATCGTAACTGGTGTGAGGTGATATCTCATTGTGGTTTTAATTTGCATTTCCCTGATAAATAGCGATGTGGAGCATCTTTTCATGTGCCTGATAGCCATCTGAATTTTTCTTTGGAGAAATGTCTGTTCATATCCTCCCTCCATTTTTGAATAGGGTTATTTGCTTTTTGGGTGTTGCGGCATGTGAGTGCTTTATATATTTTGGATGTTAACCCCTTGTTGGATATGTCATTTGCAAATATATTCTCTCATACTTTAGGATGCGTTTTGTTTTGCTAATTCCTTTGCTGTGTCCTTTGCTGTGCAGAAACTTTTAGGCATGATGTAGTCCCATTTGTTCATTTCTTATTTTGTTTCCCTTGCCTGAGGAGATGCGTTCATGAAAAAGTTGCTTATGTTTATATTCAAGAGATTTTTGCCCTTGTTTTCTTCGAGTTTTGTGGTTTCATGACTTACATTCAGGTCTTTGATCCATTTTGAGTTTACTTTTGTGTATGGGCTTAGATAATAATCTAGTTTCATACTCTTGCATGTAGCTGTCCAGTTTAGCCAACACCAACTGTTGAAGAGGCTGTCATTACCCCATTGTATATCCATGGCTCCTTTATCGTATATTAACTGACCACATATGCTTGGGTTTATATCTGGACTCTCAAGTCTGTTCCATTAGTCTATGGGTCTGTTCTTGGGCCAGCACCAAATTGTTTTGATTATTGTGGCTTTGTAATAGAGCTTGAAGTGTGGGAGCATAATCTCCCCAGCTTTATTCTTCCTTCTCAGGATTGCTTTCGCTATTTCGGGTCTTTTGTGGTTCCATGTGAATTTTAAAACTATTTGCTTTAGTTCATCAAAGAATTCTATTGGTATTTTGATAGGAATTGCATTGAATCTGTAGATTGCTTTAGGCAGGATGGCCATTTTCACAATATTAATTCCTCTTATCCATGACGTTGGGATGTGTTTCCATTTATTGGTATCTTCTTTAATTTCTCTCATGAGTGTCTTGTATTTCTCAGAGTATAGTTCCTTCACCTCCTTGTTTAGGTGTACTCCTAGATATTTTATTATTTTTGATGAAATTGTGAATGGAATTGTTTTCCTGATTTCTCTTTCTGCCAATTCGTCGTTAGTGTATAGGAATGCAACAGATTTCTGTGTATTAATTTTGTGTCCTGCAATTTTGATGAATTCAAATATTAGTAGTTTGGGAGTGGATTCTTTAGGGGTTTTTATGTACAATATCATGTCATCTGCAAACAGAGACAGTTTAACTTTTTTGCCAATCTGGATGCCTTTTATTTCTTTGTGTTGTCTGATTCCCATGGCTTGGACCTCCAGAACTATGTTGAATGAAAGTGGGGAGAATGGGCATTCATATTTCTTTCCCCATGTTAAAGGAAAAGCTTTCAGCTTCTGGCTGTTAAGTATGATGTTGGCCGTGGGTTTGTCATAAATGGCCTTTATTATGTTGAGGTACTTGCCCTCTGTACCCATTTTGTTGAGAGTTTTTATCATGAATGGATGTTGAATTTTGTCACATGTTTTTTCAGCATCTATGGAGATGATCATATGGTTTTTATCCTTCTTTTTGTTGATATGGTGAACGGTGTTGATGGATTTTCGAATGTTGCACCGTCCTTGCATCTCTGGGATGAATCCCACTTGATCATGATGGATGATTTTTTTGATGTATTTTTTAATTCGGTTTGATAATATTTTGTTGAATATATTTGCATCTATGTTCATCAGGGATATTGGTCTCTAATTTCCTTTTTTTGTGGTGTTTTTGCCTGATTGGGATTAGAGTGGTGTTGGCCTCGTAGAATGAGTTTGGGAGAATTCCCTCCTCTTCTACTTTTTGGAAAACTTTAAGGAGGTTGGGTATTAGGTCTTCCCTAAATTTTTGATAAAATCCAGCAGTGAAATCATCTGGTCCATGGATTTTGTTGTTAGAGTTTTTTGATTACCAATCCAGTTTCCTTTCTGGTAAGTGGTCTATTCAGATTTTCTGTTTCTTCCTGGGTCAGCCTTGGACAGTTGTACTTTTCTGCAAAGTTGTCCATTTCTTCCAGGTTATCCAGTTTGTTACTATATAATTTTTCATAGTATTCTCTCATAATTCTTTGTATTTCTATGGCATCCGTGGTGATTTTTCCTTTCTCATTTCCAATGCTGTTTATGTGTGTAGGCTGTCTTCTTTCTTGATCAGTCTGGCTAGTCGTTTATCTAGTTTGTTTATTTTCTTGACGAACCAACTCCTGCTTTGATTGATTCTTTCAATTGTTTTATTCTTCTCGATTTTATTTATTTATGCTCTAATCTTTATTATGTCCTTCCTTCTACTGACTTTGGGCCTCATTTGTTCTTCATTTTCTAGTTTCATTAATTGTATGTTTAGACTGTTCATTTGGGATTGTTCTTTCAATAAAAGGAATTTTAACAAGATGGCTAATTTATGCTTGGTGGTAAAATATGTAGTGAAAATATTTTTCAAAATGTATGTGAGTGTTTTTAGGAAGCAAGGTGTCTACTAGACAAATATACAGATATAATAGAATCAAATGCATAACATACAATATTCAGGGAAAAAGCAGACCAAATCAAAGTAATTGAACACATTAAATCAGCTATGGAACAAACTTTGTTTAGCATTTTGCCTGTTTATTTTCTTTGTATATTAAGTGGGTGGTAAAAGAATAAAATTGTCACTAAAGATGGGTTACTGTGCTTTGGATATTCTTTTTTGAAAATAAATTAGTAAGAAGAATAGGAAGTGCTTTTTAAAGGTTGGCTTAACTAATACAGGACTTTTCAGGGAAATTCTGGTCTGAGTTTTATTTTTCTTCATAGAGGAAAATAAATCATTACAAAAAGAAAATCCTGGGTAAAGTGAAAGATTTTGCTCTTTTATGATAAAGAGTTAGTCATAAACTGGGCATATTTAGCAGATAGTTTTCAAAGTGGGGAAGTCTAAACCAAGAAGAGCAGATCACATATGTAGCTGTTTTTAGTTTTCATGTCAAGATTACTTCAATTAAAATGAAGTTTTAAGGTTAGATTGAGTGAACTCATTATAGGTGGACTTAAACTACTTTTATTTACTTCTGTGTGATAATGATTATTTTAAAATTAATGGTAACATTATTAAATAAATTGTCATTTTTCATCTCTTATAAATTATTTCCCTGTTTTGTTAAGGAGACTAATCAAGGATTCCTGTAAAGCAGTAATAAATATAACATACATGCCTAGGCAATTCACAGAAAATAAGTAGAAAGGTCAATTAAAAAAGGAAAATATTAAGTGAAAGTAAAGCAGATTAGAACACAATGAGACCATAAATCTTAGTTAACTAGGTGTTATTGTGAAAAATGATTTAATACAATCCTACATCCTCCATACCATTCTTTAGCCAAAAGACATTCTACTATTCTTGCCTACTTTTCAGACACAGTTCTTTTCTTTCACCCTTATTTTTTTAAGTAGTTATAATTGATTAGAAATCTTAAGCTTAGAATCATTAATTACTAGTGAAAACTAAGAAGTAAGCAATTGTGGGATGTCTTTACACTTGCATTCTATGGATTGGCAAATTTTTAAATACATTTTGTAATTTCTAGTGAAAGACTAGCCGCCGAGCGGGTCTTTACTCAGACCCGGGATGGGCGGCCATCCAAATACTCACAGAAGACCGGTCTTGATGCAAACAGCAAGAGGTTTATTAATTCACCAGTGCGCTGGGGCCGAGACTCATGACCCACGCAGGGGCAGAGGAGTTCGACGACCAGCAGAATTCTCCAGAGGCTTATAAAGGAAAAAAACCAAACCAGGGGGAGGAAGGGGGGTCATGGGCTCTTGTGGGGAAAAAACTACACCAGGGGAAGGAAAGGGGGGTCATGGGCTCTTGTGGGGAGGCCGGCTGTGGGTTTGATAACATAGTTGCTAGACATTCCAGTTAAGCCCCCACAGGCTTCAACATTCAGTAACTTAACCTTATTTTTATAGCCCATTTGTTCTCTGGGCCTGTCTTACAACTATGCATTCAGGGTCTGTTTTAGTCCAAGGTTCAGAGAGAGTTCAGAGCAAACTTAAAAATTTTCTTTCACTAGAAGCATATTCTTCACAGTAAAATTAACTTTCAATGTGACACAAAACATGTTTACTAGTAGACTCAGGTATCTTTACCTCTGTTTGAAAGAAAGGCACAGGCTCAACATGGTGTCACTCCTGCTATGCCAAGTCACCAAACCAGGGCCTAATACTTAAAACCAATTACCGTTTCAGCTTCCCTAGAAACACAGTCACCAATTTTCTGATCAGCATCCCTGATAAGATGATCTGTCACATGAGCCTTGCCATCTTCCCTAAAACAGGAGAAAGGCAAATCTGCTTTACAAGACCCATTGCTCTTCCCCCTCTTGTTGAACAATCCCTTCTTTTCCTTTGCTAATAATTTTCCCTGCACTCTCCCATCAATAAAAGCCTCCCATTTTGCACAATTCCTTGGAGCATCTCTCTACTTCGTAGAGGGGATGCTGCCTGATTCATGAATTTCTTAATAAAGCCAATTTAGAAACAGTTCCTTTTTTAAAAGGAAGCCAAAAGTGGATAAACCTATGGTCAGTAGTTACTGTTTCAGTATTTTATCTTATTTGGAAATGATCTAGATAGTCAATGAATATCCATCATTTAACTTATCTCAGTATAACTTTAAGGTTTCAAGTTACCAGAAAGATATGTAAACTGTTTTTAAGTAGACATAAAGCATAATTATTGTTGAGAAGTCCATTAAAAATTTTATCTTCCTTACATCTATTTAATATACTTCTTATTAACAATTGCATTTAGATTATTCATGAAAATTTCATGACATATTAAACAACTAACCATCATTATAAGTTATCTTGTACTGAAAAAAGGATAACACGAGCTTATTTGATTTCCAGTAAATCTAGGTGGAGTAAAAGTTGTATATTTGCATTATATTTGACAAGGCAGACATTCTGAAATGTCCTAAATTAAGTGACAAAAGGGCCAGTGAATGAGGGAGAGAGACAATGGAAGGTCATCAATCAGTAGCCATGGGCCATAACTAACCAGAAACTCCATATTCCTCCATGAAGACATTTCCAAAAGCATCTAAGAGGCCCCCAGGACCACCACATCCCCCTTGTGAATTACCAGTGTCTGACCATCATCAACAACTAATCTACAAGCCTTCTCTGTGGACTAACCACCTATCCCCAGACTTTCCCCACTTCACGTTAGCCCACCTCCCTTATCTATAACCAATGTGAATTGTATGAACTTTGTTTCTGAGACTTCTCATAAGTGTGCCCTATTTCTTGAATATGGTAAAGCTGATTCTGTTAACTGGCCTTGCTGATAATGAAGCAGAAATTTCCTGTTCCAGGACTCATTCCTTATCTGACTAGCATCTGTAAAAATTCATTTCAACTATTTTATATCAGAGATCTCTTCGTTCTTTTGAGTTTTTGATTTGTCATATTTAATAACCATTGCTCTAAAAATGTTTCTGTTTTAATTAAATCAACCAACTAGCTTTTAAGATTTTTCATTCAACTAATTTCCAAATAGCCTTTCCCTGTTTTTTTTTTTCTTTTGATAGGAATTACCTCCCTGATGTTTGCATTTCAGAGAGGACCCCATTTCCTGGAAACAAATATGCAGAAAATTTGCATCTCAAAGTGCTGAGAAACAATGCAAGTTTCTCCCTAAAGAATTTGGTTTCCTAAATCCAGAAGTTTTCCTATATCTCTGAGTCTTTTCAGATGCATAGAGGAGATTTGGGGATTGGTAAAAAGAGTAGGTGAACTTTCTCTGTTCTTGTAAAGTCTCAATTTATAAGACAAGTTATTCAAGCTGTATTCAATTTGTAGAACAGTTGTTTTTAGTTCCACAAAAGCAATTATCCCACTATTTTCCTAAAACTTCAGTTTGCTTCTTTATATAATTCAGAAGATCTTTAACTAACATAGAAATAAATAGATTCCTATGTTCTAGATTTAGAGCTGTTTGCCTTTAGAATGTTTCTCCTTCCCTCTGGTTACATAGTTTCATTTAGCTAGGGAGAGAAGGCCTAAAAACAAAATTCCCATCAGGCTCTGAATATTAGCTTCAGCTTCCAGATTAACCAGTTTCTGACCATAGAGCTACTTAAAAAAAATTCTTTCAAATATCTTGTCAGGTTTCACCCAGGACAAGCAATAAATAATTTATGGCAGTATTGAATGACTCCATGGACACAAGAGACATCATAAAACAACGTACAAAAGATGCTACCTTCCAAATATCTAGAACTGCTTCCAAAATAGTACAAAGTAAGAAAGACTTCGTTCCCCTGAAAGCTTGCAACAGTCACTAGGACCTGGTAAAATTAATTCGAATGTCAGTGTTATGGGGTTGAGTTTACTCTTCTAGGTTCTTGACCCCTCTGCAACAGAGAGTTGAAAGGCAGAGACACAGTAGCAAAGCAGAATGAAAGTTTTATCTGAATACACTCCAAGGGAAGAGCAGGCCAGAGACAAGATAGACAAAGGCAGGTTTACTTGAATAAAGCAGAGAGGAAGGAAAACCAGAGGGGGGGAAAAGGGAAGCTCATTGAACTCTGGCTTGGCATAGGGCAAATCCTTTGCCAACTCCTAAAGCCAGTGTCACTTGGTGTCCAGTGTCTTCTTGAATCTGCATAGTGTGGGAACCAAGTCCCTAACCCCCAGGATTTGGGGGAGCCAGAGAGCGCTGGATGGAGTAAGATTATGTTCTGAGAATTTACCAAAGCAAAGAAAGGAGATTTTCAGGCAGGCTACTGAAGAGCATGATCCTACAGCTGCAGTCCTGTCCGGGTCACTCAGATGACAAGAACTTGCAAGCCAAAATAAGACCTCTCAGCAGCCCCTCCCTCCTTATCTGGAGCAGAACAGAGTGACACACTCGAAGAAAGGGGAGAGCACACTCAGAGAGGAGGCTCACTTAAAGTTTAGGGTATGGAGTTGTATAGGGCTTTTTAGGTAGGAGTTATCATAAGGCATGATGTATACAGGTGATTCATAATTCCTTCGAAGTTTTGTCTTAAGAACAGGGTTATTTAGGTGACTGTTGGTTCGGACTTCAGCATTCTTTGTCCACATAGGTTTATTTGCACTTTGGAGGTCTATCTCCTGCCCTGGTTACAAAGTTACTTGATTAAGGGGCTGGAAGAAGATGAAGAACAGCATATATGTTACAGAAAATACTGGAAAACCTGGACTGGAACACTGACGGAAGAACCAAGCGGCACTTGGAGGTCTTGGAGTTTTGAGGTTTATTTTACACTGGCAGGCCCAGAGGGAAGTAATCTCCCAAGGTCTGAGCCCTGAGCACAAGCAAGGGGAGCAATTTTTATTATTTTGATATGTGGCATTTTGGCATGCGCAGGGCAAAAGAGGAGCCTGGAGGAGGGGAGGAGGGAGCTGGGAGGGCTTTGCCAACTGGAGGTAAAAGCAGTTTGCTGACTTTGACGGCTGTGTTGAATATTTTCCTTATCATATAGATTAAATTAAACAATAAACTGGGACTTCTTGCAGGTTTAGTAGATTTTACAATGGCATGATCATCTCTGTACAATGAAGTCATTGGCTGCCCTCAGATACTTTTCTTTATCTGGGGAATATCCGAACATTCTAACTTGCTCCTGGCTTTTGGAACTTAACTAATTAATTAACTTTTCTGGCTCTCTGGTTTATTCTTGTTAATTGTTTGAGTCCCTTTTAGTGGGCTTTACTGGCTTTATTCTGTCTTTCTGCCTAACATTAGGACCCACAGAATGCATGCTGCCCCAGTGGCCTGGCCTCACATCACAAATCTAAGTCAGTTTTTATTTATGGTGAAACACCTGTCAAGGTATCCTACCATATACCAGTCACAATCCTCTTAGCTTTAAGAGGCAGAAAGATAGAAATGAGCAAGGTGGAAAGAGAATAAAACCAGTAAAGTCCATTAAACAGGACTCAAAGAGTTTATCAGATAAAACCAGAGAGCCAGAAAGGACTCACAGAGTTAATTAATTAGTTGAAGTTTCCAAGGCCAGGAGTGACATGGAATGTCTGGATATTCTCCAGATGAAAAACCGTTCCCCAGATAAAAGAAAAACATCAGAGAGCAGCTCATGTCTTCATCATACCAATTAGATCAGGCCTCCAAGGCCAAAGATTGTCAACCAAGGACTTCTCTGCCTACCCCAGGGAAATAGGGTAAGGGTCATGCCATTGTAAAATCTACTTAGCCTGTGAAAAAGGCCCCCTTTATTCTTTAATTTAATCTTTATGTTGTTCTTCCTCTTCTTCCAGCCCCTTAATCAATTAAGTAACTTTGTAACCAGATTGGGAGATGGACCTCCAAAGTGTAAATGAACCTATTGGATAAAGAATGCCCATATCCAGACCAACACAGTCACCTAAATAACTCTATTTCTAAGACAAAACTTCAAAGGAATTATGAATCACCTGTATATGTCGTGCCTTATGCTGACCCCTACCAAAATGGCCCTATAAAACCGCAAACCCTAAACCCTTAAGTGTGCTTCCTCTCTGAGGTTGACCACACTCCCCTTTCTCAAGTGTGTACTTTTTGCCTTAAATAAAGTCTTCTCACTGCTCAACTTACTGTGTTTTGTCTCTGCCCTCTTCCAGTGGTAAATGTCTTTGTTACTTTGCTTTTTCATTCTATTTTCTAAATTTAATCACAAGTCTTCACTCTGTCCTACTTCAGACAAGTAGGGAAGGGCTGCTGAGATCTCTGATTTGGGCTTGCAAGTTCCCATTGCCTAAGTGACCTAGACAGGGCTACAGCTGTAAGGTCATGCTCTTGAGTATCCTGCCTGTCTAGCCTTAAGCAGGCTCATTCTGTTACTCCATTACAGGGTATAATAGAATTTACTTTGCTTTCCCGACTCTTTTTTCATTCTGACTTCCCTGCATCTCCAAACTGAATTCCTTCTCAACAGCTTTAGTTAGTTTACCTTACCCTAGAAAATAGGATCTGCTAGCTTTAAAAGGAAATCCCTGACCTCCTAGCTCATCATGCTCTGTTTCCCTGTTGCCTCTTCTAAAGCTCTATAAAACCCACTCTGGCCCCAAATCCCATGGAAATAGCTCACTGCGTGTAAAGCACTGAACTGCATCAATACATGGATTGTTTTCCCCTGAAAAAAGGGAAACTTGTTACTATTTTATATTTGTCATTTGACAGACCCTACCCATAAGTGGGGTGCAACCCATATTTCTGTCTGGCCACGTTTTTAAGTCCTCCACCTGACAGTTGAGCTGCCTACATACACAAGAGTCAACCACCTATATGCTGTGCATCAGGCAGAAAGCCAAGCCATGTTCTCTAGACAAAAAAGAATACAAAAAGGAATGCAATAGCTGTCCCTGGGAGAGAAAAGGATAGATAACCAAAAAGGAACAATGTGAAATCTTACCTTCTTATCTCAACCAGGCACTACAAAGAACTGACTCTGGTAAGAATTCTCACCCTTTGCTGGCTTCTGCCAATTTTTCCAGGATCCAGTCTGCAAGTTCCAGAGTGACTCAGATTTAAAGTAGAGGGGGTAGCCCCGATATCTAACAGAATTTAGGAAGGTTTTCCATTAATTTTAATATTTGTTTCTCCTGGGCTAATAACTTATAGCAATTCACTGGAGAGTCCCTTGGGAGTCTTGTCAACCCTGAGAGAGGGACCCTTGGGTAGATATGGGAGATTTCAAGTTGTTGTGGAAAGATCTGTATAAAACCTTTGAGAACAAAAACAAAACAAAACAAAACAAAATGCTTTGTTTCCCATTTGATCACAAATGAGACAGATTTCTGAGTCAATGTTTTCATGATAGTCCCCTAGGAAGGTGAAATGGGAGAGACCCAGCAGCCTTACCTTTCTGGCCTTGGAGCAACTGCAGTTGTAAGGCCAATAACTAGATGGACTTTTACTTATGGTCTTATAGTCTCTTTAGAGTGGAAAGGCAATTCAAGTAGCAGGTTAATAGATTGTAAGTTCTCAGGTAAAGGAGGATAGAGGGTAGTAGTAGGAGCCACGTCAGTTTTACAGTCTTTTTTTTTTTATATCTCTTGTGTCTTTAATTTTTCATTAGCCTTTTGCAATGAATCTTTCAATGAAGCTGTTTTGGAACCTTGAAACTTTCTGAGGCTTCTGCATGCCAAATAAAATAGGCACCCCATTTTGTTTGTTTATTTGGGAACCCTTGCTTTTAAGTTCTCAAATAAACAATTTTGTCTAATTGGAATATTTCCCATAAAATCCATTGTAATTCTAGGTTGTCTTTTTAAGGTTTTACTTTTTGTAGGTATCTCCAGCTTAGAGGAACAAAGGTGTAAGCAAGTAGGTACACTGGAAAGAGGAGCACCCAATTCTTTGAAGCTTGAAGATTCTGTTTCTTTAGCTAAGCCTGGGTCTCCTGTAGCCAAATTAATATCTAAGAAAGATGTGCCATTGTGTTGGGGATTTTGTGATGTTTTAAAGTCTACCTTTCATGGAAATTTTCTTGAAGTTGACAGTTGACTTAGTATTAAACTGTTCTGTTCCATGATCAGCTTATCCTAGTACAGGAGTGCTGTGACAGCTTGTAAGTGCTCGGCTGGTGCCTGCCAATTTTGTGGCTTTGGCTTCTGAGGTCCCATTAGTTATAGATCTATTATTACTTTCAGGAAAAGATTTCTTTATGGTGATGGATGTCATGATTGCTTTTAATAGTCCAACTTGTGCTCACTTAAATTTTGATGTTCTATTGCCCCACAACCTCTAGTGGTTTATGCTTTGAACTTATCTCAAGACTTTGTGAGTCCTCTAATAGCTGCCACCTATTGCAGAATCCCAATATAACCAACGAGAAACTTTCTAGGATCCCAGAACTTTAACAGATCTTGGAAACTTTCTGGAAAATATATAAAGTATATTATATATGCTTTATGAAGTTTAGTATATAGTGTTCATATTTGATCTTTCCTTTTTGTAAATTGAAATAAAAATTGCAAGATTTAAACAGCCAATGGTGGTATGTTTTAGATTAAGTTATTAAAGGTGACTTCAAGTTTTTTCTTAGCTCTAGAAAACCTATCTTTTGTCCCTTTATAAAAACTTGAAGGTTGGTTTGACTTCATGCTCTGAAGCAAATTACATATATATATGTCTCTCTTTGTATGTATATGTATGTATGAATATACGTTACATTTGATAATACTATAATAATAAACATATATGTAATAATAAATATATGTGTGTATGTATATATATAATTTTAATAAGGTTGGTTTGGATTTGAGAGCTGCATGCAACTAAGCAGAATTGAAATCTAAGAGCCACAGCCCTCAGTACTGATGAGAGGAGCAGTGAGCTCAAAGGGGTCAGTGAGCACCTTGTCAGGCAACTTGTCCCACAGGCTGTTAGCAGTCAGCTTCAGATCCCATTCCTCACTGAAAGCTGTTAGAAAAATGATTAAAGAAGACAATTTAGGTGATATTAACAAACTTGATTTAATGTTTCATGAAGTGGACAGTCTCCAGAAGGAGAACTGCTGAGAAAGCTTGTCTTTACTAAAGAATGTAAACTAGGAAATGTAGAAAAATGCCATAATTAACAATCACCAATTTGCAGACACCAGTGTAAAAACTGATTTAGGCAAGTATCCATAAACAGATGCTGAACCACTGTATGAATAGTTACTGGGAAGCAGATTTTCATATAGTCTAAAAGCTTCATACCAGATCAACCAACTAGCATTCCCATTAACCAGAAAAATTATTATGTTTCCTGATGTATCAAGGAATGTATATATTATCTTGTAATATGGTTTAAATGATTTGTAAACTGTTAAGTCTAAATATGATCATGAGATAACAAAAAGACAAATTTAGATTGTGGAGCATTTTACAAAATAAGTGGCCTGGACTTTTCAAAAATATCAATGTTATGAAAGACAAGACATCCAAAAGAATTTAGAAAGACCAAAGATACATATAACAAAATACAATGTGTATTTTTGGTGGAATCTTGTATTAAAGCAAAATAAGACTGGCAGCTAATTTCATGAACTATTAGATAATTTAAATATGGATTACATTCATATAATATCACTGCATCAAAGTTAAATACTTTGCTGTGAAAACGGGATTAAGGCTATGTAGGAGGTTGTCCCTAATCTTAAAAGAAGGTTGAAATATTTAGAAGTGAGTGCCCTCATGTCAGTGATTTGCCTTTGAATATTTAGCAAAAGAGAAAGACAAAAACTAGTGTGCCAAGTGTTAACAACTGGTGAACCCTACTAAGGGGTAAATGAGTTACATTAAAAATGATTTTTACAATGATTTTCCCATAGGTTTGGCATTTTTCAAAGTAAAACAAAACAAAACGAAAACCAAATAGGGCAAATACAGGTACACTTCATTTTGTTGTGCTTTATTGCACCCTGCAGATACTGCATTTTTTACAAATTGAAGATTTGTGGCAACCCTGCATTGAGCAAGTCTGTTGGTGCTATTTTTCCAACAGCATTTCTCACTTCGTGTCTCTGTGCCAGTGTCACATTTGGGTAGTTAATGCACTATTTCAAACATTTTCATTATTATTTATTATGTTGGCATGGGATCAGTGACTATAGTACACTAAAAGCTCTGACAATGGTTAGCATTTTTTAGCAATAAAGTATTTTTTAACTAGGGTATATCCATTGCTATTTTTTACACATAATTCTACTGCACACTTAAAAGATTATAGTGTAAATAACTTTTATAAGCCTTAGGAAACAAAAAAAAAGCATTTGACTGGCTTTACTGCTATACTTGCTTTATTGCAGTGGTCTAGAACTGAACCCATAATATCTCTGAGGTATACCTGCATCAAAAGCAACAGACAAAATACAGAATTTTATACATTCCTAAGAGTTTTATCTTAATTAGACCTATTCATTTTACTATAAAAGCCATATCTTTTATGATGAATTTAATAAAAGCAAAAACATTTATGTGATTAAAAAGTTTCAAAAGATATTTTAAGAGTCAGATTTGCACAAGTCTTGAAATAGAAATCAACTCTTACAAACATAATAATCCCCCACTGTTATATAGTAGGTAGACAGCTAGACCTAAGTAGGGAGAGGGAGGGGGAATCAGTAGGATGCTTGCTTACGTTATATACATAGGATGTATATTACTATAGGATGTGGAGTGAGAATATAAATAACAGATTGGCCAAACCTGGCTAGTTCCAACATGGAGGAGAAATTGACCGAAACTACACCCCAAAATCCATTAACGTGATAAAAAGCACACCCCTCTATCATTAGCATAGTAAAAAAAATCACACCTCCCCAAAGCCATGACAATCCCAATGGGGACCAAATATAGTCCAAAATCCCTCCACTAGATGGGAGGGTGGAGCAAGCCCAAACTCCAGGAAAATTCCATCTGTTCCCTTTGAAACCTAATCTCACATGGTGGATATTCATCTCCTTTCATATAATAAAAGGCTCCCTGTTGTTACCTGTACAACTCCCTCTGGGTTTCCATGCTCCAACTATCAGGCAGGTCCTCTCTTCTTCCTTTAAACTCTAAATGTCCAAATAAACTCTTAATGCTCAACAGCTTTTCTGTGTACATTCTTGGATTCTTTCTCCCAAGACCAAGGACCTGTCTCTAGTAACACCTCCTCACAATGGCCTTTACAGTCTACCTTTCCCTAATATGGAAAGGTTATGGCCTCATGCATAATTTCCTTTAATTTTTAAGCTAAAATTAGGAATATAGCTACTATTTTTCTAATGATCTGACCCAAATTCACTCAATAATGAAATGTTTTCATAGTAGTTTTGATAATGTAAGGCTCAAGTTAGATTTTAGCCAGAATACAGGGTGACAATTCTCGATCTATTTAGAGTAGCATATTATTTCTTGGAATAAAAGCAAGAAATGACAAAGAGGAAATGGCTGTAAACTTCAAACATGACAGCTTTGTAAATGGCATAATAGAATAAAAGTATAGGAAAATTTTATGTTTAGATGTACAATGAGAAGTCATTACTTATATCATTTTGAAGACAGGAAGAAGAATGGAAGAGTTTACTGTGTGTTATTTTAGAAAAATCCTTTGGTACTATCCTTTTACTTACAATTGAGAGATTACACTTTAAAATTCCTCATAATATTCTGAGAAAGTTTACATGTGCACTTATTTGGACCATTAACATTATGAAGAAATTATCATCCTTTCTTATAAAAGAAAAAAACACTTGAAGCAACAACTTTTTTTCTTGAGAGTGACACAATTCTTTAAAATTTTCTCTTTCAAAAACATAATGCACTTACTTTTTAGGAAATACTTTTATCACAGAACTGTAACCAAAATCAAACAATTAGGTACTGATTGTCACAAAAGTTTGGGTGTTAAACTGATGCTTACCTCTGTTGGAATCTTTTGATCATAGCAGCCCTTTGCTATATTAGACTTTCAAATTGAATGATCATAAACAGTAATATCCTTACTATATAACAAAATTTATGTTAATCCATTTTGATACATGTTAGTTCATTTGGCACCTGCTAGAACAATGCTTTTAAAAATGGGTCACAGTCTGATGGTATCAATTTAATGCCTTGAAATAGCATGTATTTTAATAAAGCAGGATAAGAGAATAGGACAGACCATTATATTTCTACATGCATGTGGGAAAAATGGATATTTCTGACCAAGATTCCCTTCTGACCTTAATAGTACCCATTGTCCATATATATGAGCCTGTTTGCACTTACCAGCAGCAGAGCAGCTGATCAGTCACAGACTGCCAGCCTAGGGTAGGGGTGGAGAGGAACCATCCATTCTCTCCTCCACTCCATTCCAGTTACATAGTTGGTCAGGCATCTGCCAGTGACCAGGGACCACCCCCTGCACTGAGTTCCTCTTAGGGCAAGGGGCAGGTAGAGGAGACAGTGCTGCTGGAGAGGGAGTTCTGAGTGGTGCAGGAAAGACAGCCGGACAGCTAGGGTTTGGGGCAGTGAGAACAGCCAGGGAGCCGAGAGAACCGCTGGTGCGAGTGAGGAGAGACTGAGTTGTGAGAATAAACCCTTTTAATTCCCAACTTCTTGCCTTTATTCTGTCTCATCAAATTTACAGAGAACTTGCCCCGGGTGGGGAACCCCCCTCCCAAAGCTACAATGTATCACAATAGGCATAAATGTTGTTTAGCAAATAAGTGGGTGTACTTATGTGTGTGTGATTATTTATGTGTATTAAGTGTGTGTATGTGTGATGTTGCAATATTAAATGTCTCATTATTGGTTACAGTTTAAAAAAGTGGAGGCAATAACTTGCATTTTCACAGAGACTTATTTTCAGGAACTGTACAACATAATTGTAGATTTTTATGGAAAATTTTTCCAAATGTAACAAAATTTAAGTTATAAATCTTACTAAAATAAAAATTATGCTTTTATAGATTTATAAAAATATCTTCTCATATTATGTGGAAAATGCATACTTATTATAAACTTAAAAATAGAGGAATTAGGAAGTCTAATCATGAGACAATTTCAGCATCTTATATTCAAAATATATTTGTATTTTACTGTGGACTCTTGTTTATATTATTTAAATATTTTCCATTAGGTGGTTAATATTTTTCTTACTGATATTTAAAAATGTAGATACTTATCCATCATATTTTGCAATTATTTTCCCACTTTTTTCTATAATGTTTTGATTTTGTTTATTCAGACATTTTCAAAGTATATGTAATGAAATTTGTCATTATATCAATTGCTTCTGGGTGTTTCTCTTTCTTATAGGGGCCTTCTACATGTTCAAATTATATGTATTTTTACTTTCCCATCTTACTAATGCTCACAATTCCTATTCTGTACTATGTTCTCTCTTTCTTTTAACATACCAGTATCAACATTATTAAATTATGGTAGAATTATAGGATATTTAATAACTCATAGGGCTAGTCTCCATATACTATTTTAAATATATTTCTGTTTAGTTTTGCTTACTTATTTGATTATTTTTTATTTTATTGTAATTAAAAAGTTTTTAGAACTTTAACATAAATGTGGACAAAATTAAAACTGTAAAGCTTGATGAATGATTCCAGTCTAAAAAGACTCAATTAATATTGTAATAAAACTGCAAAAAAAGAAGACTCAAGTAGTCAAGCCCAGATAAAGGAATAAAGCACACCTTATCATTAGCAGTCCACACAGGAAACAGATATTCCTATATCTATAATGATAGGTTAGGTTTGCCTCCACATGACATTTTTAAAAATAGGATAATACTGTATGAGTTCAGCCTCTTCTGCTAAACATAATGTCTGTGTAATCCACACAAACTGTTGTATCTTACATGATTTTGCTCATTTTCCTTCCTTTCTGACATTGCATTAAGTGATTATCTACCAGTGTAGTTTGGTGTAAGAATTATTTCAATGTGGGAATTTCAAGAACAATACTGTTATGAGCATTCTTGTATATTCGTTTATATTTTTTATTCAAACACTCTTTCTCCTTGTCTTAATTTTGGCAATTTATTTTTCAAGAATGCCGTTATTATTACTTTAGTTTTGCCTCTGCTCATTCTCTATTTTCAATTATTTTCAAGGATTTTGATTAGATATACATTATAATTTTTCATTCAAATTTTAAATATTCAAATATGTTGCATTTACACAGCATTTTAATTTTCAAATCCTAATGTGCACTTCTTGGACCTCTTCTGTTCTCCATCTTCACTTACTCTCTTGGTGAACTAATTTAGTTTTTTTTCTCATATAGAATGACTTCAAAATTCCTTCTCCAGCCTGGAACTCTTCTTTGTATTCCAGTCTCAGATATCCATCTGCTTATTCTGAATCTTATTACATATGGCATATATAATAAGAATCTCAGACTTAACAGCTCTGAATCCAAACAGTGATTGTCCTGCAAAACTTTCTTCCTAAGACTTCAACTCAGCAAATGGAAACTTCTTTGTGGTTGTTCAGGCCACAAACCTGAAATCATCTATTTTTTTTCTCTCATAAATTTCAGTAATCTCTCAGCTATTTTTGCTGACTTTATTTTCAGAGACCAACTAATACTTCTTAGTCTATTGCAGCCACTCTGGTCCAAGTTAAAATCAGTTTTTTGCTGTAATTATTGTGGTAGCCTCTTAGGCAGTCTTTCTCTTTCTCCTCCCCCTTTTTCTTCACTTCTTTTTCTTATTTTTTAACCTCCTTTGGATGTCCTCTCCTCTTCCCCTGTTCCTCTGCCTTCCCCATCTCATTTTTTTTTTTTGCTTTTTCTCCCTATCTCTATTCTCAATACCTCTACATGAAATAATGCACTTTAAAACAAAATTGTTCATATTGCTTCATCTGTATTCTTTCTGTCTGAACTCCAACATTCAATTTAATGATTCTTATAATAATTAAAATGAATGACTATAGAAAAAATAGTGTACTATAGTAATATTTAAAAAAAATAATTTTATTTTAAATATTGAATAAGTAGTACCACATGTTCTTACTATGCTATTTATTTTACATGCATTATTTTTAACCATGCTAAAACTTTGAAAATACAAGGTTAAATGGTTAAGTAACACTTTAAAGACTTAGTCAAAATAAAATAAGAAACTAACAGTCACAGAAATTAAATAACCTGCCCAAACCATGCAGCAACTAGTGAAATCTTGTTTAGACCATGCTATGGTAGTCAATGGCAATTTTCTTTTTCCTTTTGGTGAGACAGGGATGGAGTTGCAAAAATGGGGGAAAAAAATAGATGATAAAATTCAACAATTTATAAGAAGTTAACAGATTATTTGTATTCTCAAACCTTATGTTTTAAATTACTAATTTGAAATCAATAAAATGTCTGTGTCTATGTAATCAATAATAATACTTTAATATTAACTCAGTTGTCTTGAATTTGGAGAGTATATACTTTCATACTTTTTGATTTCCCATCTTTCTACAGCATATACAGATTAAGGCGGACAACTTGAGGACTGAATTTAGCATGAGAAAACTTTAGGATTTAATGAATTTAGAAGATTGAGAATGTAATCTTTCAGCTTAGCAAGTTTTACTACTCATTGTTTTATGATAAATTGGTATGGGTATTGACTCTTTTGATATTGGATTAAATTCATTTTTTTTCAACTTGATAACTTATCAAAAAAGCTGAAGATTTCACTTTATTAACAAAGAAACCTATCTTCTGGGGCAGAAATTCCCAAGCAGATATTTTGGCTATATACGTGGGTTTTGCTTGGGATTATTTTCTCTCTGTGGTCATTTATATATCTCATTAATTTTATGAAAAAGCTTTCTAAATTTATTTAAGTAAAAAACAATTTCCTAAAACTACATGAACATAAATCTTGTCCATTTAACCCTGAACTGATTTGATCTGCTCATTTTACTGAAAAAAAAGATAATGTTACAAAGTTAATATAAATAAGTTTCTTTTAATTAGGGGTCCTGTGCAGATACACAGAGTGTCTTATTGAAAATACATAAAATATGATGAAAACTATCTAATTGTCCTATAGATTTACTTGCTAATTCTACAAGTTCAGTGTACAATGATTATTTTATAATTAATCTCCTGAATTGCAATTTTTGAAAAGAGCATATATTGATTCCCTATTACATACATGACAAAGAAGTATTGATAGGAAGGAAGTCTGAAGTTGGAGGTAAAGTGAATTTGATCTCTACAGGAAGAGACCCCACATAATTCACATATTAGTCTGACATTTCTTCAAAATTTTATTCATATAAAATTATATGATTTTTCATAAAATTATCATATAAAATTAAGCCACTTTACTTTTTTAAAAATAATAGGTATTTGGATAATTTATGTAATAAATGAAATAAAATATGTTAGGCTTGAATGAAGATAAAATACTTTTTAATAGTTTGGTTTAAAATTAACCACTGATAATATATTCAGTATGTTTGATTTTATTACATGGGATCTTTACAATATAGCTTCCCTTCTTTATGCAAGCTTCTCACTTATCCATAATCCTCTTTCTATCAAATGTAATCAGTAAAAAAACTAAAACAATTAGAAAATAATTTATGACAGATCAAATAAAGAAACCAGTACTAATACAAGTAGTAATAATTGTGTCATATTACTTATTTTCAAAACTTTAACATAGTTCTGCTACTTTCCTCTTGCCTCATTTTACACATTGAAAAATAAACTAAGCTCTATACAATCAAACTGTTGGTAACAGATTAACAGAATCTGTTCAAGCAGAATGTTTAAATTTATCATTAATTTATTTTTCTATCCTGAAAACTGATTATTATGAACAATATTGATCTGCCAATAGTCATATTTTTATTTAATAAGCATTTTCATTATAAAATGATCTTTATTAAGGGAAAACAAATATACAGATTAAATATAATACATGGATTGTACATAAAAAATGATAGGAAAAAGAACGGGAAAAACAATTTTCTTTTTATACTTCTATGTTCAGTGTAGAAGATAGAAAATAAATTGACTATAGTGAAATAACATGCAATAAGTTCCCTTCACAGTATAAAGGAGGCTCTGCTGAAAAATACAGGAATTCTATCAGGAAAGAAATTTGTTGTAAACACCACATCTTAAGTCTTTTCTCATTCAGAAATAATATGTTAGGAAAAAAGAAAGTCTGTAAAAAGTTTAAAAGTAGATCCGGAATTCAAGATGGTGGCATGAGAGGAGAGATGGAGAGCTCCTCCCCAAACCACAAACAGTACAAAATATACTTAATAAATACAACTAACCTTCAGACAGCAACAAGAAAGAAGGCTGAACCACACTGCATACAGACCTCAAGAAATAGGGTAACATAGGAAAAAGCCTTAATCCGCCAGGACCCAAGCCCTTCCCCCACCCCAGCTCACCAGTGAGAGGAAGAGAAACGGAGTGGGAGAGGGGGTGGAAGCCTGGGACTACTGAACACCTAGCCCTAGAGATCTGCTTTGTGAGCAAAATCCTATACTGTGTGGTGCTCTGGACGTTGGGGAGCTCGGACAGGCAGAGTGCTTCAGAAATTGACATTCCAGCCGTTTCTGGAGGATGGGATCCACACCTGGCCGCTCTGTGTCAGAGTAAAGGCAGGCAGTCTGACAGGCTTTCTAGCAGCGAGAGAGCTTTTGAAGTGGCGGGGTTTGCACGGAGCTTGCTGTGCAGGAGAAGGGAGACCTGGACAAGGTTGTCTGGGTGCCTCTGCCCAGCTGGTTAGGAACTTTGAGGGGCTTCAGGTGCTCCATCCCCCTGACTACCTACTCAGCACTGAGGCCCCCCACTGTGACACACAGCCTGCCAAGCCTTCCCACTGACCTGCGGGCACCTGCTTGCAAACCAGCAGTCAATGTGCTGGCGTCACACCAGCCAGAGGGAGGCCCTGCCTACAACAGCTAGAGACCCAAAGCACAGAGGCTTACACATATGTGCTTGGCCCACTGGCTCTGAAAAGGGAGACAGACACTGCAGATGGGAATCAGGAAATAGATCTTTCCTCCCCCAGGCACCAGCTCTGCACCCTTATGACCCCCAACCTCAATCTAGGGGCTGAGCAGCTACAGAAACGAGTTTCTGCACACTAGTGGGCACCACACATAAATATGAAACTTCAAAAGAATATGGTTCAGATCAAAATCGCACAAACCCCGAGAAATCAGGAAAACAATTCTATTCACAATCACATCAAAAAGAATAAGATGCCTAGGAATAAACCTAACGAAGGAAGTGAAAGACCTATACCCTGAAAACTACAAGACACTCTTAAGAGAAATTAAAGAGGACACTAATAAATGAAAATTTATCCCATGCTCTTGGCTAGGAAGAATTAATATCGTCAAAATGGCCATCCTGCCTAAACCAATCTACAGATTCAATGCAATCTGTATCAAAATACCTACAACATTCTTCAATGAACTAGAGCAAATAGTTCTAAAATTCATATGGAGTGACAAAAGACCCCAAATAGCCAAAGCTTTCCTGAGAAGAAGAATAAAGCAGGGAGAATTACACTCCCTGACTTCAAGCTCTACTACAAAGCCACAGTAACTGAGACAATTTGGTACTGGCATAAGAACAGACCCATAGACCAGTGGAACAGAATAGAGAGTACAGATATAAACCCAAGCATATATGGTCAATGAATATACAATAAAGGAGCCATGGATATACAATGGGGAAATGACAGCCTCTTCAACTGCTGGTATTGGGTTGACATCCAAATTATATAAAGAGCTCATGCACCTCAACAAACAAAAAGCAAATAAGCCAATTAAAAAATGGGCAGAGGAGCTGAACAGACACTTCTCCAAAGAAGAAATTCAAATGGCTGACAGGCACATGAAAAGATGCTCCACATCACTAGTCATCAGAGAAATGCAAATTAAAACCACAATGAGGTATCACCTCACACCAGTCAGGATGGCCGCCATCCAAAAGACAAAGAACAACAAATGTTGGTGAGGATGTGGAGAAAGAAGAACCCTCCTACACTGCTGGTGGGAATGTAAATTAATTCAACTATTGTGGAAAGCAGTATGGAGGCTCCTCAAAAAATTAAAAATAGAAATACCATTTGACCCAGGAATCCCACTCCTAGGAATTTACCCTAAGAATGCAGCAGCCCAGTTTGAAAAAGATATATGCACCCCTATGTTTATCGCAGCACTATTTACAATAGCCATGAAATGGAAGCAACCTAAGTGTCCATCAGTAGATGAATGAATAAAGAAGAGGTGGTATATATACACAATGGAATATTATTCAGCCATAAGAAGAAAACAAATCCTACCATTTGCAACAACATGGATGGAGCTAGAGGGTATTATGCTCAGTGAAATAAGCCAGGCAGAGAAAGACAAGTATCAAATGATTTCACTCATCTGTGGAGTATAAGAACAAAGAAAAAACTGAAGGAACAAAACAGCAGCAGACTCACAGATCCCAAGAATGGACTAACAGTTACCAAAGGGAAAGGGACTGGGGAAGATAGGTGGGAAAGGAGGGATAAGGGGGAAAAAGGGCTATTACAATTAGCACACATAATGTAGCGGGGGTGGGGGTGGGGTGGGGTATACGAGGAAGGCAGTATAACACAGAGAAGGCAAGTACTGATTCTATAACATCCTTCTACGCTGATGGACAGTGACTGGAATGGGGTATGTGGTGGGGACTTGACAATAGGGGGAGTCTAGTAACCATAGTCTTGCTCATGTAATTGTATATTAATAATAGCAAAAAAAAAAGTTTAAAAGTAGGTCAGGATTTGCAAAGTTTTTACATTTTAGCTTTTCTTTTTAAAGAAAATGTTTTTGTGTTATCATGTGTATGCCTATACACGTACATCAATTTGAGAAACCAACTAAAAATAAAAATAATGACAACCAGGCTGTAAAGCAGTCCTTTAGGCTAAAGGAAAATATGCTCTTAGAGACCAATTTCCTAATTAATTGCTTTTATTAGGCTTCTATTTCATGCTTTGTTTACAGGAGATCTGTCAGTTATAGAAAACATTGTCAATTATTTACTATAAAGTTATTTAGCAATAAAGACTGAAATAGTGAAAGCAATGTATTTTAGGGCATCTTAACATTTATTTGTGGGAAGGCAGCTTTTAAATAGACTGGGGAGAATAAATCCTCTTTATTTCCAGGTTCTCTAGTAACATCTTGTATGTAATTTAGGATCTCCATTTCTCCAGGGCCTTCTAAAATATCTTATTTTAGCTGCTGGCATAAGGAATAAAATACCTCATAAACATTTTCCTGGATTCTTCTAAGGGACTACAAGGGAGGAAACATTGGATATTGTTTGTCCTGGTGAATAAAGTGCATTCATAATGATAAAACAATTAAACACATTAAAACAATTATTTAAAAAAGATAAATATCCTCTTGTGCCTCAAGAGGAAGCCTCTTACTGTGTTACTTGTTACAACTATTTAAGTACAATAAAGTTGAATCTCTAAATTCTTGTTTCTGGAAAAGTTTTAAAAAGCCAACTAGGTAGAGATTTCTCCAAAATTTGCAATTTAAAGTCACAATGCCATGTTTACACAAACAACAAATAATGGTTTCCTTAAACCAGGGAGACTATCACTCTTTGATAGAAAAAGTTGTTTGCATTTCTCAAATTACCACGTTTGCATAAGCAGTTTTGTGACTCTAAATGTAATGGGCTGGTTCAAACCCACTGTTTGGTGATCTAAATAACTGCCTCAGTTAATTGCATGGAAGATCAAAAAATAAAAATCACCATGAAATAAGTCTTTCCTTTGTATTTTGAAGACATGGTCAAAAAGTTCCATTACAGTTATTCTTTTTTTTAATCTATTATCCTACCTTTCTAAAATGTCAATATAATTTAGTTGGTAGTAAATACTTTTCTATTAAACAGAGAACAATTTGGGCTCCTTATTATCTCTTATTAGTCTGCATACAAACCTGAAATGCAAACTTATTTAAATTTCTACCTATCTAATTCAGAGAAAATTCAATGTTTCAAAGAAAGGCCATCATATAATTAAAGTTAAAGAGGAAATATCTGTGCCAACAGCTAACTTTAATCCAGCTCACAAACCTTGGCATAAAAAGATCTTGTAGTTCGTTCTGCACCTCATTACTCATAATCTGATGAGCCTGCAGTTTAAGTATGGCACCTCGGTAGTAACACTGTGAATTATGATGAACCACTGGAAAGTGAGGGATAATTCCAGTGGCTCTCTGTCCCTTTTTCTTTCTTTGATTTTCTCAGTGGCTGTTGTTGCCTCAAACAAGGTCCTCTGATTCTTCAAGCCAATACGACTGGGGAGTTTGGGTTAGAATTTAGGCACTTGGTTCAGGGCAGACTGGGAACTGCTATTTGAATAATTACTGCTCTTTGTTCCCAAAACTACACCCATTCTCACTGTACATGTGAATGTTTAAATATTAGTAGGATTTTTCTGTATGACATTTCTCTCCAGGCATTCAGGCCAGCCCTACGCAAAATGTGATGGCTCCTAATCACCATCTTTGATACTTTATCTACTCCACTTTTAGCTCTTGCTCCTAATTTTAGATGCTTCTTGTGCTGCTTGGACTCCACTGTACTAATAGCATCCACTGTACTAATAGCATAATCATAAATCTATTACTGTAGATACTGTATTTTTCCCCTCTCAAAAGTTCTCATTTGTTAAAACAGAATGACACAGGGCAATGCTTTATCAAGAAGAATAACTTTCTAGTAGAGAAATGGTAGATGTGACTGAAAGATACCTGGGTGGGTAGTTCACACATCATCCTTGACTGGTAACCCATATTCTGATTGCTCTCAATGCTGACCTGGCGAAACACCCATAGTTCATTTATTCTTTCTGGATATTTAAGTATAGCATTGGAAATTATAAAACACAGTATTTTTAAATTTGCACATCAAAAGTAAAAAAGGGACAAACTGCAAGCAAAGGGTTATATCTATCTTTTGTATTCTTGTCAAAAGTATACTTTGGCAGAATTTGTAAAGAATCACACAATGAAAAAAGTACCCATTAATGTAGTGGAAGTATATAGATTAGTTTTGTTAGAGTGACGTGTCATGATCCTTTTTGGGGAATATCAGTAATCTTAGTCACAAGGGAAAACAAAACATAGACTTAGCATACATTTGAAAGGGCCATAACTCAAACATGCCATTTTCGCAGTCTTAAATCTCCCTTAGACGAAAGCCTTGTGTTTTTTTCCTGGAGGTATTCCTTATGATACTGGGAAAAACTGTGACTAAATTCATAGTTAATGAGATTAATAGAGCCAGATTCCTCACTGCTATTATTTTAAATGCACAACCTTTTTATTAGTACGGTGTGAAAATGTTCAATGTCTTTAAATTTAGATGTAGGTCATGTCTAGTTCTTAATAAAAATCAGTTTATAGAAAAAAAATTATGTCATTCTTAATAACATACTCCTTTTTCCTTTCATTCTTGTTTATTTCCACAATGCAAGGGTCTTAGTGTCCTGATGCCTGGTGAATTGATTGGAGGCCTTCTATTCAATAATTACCAGCTTAATTCCTTGTTTTTAGTTTTCTCAATTATTTAAACCCTGTTTGAAGATAAAAACATATAAACAACCTCGGTGTATGAACTGGACAAAAGTGAATCTAGCTTTAATGAGTAAGTTCAATTTTTGATATTCATTCACTAAGAGGAAAAACTAAAGCAGTTTTGATTGGCACCAAATTTTTGATGGTGGTTTTAGATGAGAGTGGCAATACTGTCTACCTCATTAATTTATGGCTGTACATTTTTGTTGCTACAAAGTAAGAGAATATATAATAAGTAGAAGACTTTAACTCCATTATATCTGGTGAATACTCTTCTAATAAATGTACAGTACCCTATATATAAAGTATAGATGTAATAGTGATATTAAACAGTCTTGTAACAATAGCTTTGATATGAGGAGCAAACTCCATTGTTGCTTTTCCAGGCCATTATTTTTAATGCCAGCACTGTAGACTTTCATTGTGTAATAACCAAGACACATGTGGCTGTTGAGTACTTGAATGTGGCTAGTCTGAATTGAGTTGTGCTGTAAATGCCAACACACAATACTTATAACTTAATATAAAAAAGGTAAATTGTCTTATTACTAAGTTTTATAATTATTACATTAAAAATGAACATTTTGGGTAATTTTGATTAAAATTTATTTTATCTGTCTCTTTTATTTTTTTAATGGGACTATAAGAAAATTTTGAAAATGGGCAAGTATTCTCAAAAGGGGTGAACTATGGTGGCAAATAATTTTCATTTGTTTTCTTATCACATGTGAGGTATGGCACTTTAATTTGTGTATTATTGTCAATAGAGTTCAAAGCAGTTAAAGTATTGAAAATACTGTTATCTGTCACATCCTTTTACCTTAATCAAAGTTCTGTGTCTTTTTGGTGCTTCCAAGATATTTCTTAATCTTTAGCTTTCAAAATTTTGATTTTAGTATGGCTTTGCATGAAATTTTTTAGGTTTATATTGTTTGGAATTTTGTCAGGTTCTTAAACCTACATATTTAAGTCTGTTGCCAAAATCAAGGAATTTTCAGCCATTATTTTTCCTGGTAATTTTTCAGCCCTTCCTTCTTTCCCTTCTCCCTCTAGGTCTCTAATTACTGGATTACTAGGTCTTTATGATAGTCCTTGAGGCATTCTTGTCAGTCTACTTCCTGTCTTTTATTTTCAGATTCGGTAATTTCATTTGTTAGCCTTCAAATTCACAGATTTTTTACTCTGTTTCCTCCATTTTCTAACTGAATCCAACCTTGAGTTTAAAATAAATTTGGTTTTTGTACTCTTCAATTCTAAAATTTCATTTTTATTCTTGTCTATATCGTTTTTTTTGCTAAGACTTGCTATTTTTTCATTTGTTTGAAGTGTTTTTGTAATTGCTTATTGAAGCCTCTTATGATAGCTGCTTTAAAATCCTTTCAAATAATTCTATCTTGATCATTGGTGTTTTTTAACTGTCTTTCCCATTCCAGTATGTTCTTATGTTCCTGGTTTTTGCTGTGATGATTGGTAGAATCCAGACCTGAATACCGCCTTTAGAATAAGCCCACTCACCATCTCAGTGAGACCTAGGTGTCATCTTACCTAGGTTACAAGCATCCTCTAGAGGACACGTCAGCAAGCCTCAAGCCCACTTTTCCCTTGACCCCTCCCCTCAAAGAGCCCGTCAAAGCCCTGGCCATAAAAAGCCTCTTGACTTCTTAGAGAAGCTCTCCTTCCTTTGTTCTGCTGCTTGGACTGTTGAGTTTGCCTCCCCTCTCTTCTTTCAATAATTGATTTTTAATTGAATCTTAGACATTTTGGGTACTATGAGATTCTGGATCTTGTTTATGTCTTCTTTTTCAGAAGGCCCCTTCTGACTGTGCTGGCATTGCAAGAGTGGGCGTCTCACCCCATTATTGCCAGGTGGGGGTGGAAGTCCAGTCTTCCCACTAGGCCTTTTCACCAACATCAAGTTGGAGGGAAACTCTTTATACTGCCATGAGGCAATGAATGCTCCAGCTTTCCAGTAGGCTTCCTCTGACACCTCCCCAGCAGGGATGGGGCCTTGTTACCACAGGATAGAAATCTAGACTCTGCACTAGGAAGAGGGTGGGAGGAGCAGTCGCTTGTTCTGTGATGTTTGCCTCGAGTAAAGCAGTTATTGCCCTGTTGTTTTCTGTCTTTCTAGGCTTCCCCTTTCCTGGTCATCATTTGGCTAAGAACAACAGGCCATTCTTGAGGCTTTTTTTTTTTTTTTTGGTTGGCTATTTGTAGACTTTTAGGTGAGGAGGAACGCACAGTAAACTCAAATGAAAATTTAAATCCATTATCAAAAACTGGACTGACATTTAGAGGATTATTTTCTCTTTTCTCTCATTCATAATCAATATTCAGTAACAAAATGTTCTCCAAAACCCTTTTTCTCTTCTGCAATGTTTCTATTGTTATATTTTCCTTTTTTCTCCCCAGACAACACTTAAGATTAGTGTTTTTCTATTCTCCTTCCTAATTAATGTTTGAAAAGAACATTTTGAATATGTCATCCACTTGTCAATAGCTGCAGCAAGCATAAAATCAACCACGTTCAGCTATAATCTCTTACATAACAATGCACAAGCTCCGATTTTCCAAGTGCTTGAGTTTCCTTCTAACCTTAATTTTCCCTTAACAGCCCTCTGTCTATACATAGCTCTGAAGATGCGGCATTCACGCTTGTAATTGCTCAAGCTGTTTAGTCTGTCTACAGTGGACCTCTACTCCTCTTTGAGTAGTCACATTCTATCCAGTTCTGAAGAGTCAGTTCAAATTTCTGTAAAGTCTTTCTAGCCTACTTTAAAAGCATAGTGAGTATCTTTACTCTGGACTCAAGAGATTTATTGTTTCTAAATGTAATTTTCCACCACAAGAGGCCCAAAGTCCACTGTTACAAAAATATTTCTTACCCTTTTCACCATATATTATTTGTATGTAATATAATCAAGCTATGAACATATTTTCAAAAATTAATTTATCCTAGTCGAATTATACAGGAAGAATAAAAGGAGCAAAAATTATTAAAAAAATAATCTCTATGTAATATGTAAATATTTTGATACTTCAATATCAAAAGTACTATGAAACAATCAGAGCTTTGTAAACTTATTCTGAGTAAGATAGCAAAAATTGCAGAACAATACAGATGTTGTATAATAGTTACTCAAGTAGAGCTGTAATTGCAACTGGCTTTGTGCTCAATGACAAGGTTATCTAATATAGTGAACCAGTCTTGATGACAGATAGCTGAAATACAGTATGTTCATTTGCTAATTTTTACAGCAGTGTATTTCTTGAGTGTATATTAACTCATGCACAAAATATCTTGTCCTTTATGTAAACTGGAAGTAGATCTTAGGCTCAGGTAACTATAAACAGAATTTCTTCCCCTAGCATCACCCCTGGTCCTGATCACTAAGAATGTCATCCTCCAATAATTGACAATCACAGATGTTCTTGCAAATATCCAACTCCTCTAAGGGGAATCATATTGTAGAGTCTGTAATCACATTCAGACAAACAATTTTTACTTTTGAATTTCTGTTAACTGGTATATTGCTTTTAGTTTTGTCTTAGTGTGTGAGATCCTGTATATAAGTTTCTGGAAGGCCTTATAAAATTGTTGTATCTTCCACTGTATTTAGTGCCATACTTTCTTGAGCACAGATTTTCACCACATAGTTGCCAATTTAAAAGTTATTCATATTGATGAATTCACCTACAAAGGAGAGTGTGTTTGTTTTGAAATTATTCTTAATTATTGGCAAAACAATTAATTTTCTAAAGAATTCATGAGACAAATAATGCTGTGTATCTTAGGGATTATTGAAAGTTTTGGTAAGCAAAAGTACTTGTAGGCTATGGTAGGAACCTTGCATTCAGAGATTCAGAGAAATTACTTAAGAAGCTTACTTAAATTAGCTTAAATTACAGATTTTCTCTGAGGTTAATTTCCAGTTATTTCACTAACAAAGCATTCCATTAAAATACCAATTTGTATATTCAAAAACATTTCCAAACATTATCAAATTATAATACTTCTAGATTCTATGTTAAACAGCAAGTAGTCAATAACCAAAGATTTTAAAAATATACAAAAGCTGTCCACCCTGAGAAAATCTGTACCTTTAACAGTATTGAGATTTAGCAGTTTTTTTGATTACTGTCTCTGCTTTAAGAAATGACACACAAGCTAGAGTTGATTTGTCTGTGATGATTACTGTTGATCATGGAATGGCCAAAATGATTGGCTTGAGTCATGTGCTAGACATGAGAGCATCACTGTTCTTTGAACAGAGTAGTTCCAGAATAATAGTGAACTTTGTAGGAAGCAATGTAGCATATCAAAAGGAAACACAGACTTTGGGGTTGGAGAATATTGTCTTTGGTTTCAGACTATGAAACTTTCTAGATTTTGACATTAGGTAATTTATATAGCAGCTGTCAACCTCTTTTTCATCAATTATAATATAAAAGCATGGTTTTTAAGAGCATGAAGACTTAGAAGCAACATACTAATATTAGTCACAATATATCTGAAAAGAAAGCACTAAAGTTAGTGTAGTCAATGATAAAATTATCTGTAGGTTTTAATACACACAAAACATCTGTAACAATAATAACCATAATATAGCACCTGTTGTGAAAAATATGATGATAGCTTACCCTGTGGGTCTCTAACTTAGTGTACTCCAGAGGTCCACAAACATTTCTGTAAAACAGCACATAGCACATATTTCAGGCGTTGTGATCATTGTGACAACTATCCACTCTCCTGTTGAACCACAAAAGCAGCCATTAATAATATGTAAAATAATGGGTGTGACTGTTTTTCAATAAAATGATATTTGTGGACACTGAAGTTTGAATTTCATATAATTATTATGTTATCACAAAAAATAGTATTTTATTTTTTCAAACATTTAAAAATGTAAAACCATTCTTAACTCATGGCCCTTACAAAAAGAGGCAGTGGACCAAATTTGGTATGCAGTAGAGTTTGCAACTGATGTAGTCTGAATCAGTAAGATTCAGATATATATATATATATATATATATATATATATATATATATCTGGCTTTGCAAAAAATGCTCTGGAATCTTTCATCTTAAAAATTATTTAATAAGATAATTAAAAAAAGGTCTCAAATCTTTCAGTTCACTAGCCTCTTCATCTCCAGTGAACTTGAGACTTACTCTACCCCAAACATCTTATTACATGGTCACACTGTGAATCTGGTCATCACTGAAAACTACCCTTCTTCAGAAATATGATCTTTACACATCTTATTCTCTGATTGTTATCAGCTTTCATTTTATTATGTTCTCTTACTTCATAGGGTACTTTGATCCCCTCACATTTTATCAGGAGATTCATGTCTCTGCTTCTATGTTTTACTGACTTAAATCTCATGCTCCATTATTTCAACTACTGCTTGCCCCTTCCCATTATCTTTTTTCCGGAGTTGCATAGAAAATAAAATCCTAATCCCTTAATGTTAGAAGTGTCTTCTGTCCTTTACCCGTCTGCTGTGATGCTAAGAGCACTTGGAAAAAATAAATTGCAATGATAATAAAAGTTAAAAAACATAACAAAACATATACAATAAAATAATATATAATTCATAAAATATAAGTTCAGGTAAAATAGTAAAAAATAAAAATAAAAAACCATAAAAAGTAAAGTCTCTATGAAACATGCTGTGTAGTCACAAATGGCCCAACATTGCCCATCTACCTTTGTCATTTCAAAAATTATTTCTTGAGCATTTAATGTAAGCCTGGTCCTCTTCTAAATACCCAGTGTATAGGAATAAATACATAATTATTAATAAGTTAGTTTTCCCCAAATCAGAATATAGTGCTATGAGAAACAAAAAGGGGAACTGCTGATCTGGGAAATAACATTAGTGCTGACATCTTAACACAAAAATGATTTAATTATGCAAAGAGGAAAAGAGTTTTTTTTGGGAAAAAATAATATTTGAAAACACAGAAAAACATTGCTATTGGACAACAGAGAAAGGAAAGCCATGTATCTGTAATAAGTAGCTCTGGGAAAAGAAGTGAAATGAGGTTAAAAAGGAAGATGGGGTTAGAATGTGTAGGGTTTCATAAGCCATTTAAGGACTTTGAACATTGTTCCTAAAAATAACAGACTTCCATTAGAGTGTTTTAATGGTGGAGGTGACATGATTACATCTCTACACTTAAAAGACAAATTTTAGCTACAGAGAATTGGAGGCAGCAAACCTGGACAGCGTGAGCCCGTGAAAACGTTACTACCGTTATACAGCCAGAGAGATTTGGGTCAGGCCACTAGGGATGGGTGATACCCAGGGTTGGGCTTGAGCAACTGGATAGGTTGTGATATCATCACTGAAATGAGGAACACTGGAAAAGCAGATGTGAAGGAAAAATGAAGAGTGTAGTTTGCAACTAAGAGGCAATTATGGTACATTTAAGAAAACTCAAGAGAGTGTTCAAGTAAGCAGTTGAGTATACAGGTATGGCACTTAGGAAAGGGGCCAGGCAGAAATATTTGAGAACTGTCAGAGTATTCTTGGTAACTGAAGCTCTGGGAATGGATGAAACACCACAACATCAATAAATTCCAGATTGTGTGAGCACGGGCTGTGCCTTCTTTGCTCATACCTCTGACCCCGCATCCCAGGAGAGGGTCTAGCGCATCTCAGGTATTTAATATGTTTATGATCTTTCCAACAGAGAATAAATAAGATGCAATATTGTACTTTCTATATGGGAATAAAAATAAAAGAAGAAAGCAGCTATTAGAAAGCCCCCAAAGTAATTACTGTTTTTCTCCACATATTCTTATAGTGATGCCAAAATGAAGATCCTAAAACCCAAATTGCACCATGCCAGTCGTCTACTTACAAAAGCACAGTTACTCCACATTGCTCAGTCTTGAGGTGTAAGTGGGCCTTGGTGATGATCTCTCCCTGCTCACCTCCCTTCTACATCTCTCTCACTCATCTCCCATTTTAGTTGTGTAGGATGATCCCAGACTCCAGGAAGGACACTTCACAGAACACTGCCTTATGTGTTCTTAGCAACCAGTGCAATTGCTCTTCTTTTACCACGTTGAGCATATGTCCTAACTGATACAGTCCAGTGATTCTCAAGAATTTATTCAAAAGTCCCTTTTTTTATAGATCATATTAAGTGTGTGTTGGTGCCTACTGCAACTATCTTGTGTCTATACTAGGAGTAAGCTTTAGAAAGATGCTAATTCAGAGAGAAAGCTGAGAGTCACCAGAAAAAAAAAATCATAAACCTCATGAAAACTTGACTGGTGTTTGCACTCATCAGCATCTCTAGATTTTTTAGCTAATAGTTACTGAAGTATGAGATAAATATTCCTGAGTATGACAGTTAAAGGGAAGCCCCTCATCATCTCTCCCATTTTGCTGCTGGGCCCCACTTTTCCCTTTCCCAATTCTGCTTTTTTGTGTATCATATTAAACATTTCTTACTGACTACTATCTCCTGAGAAATAAAAAGTAAAAGTAAAGAGATAATTTTCAAAATAAAAAAGTTTTAATGGAAGAAACATGACAAAAAGATTGTCTTTAAGAATTATTTTTTCCAAGATATCCCCAATATAATTAATGTATGTAAGAAACTAGTTCTTCCTTTGTTGAGGTAGACAGAAGTAACATATTCAAGACTTTTCTTTTAATTTTTTTTATATATATATTGATACACTGATGAGGGAACATTTGAACAGAATCCCGTCAATTTAGAAATGGGTTCAACTCTAAAAATGGACTATTTTACACATACACAGCTTCTATTTCCCTTATTTCAAAATAACATATTTTGAAATTACAGATTATGTGGCATTGCTCACAAAGCATAGACAAACTTTGCACTTTGCTGCATTCATGGTTGGTAGAAAATAAAATGGGAGCATTGCACTGCTAAGAGTTAAAACTAGAGTGCGTCTCCGCCTAGGCCCTTGATATTGTTGTTATGTTAAGAGATTGCATATTGGTAACAAGAGCACCTCATTTTTTTCTTTTTTTATAAAGATACCAAGAGCAATTTAACTTCTTAACAGTCACTTTATTAGGCTCAGTTTATTGCACCTTCATATGCGCATTTCCCTGTGTGAACAGTTTAGAGTTTGCACAGACTGTTTTATGTTACCATCGGAACCTTTACTCTGAGCTAAAAATGGAATGCCAAAGATTCAGCCTATGGCTATCTTGAATCATTCCAGAGGGATAGTTATTATTTCTGAAGCTCTATTCTTATTTTCTCTAAAAAAAAAAAATTCCCAAAGTATACTTGCTGATACAGGCCAGCAGCGTGTGTACCCATGTGCCGCGCAGGACTCTCCTCCCTGGAACGGAGCACGTGGCCTATGTACAGGGTCGCGCTCTTTTTTTCCCCTTCACTCTCACACTCTCAGTGAGAGAACTGAACTTTCCGTTTGAGCTAATTATGAAAATCCGCTATACAAATCTTTGAGTAAACAAAGGTAATGTTTGACTAAATAATGATTAATCTGTTTAGTGTTCTAAAAGTCTTTAAAAACATGAACATATGAATTCTAAGTAGAATCATTTAATTAGTAAATAGAAAAAATCTAAAAGGAGAAGTTTAATGCAGACTGTAAGAATGTTCAATTCTATTTGTTTTTTGCATATTTGGAAGCAGCCCATAGATTTTGGCCACAGGTGAAATCAAACAATAAAATAATAAAAACCATTAATTTAACTTATTTGTGTAAGTCTATGAAATACTTTTCATTATCATCAACTCCATCATTAGCATCACTAATGTCAAAAGCAATTAATTGAATGCTTAGTTGTACACTATTTAGGAAAATATGGCTAGGTAATGAAGAGCACAGTATCTGGAACTAGAGCATTTACATATGGGTCCCAATTCCTTCACTTAAACTAGCTGTGTGATCTTGGGTAAGTTACAAAACCACTGGGGGTGGCTTTCCACCAGAAACTTGGGAGTAATAAAAAGTATCTGCCAGTTAGATTTGTATGAGAAAAAAGAGTTAGTGTAGGTGAATTACATAGTACAGTGTCTGGCATATAATTATAAATACTGTATAAATGTGCATTGCTGTTATTGTTGTCATTGTTTTATTTGTAAAGATACCAAGAAATTTTTAACTTCAAGTCTTAATATTCAGAAACTTCCAGGGTCTGAGAATTTATCCTAGTTACATACTAACTTGTTAGTCCATTTCTGTTTCATAGATCTTGGCAAAAGACATGAGACTCCTGTGTTAGAGACAAAAAATTTTATTGCTCACAGGAAAAGGGGTATCACAGAAACAGCAGAGTTTGATGTCCATTCACTCTGGTTCCCCATGACCCTTAAGACCCACTGCTAGACAACGCCAAGGGCCCCTGATAGGTGTCTGTACCCTCAGTGGGTTGCATTACAGTAGTGAAATTGTGAGCTTGAAGCGTCACTACTTTTTTGGTGAGGAGAAGTAGGTCTACTCTTTACCCGAGGTAAAATACTACTTCATCTTTCAAGGTGACTTGCTGCAAGCAGTCATGAGAAATTACCCGAGTGCAGAGCGGTCAGGGCCCTGCATTCTTGGCATACTCAGTAAGAACATGTAGGGATACCCTGGGTATGTGGGGGATTTCCTCTGATGAAACTCAGTATTATGCTCTATAATTAGCATTTTTAGGACTGTGAAGTCCATTGGGCCCATCTTTCACAGATAAAGATATAATGCTCATTTATTATTTTCTTGGATCTAAATGTCACCATCCCAGCTCTGAGACAACAGTTTAACCTTCCTTGGGATTGTTTTCACATTTTATTTGTATCTAATTTTTACTATTAATTTTTAGCCCCATTTCATTTTCTTTCTTCTAACTGTGCCTTCTTATCTTCTAAGAATGCAAGGGAATTTAATTTTTAAATTAATGGTAAATTTTTAATAATATTTTTCATTTGTTTCTTCTAGTTAGAGCTAAAGATGTTAACTTATAATGTAGAAAATAAAAGTTCCCTAACTTTCATTCCTCTGTTATTATGAATTCTCTTGTTAGAGTAATACTTTAGAGGTGATTTTGACCATTCGTACACCTTTAGTTAGCTAGTTAGGTTACCCTAGGTAACGTGAATAGATGAAATTACTACTTTTTTGAAATGGCTCAATTCCTCTACACCTACTTGCCTATCTTTAAGGATATACCTAAAGTTAATCTTTAGCCCAGAGGCTTTCCCTATGTGCCCATTCTGGAGTGCATTTGTCTTTCCTGTATTTTGCATTCTAACATTATATCATCTAAAAACTATATTTTTATTCTTAATTATGCCTAATTGTGTTTTATATTGCCATTTATACTTTCCTTAAAATAAATTTTTCTCCTTAACTACATTGTAAGCGACTTGAAGTCAAGGAAGTGTTCATGTTTTATGTATCATTCATAATGCTGAACAGAAATACTTTTGCAAATTAAGTTATTTCATCTTAATGAAATGCAATGGTAAATAACGTAATCAAAGGCTGGTATTTTCTAAAGTCTAAATTTATGAACTCAACACTTGTATTATTACTAGTTTATCTTTAATGTAAAATTTTCTTAAAAAAATTAACTCACACATTTAAACATGTCTCACCAACATGGTAGACTTACAAATAAACCCTGATTGGTTTTCTTCTCTGCTGATACTTATTTTTTATCCAAAACTTTCTCAGATTTCTGATCATTTTTAAAACAAAGTAACAAGTGATTATTTATGGGTTATTAAGTATGTTTTTATCTAAATTAAACATTTTTTTAAATTATAAAGCTGCATTCTATATATTTATAGTCAGATCAGTTAAAAAGAACAAACATATTCTTGATTGTAAAAACAAAAAAAAATAGTTGTAGTATGCACATGGTGATAATTCATTATTAAAGTTGTTCCCCTGTTATTTTCTTTTGAATTCTGTGCCATGTTTTATACTTTTGGAATGGTTCTAGAAATTTTGTGTATAAATATTTTTTAAACAATGACATTCTAGGAAACTACAGCATTAATAAAACCATAATAAAGCAGGAGAAATATATTTATAATTTATTTTATGAGTGTTCATCTTATTTAGTAAACTTTTCATGCTAAAGAATTAATTCCTTCCCTGAAATTTATGATGGTCACAGGGCATCCATCTATTCATTGTACTACAAATCTTGTAATAATTTCAGCCAAAATTAAATGTACCGTTACTTGACCAAAGGAAGTAGATATTGCCTTTTATTTTGCCCCTTGTTATGTTAAAATTTATTTTATCTAATTAAATAATACTATGCTTATTATTTCATTTATTGGCTTGACAAATGTTTATTCTGAAAATAAATAGTAAGAGCTTAGTAATTCGTTTTTCTCATTAGAACATAAAAATTATTTTGTTAGCTTCAGAACCCAAATTTCTATGGAAAATCAGCAAAATGATGATATATGTGAAATTTTTGTTTACACTAATGTCTCAGATTAAACAGGAGTTCAATGTTTAGTTGTGCATCTTAAAAATAAACATGGCCATACATTTATTATATTATCTATCTGCAAACATGTGCACTAGTTGTAATATTTGGACTCTTGTCCAGATAATTTTTATCTGTATATAGAAACTCTGTCCTTAATAAAATAGGGGAACTTCTAGAAACAGCAGTTTCTGTGACCAAATTAAACACTAAAATAAACCCACTAAATTATTACTTGCGGCCCTGTTTGTGTTTTATTTTTCTATTTTGCAGTAGCCAGACAGAATTTTGTGAATGACATTAACATACTTTACTTTTTTAATTGAAATATAATTTATATGCAATTTTGTATTGGTTTCTATTGAACAATTTAGTTCCTCATCAGTTATATACATTACTAAATGCTCACCATGAATAGTGTAGTTGTTACCATACAAAGATAGTACAATTTTATGAGCTCTATTCCATATGCTATACCTCCATCCCTGTGGCTAAATTATTTTATAATTTGAAGTTTACACCCTCTTCACCTCTTTCACCTGTCCCCCATTCCCATTGTAACCAACTGTCCATTCTCTGTGTTTCTGAGTCTATTTCTGTTTTGCTTGTTTATTCATTTATTTTGTTTGTTAGATTACACTTATAAGTGAACTTATAAGGTATTCATCTTTCTCTGACTGGCTCATTTCAATTTGCAGAATACCCTCTAGGCCCATCCATGTTGTCACAAATGGTAAGATTTCTTTATTTTTTATGGCTGAATAATATTCCACTGTGAATATGTACCACATCTTGTTTATTCATTCATCTATTGATGTATATTTTGGTTGCCTCTGTATCTTGACTATTGTAAATAATATGGCAATAAACATAGGGATCTTTTCAAATTAATTATTTTATCTTCTTCAGTAGATTCCCAGAAGTGGAATTCCTAGGACATATGGTATTTTTAGTTTTAGTTTCTTGAGAAACCTCTGTACTGCTTTCCATAGTGGCTGCACCAATTTGCATCCCCACTGGTGTACAAGGGTTCCCTTTTCTCCGCATCCTTGCCAACACTTGTATCTTGTCTTGTTGATACTAACCATTCTGACTGTTGTGAGGTGATATCTCATTGTAGTTTTGATTTGCATTTCTCTGATGATTAGTGATGTGGAGCATCTTTTTATGTGTCTTTGGCCATATGTATGTCTTCTTCAGAAAAATGTATATTCAGGTCATCTGCCGATTTTTTAATCAGATTGAGTTGTGTGAGTTCTTTATATATTTGGATATTAACCACTTATCAGATATATCATTGGAAATATATTCTCACATATAGTAGATTGCTTTTCATTTTGTTTATGACTTCTTTTGCTGTGCAGAAGCTTTTGAGTTTGATTTAGTATCACTTTTTTATTTTTGCTTTTCCCCTTGCCTGTAAGACATTTCCAGAAAAAATTTTTAATGTTTATGTTGAACAATTTACTGCCTATGTTTTCTTCTAGGAGTTTCATGGTTTCAGGTCTTATATTTAGGTCTTTAATCCATTTTGAGTTTACTTTTGTGTATGTTGTAAGACAACAATTCAGTTTCATTCTTTTGCATATAGTTGTCCAGTTTTCACAACACCATTTATTGAAGAGTCTGTCTTCTCCCCATTGTATATTCTTGCCTCTCTGTCATTTATTGACCATATATGTGTGGGTTTACTTCTGGGCTCTCTATTATATTCCATTGATCCATGTATCTATTCTTCAGCCAATACTATACTATTTTGACCACTGTAACTTTGTAGTATAGCTTAAAATCAGGGACTATGATACCCCCAGTTTTGTTCTTCTTTCTCAAGGTTGCTTTTGCTATTTGGGGTCTTTTGTGGTTCCATATAAACTTTAGGATTATTTGCCCTAGTTTTGTAAAGAATGTAATTGGTATTTGGATATGGATTGCATTGAATCTGTAGATTGCCTTGGTTAATTATGGCCATTTTAACAAAATTTTAGTTCTTCCAATCCATAAGCATGGGATATTTTTCCATTTATTTGTGTCATTTTCAATTTCTTCCATCAATGATCTACAGTTTTCTGAGTACAGGTCTTCTACTTTCTTGCTTAGATTTATTCCTAGGTATTTTATTATTTTTGGTGCACTTGTAAATGAGATTGTTTTCTTAATTTCTCTTTCTGTTAGTTCATTATTTGTATATAGAAATGAAAGAGATTTCTGCATATTGACCTTGTATCTTCTGACTTTAGTGAGTTTAGTTATTAATTTGAATAGTTTTTTGCTGGACTTTTTAGGGTCTTCTATAAAAGGCATCATATCATCTGTAAATAGTGACAGTTTTATTTCTCCCTTTCCCATTTGGATGTCTTTCATTTCTTTTTCTTGTCTGATTACTATGGCTAGGACTTCTAGGATTATGTTGAATAAAGTTGGTGAGATAGGTATCCTTTCCTTGTTTCTGATCTTAGAGGAAAAGCTTTCAACTATCTCCATTGGCTATCATGTCAGATGTGGGTTTGTCGTATGTAGCCTTTATTTTGTTGAATATGTGCCCTCTTTACTTACTTTGTTGAGAGTTTTATCATGAATGAATGTTGAAATTTCTCAAATGCTTTTTCAGCATCTATTGAGATGATCATGTAATTTTATCATTCCCTTAATTAATATGTTGTATCACATTGATTGATTTGTAGATATTGAATCATCCTTGCATCCCTGGGATAAATCTTACTTGGTCATGGTGAATGATATTTTCAGTGTATTTTTCTATTCAGTTTGCTAATATTTTGTTGAGGACTTTTGCATCTAAATTCATCAGTAATTTTCTTTTGTAGTGCCTTTGCCTGCTCTTGGTACCAGGGTTTTGCTCACCTCATAGAGTGAATTTGGAAGCTTTCCTTCCTCTAAATTTTTGGAACAGTTTGAGTAGGAGAAGGGTTAACTCTTCCTTAAATCTTTGGTAGAATTCAACTGTGAAGCTATCTGGTACAGGAATTTTGTTTTTTGTTTACTGATTCCATTTCATTACTTGTGATTGATCTGTTCAAATTTTTTATTTCTCCCTGGCTCAGTCTTGGAAGATCGTATGTTTCCGGGAATGTATTCATGTCTTCTAAGTTGCCCAGTTTGTTGGCCTATAATTTTTCACAATACTCACTTATAATTGGTTATATTTCTGTGGAGTCAGTTGTAACTTCTCCTCTTTGAATCCTCTGTCTTTTTTCTTGATGACTCTAGCTAAAGGTTTATCAATAAATTTTTTTATCTTTTCAAAGAATCCACTTTTAATTTCATTGATCTTTTGTATTTTTTTAGTCTCTATTTCATTTATTTTCACTCTGATCTTTGTTATTTCCTTTCTTCTACTAATTTTGGACTTTGTTCTTCTCTTTCTAGCTTCTTTTAGTTGTCTGGTTAGATAGTCTATTTGAGATGTTTCTTGCTTCTTGAGGTAGACCTGTATTACTATTAACTTCCACCTTAGGAATGCTTTTCCTGAATCCCAAAGATTTTGAACTTTTATTTCTATTTTCACTATTTCACAATTATGTTTTTATTTCTTCCTTGATTTCTTTGATGACCCATTTGTTGTTTAGGAGCATGCTGTTTTTGTCTCCATATGTTTCTCCTTTTTTGATTTTTTTCTTGTAATTGATTTCCAGTTTTATAATGTTGTGGTTGGAAAAGATCCTTGATATAATTTCAGTCTTCTTCAATTTATTGAGACTTGCTTTGTGGCCTAATATGATCTATTCTGCAGAATGTTCCATCTGCACTTGAAAAGAATGTATGTTCTACTGTTTTTGGATGTAATGTCCTGTAAATATCTGTTAATTCCATTTGCTAATGTGTCATTCAAATCCACTGTTTCCTTATTTTCTGTCTGAATGACCTACCATTGATGTAAGTGGGATATTAAAGTTCCCTACTATTATTATATTGTTGTCAATCTCTCTCTTTATGAGTATTAATATATGCTTTAATGTTTAAGTGCTTCTCTGATATATAGATATTTACAATTATTATAGCTTCTTTCTGGATTGTGCATTTAATCATCATATAATGTCCTGTTTTCTTGTTTCACTCTTTGTTTTAAAATATATTTTGAATGATATAAATATTGCAACCCCAGCTTTTCTCAGCTTTTCTGTTTTGTTTTTTTTTTTCATTCCTTTTACATGGAATATCTTTTTCCATTCCTTTAGTTTCAGTGTGTCTTAGGTCTAAGGTCTGTCTCTTGTAGACAGCAAATAGATGGGTCTCATTTTTTATCTATTCAGTCACCCTATCTCTTCTGATTGGGGCATTTAGTCCACTTACATTTAAAGTCATTATTGATAGGTATGTATGTATTGCCATTTTGTTAAATGTTTCCTGGTTGTTTTTGTTCTTCTCTGATCCTTTTTTCCTCTCTTGCTCTCCACTTGTGCATTATTACTTTTTTTAGTGTCATGTTTGGATTCCTTTAGCTTAGTTTTTTGTGTATCTATTATAGATTTTTGGCTTATGGTTACCATGAGGTTCATATATGACATACTACATATATAACAATCTATGATAAGTTGATGGTAACTTAAGTACAAATGCATTCTAACAACATTACATTTTTTACTCCTCCTCCGCCGCATTTTATGTATATAATGCATTCTTTTACACCTTTTTATGTAGTGATTCTTTTAACTAATCTTTAGTTTTTAGAAATAAGTATACTACTTTTGCTTTTTGACCTTTATACTAGCTTTAAGTGATTGATCTATTACCTCTGGTATACATTGGCTTTTACCAGTGAGATTTTCACTTTCCTATTTTTCTTGCTTCTAGTTAGGTTCTTTTCTTTTCCTCTTAAAGAAGTCCTTTAACATTTCTTGAAAAGCTAGTTTAGTGGTGGTGAACTCTTTTAACTTATGTTTATATGTGAAGTTCTTTATTTCCCTTTCTATTCTGAATGATAACTTTGCTCAGTAGAGTATTCTTGATTGGGTTTTTTTCTCTTTCAACCCTTTGACTATATCATGCCACTTCCTTATGGCTTATAGAGTCTCTGCTGAAAAATCAGCTGATAGCCTTATGGTATTTTCCTTGTTCATAATTCATTCCTTTTCTCTCACTGCTTTTAAGATTCTCTCTTTGTCTTTGATTTTTGATATTTTAATTATTATGTGTCTTTGTGTGGATTTTCTTAGCTTTATTTTGTTGGGACTCTCTCTGATCCTGGCCCTGGATGTTTGTTTCCTTCCCTGGGTTAGGGAAGTGTTTAGCTATTACTTCTTCAAATAAGTTTATACTCCTTTCTCTCTTCTTCTGGGACTCCTATAATGTGAATATTTGGATGTTTGATACTGTCCCAGAGCTCCCTTAATCTACCATCATTTCTTCCTATTCTTTTTTCTTTCTTCTGTTCATCTTGAGTGCTTTCCATTGCTCTGTCTTCCAAGGTGTTGATTTGTTCTTGCAACTTCTAATTTGATGTTGATTCCTTCTAGTGTATTATTTTTTATTTCATTTATTGTATTTTTCATCTCTGATGGTTTTGTTTTATATTTTCTATTTTTGTAGAGGTTTTCATGGAGTTTTCTACTCTTCTCTCAAATCTGTTTAGCATCTTTATAATCATTAAAATTAACTTCTTATCAGGTAGATTGTATAACACTGTTTCATTTAGTTCTTTTTTTGGAGTTTTGTCATGTTTCTTTGTTTCAAGCATATTCCTCTGTCTTCTCATTGTGTTTGACTCTCTGTGCTTAATTCCATGCATTGATGGAAAGGGCTACCTCTGCCAGTCTTGAAGGATTGACTTTGTCTTAGGAAAGTCCCCTGCAGACTGCATGTGCCAGGCGCATTTGGCTGGCTACTTGGAGACCTAGTGGGCATGAGCTGTGTCCTGGCATCAGAGTTCTATGGGAATAGTTAGAGGGGTATCCTGTCAGAGGGCCCCAATCGAGGGGGCTCCTGCTGGCAGAGAGGCAGCAGATCCTGGTGTGGTCTCCAGGAAGCCCTGCCTCCACAGCTACTGGTTTCAGGCCCACCACGTAGCAGCAGTTCAAGTCACTCTCAAGGTGTAGTCAGCAACTGTCTCTTCACCTGCAGTGTAGACACAGGCCAAGCTACAGGAACACTCCCCCTCTGCAGCTACTAGGCCCATGCCCAGGATGCTACAGCAGCTCAGGTGTGAAGGGATGACTGGCTCAAGGGAAGCCCCGACTCTCCAGCTACTGGGTGGGTGCCTTAAGCCAGTAGTGGCCAGGGGGTACTATCCAGGGACCCATGGCAACTGAGTCCACACCCTCCAGATAGATTGTCAGGGATGTGGCACCCCTGCTGATTTGTCTGGGTGTGAGTGGAGTCTGGGAAGCCTTCTATACCAAGTCTGACATTGGAGTGTGTGGCCTAGTCCTGCTGCCTGACTCAATATCAATGTGGGGAAGGAATGCAAACAGTAGCACTGAACAGATTTCCAATCTGGACAGCATTCCAGTCATTTCCCCAACAAATGGCGGGTGTTTTAATTCTATATACTGGGTTTTTTTACTTATAACCTATATGCACTTTAAAGCATGGCTTTTTTTCTGTGCCACAGGGCAGGGAATCTGAGTCCTAGCCCCTCATCAAGACTCTCTCATCTTTGGGTTATTGCACTGGGACTTGGGGTATGGCCACTAATATGTTTCTGCCTCTCCTGCTATTTTTCATGTGGTCTTTCTATCTTTCATGTGGTTGTTCTCACTCAGTCTTTTGTTCCTCCTTGAGATGAATCACTTGGTGTAGCTGTAGATTCAGTGTGAATACAGGATGGGGTGGGTTCAAATTCTGTCTCTATGCCACCATTTTCTCAAAAGTCAATACTAACATACTTTAAGTAAAAATTGAAATGAATTTTTTTCTGGAAATGATTTAAATTTCTTGATAAAAGATGGCCATAGTCATTTTAACCTCAGACATAATCAATAGAACTAGAAGAAATAACTTTTTTTTTGTTGATTATAATTATATGGATATCCTGGAAACTAAATCAGGATATGTTCTCTGTGCTTATATTTTAACATACAAATTTCAAGAATTTAGATATCATAGCATCTAATCATGGATCAGAATAAATTCTCTCACCTTGTCTATGTCTTTAGCACAAATTAGGGTAGCATATGGAGTTAATTGCTTTATAAATGAGGTTTCAAGTCTTTGCTCATGGAATTAACCATCAATAGCAAAAATGGCATTCTAAAAATTTATTTGGATCTGCAGTGATCTGTATCATTTGACTAACTCTTTAAAAATACAAATGTGTGAGCACAAGAGCCACACTTCCAAAAAGATGGCAGCATAAGTAGGGCGATGGGAACCTCCTCCAAAAACCATACATATTTTGAAAATACAGCAAATACAACTATTGCTAAAAGAGTGATCAGAAGTTACAGTACACCAGCCAGTCTACATCAGCGAGAACCCAATATCTCATGGAAAAGGGTAAGGTACAAAGCTGCAACCCAGCGGGACCTGAGCACTCCCCAACCCTAGCTCACTGGTGGGAGGAAAGAATAAGAGTGGGGAGGGAATGGAAGCACAGGACTGCTAAATAACTAGCCCTAGTAATCTGTGCTGGGAGCATAGACACACATTCCTGGTGCTCTGGATATTAGAGGAGCAGAAAAGGAAAATCTGAGATTAAGACTGCGAACAGTTTCCCACAGCCAGCTGTCCTGGGCAAAAGAAAAGCAGGTGCTTTAAAAGTCTTAAAGGGACAAGAGTTTAACAGGTGGACAAAAATGTCCTAGAACACACAGCCTAGCAGGCTGGGAACTTTAAGAAGCTTCAAGCATCCTATCCTCCTGGTTGACAACACAGCTCCAAGGCCCCTCACAGTCATAAGCAGCCTGCTGTTCTTTCCTCCCCACCAGCACCTGCAAGCAAATTAGCTATCCCCACCATTGCTACAGACTGTCCAGAGAGCAGCTCCTCCTACAGCAACCACAAAGCTTAACACAGAGGCTGTTCCCTATGCACGGTTGACCAGCATAGACAGTGGACACGGGCGTAGACACTAGGAGGCATGAAGGGGGGCATTGTTCTCTTAGCAGAACAAGCTCTGCTCACCTGTGACCCCACCAGTGCCCTAGGCCATTCCAAGGGCTGCCCCGCTGAGAGCAGTTTAGGGGATCAACCCAGAGGCTGCTCCCTGCACACGGTTGAATGGCACAGACAGCGGAGACAAGCACGGCAACTGGGAGGCATGAAGGGGCTTTGTTATCATGGCAGAACACGTGCTGCTAGCCTGTGACACCCACCAGTGCCCTAGGCCAACCTGAGGACAGCCCCACCCACGGCAGCTTAGGGGATTTACCAGAGGCTGCTTCCTGTGCGTGGTTGACCAGCACAGAAAGCAGAGACACTTGCTGAGACCAAGAGACATGAAAGGGCTTTGTTCTCGTGGCAGAAAACACACTGCTGGGCTGTGATCCCAGACACTGCCGTAGGACATCCAAAAGGCTGCAACACCCATGGCAGCTTAGGGGATTAACCCAGAGGCTGCTACCTGTGCACAGTTGACTGGCACAGGGGAGATGGGGGTGGAGACTGGGAGGCATGAAGGGGCCTTGTCCTTGCAGCAGACACATGAGGTGCTGGCTTGCGACCCTTGCCATGCCATAGGCCATCCCGAGGGCTGCCCCGCCCACAGCAGACTAGGGGATTAATCCAGAGGCTGCTCCCTGTGCACAGTTAACTAGCACAGACAGTGGAGACAGACAAGGTGTCCAGCAAGCAAGAAGGGATGTTATTCGCCCAGCTGATGCATATGCCACTGCCCGGCAACCACTCTGATCGATGTAAAAAAGGCAGAAGAATCTTGTTCAATCAAAAATCCCTCAAACACCAGAAACAGGGCTCAGTGAGACTGAAATCACCAATCTTCCTAAAAAATAATTCAAAATAAAAGTTATAAGCATGCTGATGGAGCTACAGAAAAATATTCAAGAGCTAAGGGATGAATTCAGGAGGGAGGTAACAGAAATGAAATGAAGGAAGGATTTAAGAGCAGACTAGATGAGGTGGAGGAGAGTGTTAATTGAATAGAAATCAGAGAACAGAAATACAGAGAAACTGAGACAGAGAAAAAGATCTCTAAGAATGAAGAATATTGAGAGAACTGTGTGACCAATCCAAACGGAACAATATTCGCATTATAGGGGTACCAGAAGAAGAAAAGAGAGAAAAGGGGTTGGAAAGTGTCTTTGAAGAAATAATTGCTGAAAATTTCCCCAATCTGGGGGAGGAAATAGTCTCTCAGGCCATGGAAGTCCACAGATCTCCCAACACAAGGGACCCAAGGAGTTCAATACCAGGACATATAATAATTAAAATTTCAAAGATCAAAGACAAGTACAGAGTATTAAAAGCAGGCAGAGAGAGAAAAACAATCACTTACAAAGGAAAAATCATCAGGCTATCATCAGACTTCTCTGTAGAAACCTTACAGGCCAGAAGGGAATGGCTTGATATATTCAAAGCAATGAAACAGAAGGGCCTCAAACCAAGAATACTCTATCCTAGAGGACTATCATTTAAATTTTAGAAAGGGATTAAACAATTCCCAGATAAGAAAAAGTTGAGGGAGTTTACCTCCCACAAACCATCTCTACAGTGTATTTTAAAGGGATTGCTATACATGGAAGTATGCCTTAGGCTAAATAGCTGTCACCAGAAAAAAATAAAACCACAGCAAAGGAAGTAGAACACCTAAATACTAACTAATTGTAAAATAAAATCAGCTATCCAGAAAATCAGTCAAGGGAAACACAAAGAGTACAGAATAAAATGCCTAACATATAAAGAATGGAGGAGGAAAAAAAAGAAGGGAGAGAAATAAAGAATCATCAGACTGTGTTTATAAATCGCATAATAAATGAGTTAAGTTAGATGGTTAGATAGTAAAGAAATTGCCCATAAATCTTTGGTAACTACGAATCCAAACCCTACAATGGCAATAAGTACGTACCAATCGATAATCAAAATAAATGTAAATAGACTGAATGCACCAATCAAGACACAGAGTTACAGAATAGATAAAAAAGGAAGACCCATCTATATGCTGCCTACAAGAGACTCACCTCAAACCCAAAGACATACAGAGAATAAAAGTGAAGGGACGGAAAAAGATATTTCATGCAAACAATAGGGAGAAAAAAAGCAGTTGTTGCAGTACTTGTTTCAGACAAAAAAGACTTGAAAACAAAGAAAGTAACAGGAGACAAAGAAAGTCATTACATAATTATAAAGGAGTCACTCCAACAAGAGGATATAACCATTATAAATATCTATGCACCCAACACAGGATCACCTGTATATGTGAAACAAATACTAAAAGAATTAAAGAAGGAAATAGATTCCAATACATTCATTTTAGGAGCCTTCAACACACCATTCACTCCAAAGGACAGATCAACCAGAGAGAAAATAAGTAAGGACACAGAGGCACTGAACACATTAGAACAGATGGACCTAACAGACATCTACAGAACACTCCACCCAAAAGCAGCAGGATACACATTCTTCTCAAGTGCACATGGAACATTTTCCAGAATAGACCACATACTAGGCCAGAAAAAGAGCCTCGGTAAATTCAGAAAGATGGAAATTGTACCAACCAACTTCTCAGATCAAAAAGGTATAAAACTAGAAATAAATTGTACAAAGAAAACAAAAAGGCTCACAAACACATGGAGACTTAACAACATGCTCCTAAATAATCAATGGATCAATGACCAAATTAAAACAGAGATCATGCAATATATGGAGACAAATGAAAACAACAGAACAACACCTCGACTTCTGGGTGATGCAGCAAAGGCAGTTCTAAGAGGAAAGTATATAGCAATCAAGGCTTATTTAAATAAAAAAGAACAATCCCAAATGAATATTTAAATTCTGTAATTATTGAAAATGGAAAAAGAGGAACAAATGAGGCCCAAAGTCATTAGAAGAAGGGACATCATAAAGATCAGATAGGAAATGAATAAAATTGAGAAGAATAAAACAATAGAAAAAATTAATGAAACCAATAGCTGATTCTTGAGAAAATAAACAAAATAGATAAACCCCTAGCCAGACTTATCAAGCAAAAAAGAGAATCTACTCACATAAACAGAATCAGAAATGAGAAAGGAAAAATCACTAGGACACCCCAGAAACACAAAGAATTATTAGAGAATACTATGGAAACTTATATGCTAATAAACTGGATAATTTAGAGATATGGACAATGTTTTAGAAAAATACCTTCCAAGACTGACCCAGGAAGAAACAGAAAATCTGAACAGACCAATTACCAGCAATGAAATTGAATTAGTATTCTAAAAAGTACCCAAGAACAAAACTCCCAGACCAGACAGGTTGACTGCTGAATTTTATCAGACATTAGAGAAGACATAATACCCATTCTCCTTAAAGTTTTGAAAAAAGTAGAAGAGGAGGGAATACTTCCAAACTAATTGTGTGAAGCAAACATCACTGTAATACCAAAACCAGGCAAAGACACCACAAAAAAAACAAAAAACAGGGCGACCAATATCCCTGATGAACATAGATACAAAAATACTCAACAAAATATTAGCAAACCGAATTCAAAAATACATCAAAACGATCATACTCTATGATCAAGTGGGATTCATCCTAGGGATGCAAGGATGGTACAACATTCGAATATCCATCAACATCATCCACTATATCAATAAAAAGGACAAAAACCACATGATCATCTATATAGATGCTGAAAAAGCATTTGACAAAATTCAACACCCATTCATGATAAAAACTCTCAACAAAATTCATATAAAGGGTAAGTGCCTCAACATAATATAGGCCATATATGACAAACCCACAGCAAACATCATATTTAACAGTGAAAGGTAAAAGCTTTTCCTCTAAGATCAGGAATAAAAACAAGGATGCCCACTCTCCCCATTTTTATTCACCATAGTACTGGAGGTCCTAGCCATGGCAATCAGACAACACAAAGAAATAAAAGGCATACAGATTGGTAAGGAAGAAGTCAAACTGTCACTGTTTGCAGATGACATGATATTTTACATAAAAAAACCCTAAATAATCCAGTCCCAAACTACTAGAACTAATATCTGCATTCAGCAAAGTTGTAGGATACAAAATTAATACACAGAAGTCTGTTGCATTCCTGTACACTAATGATGAACAATCAGAAAGTATAATCAGAAAAAAACTTCCATTCACAATGGCATCAAAAAGAATAAAATACCTATGAATAAACCTAACCAAGGAAGTGAAAGACCTATACCCTGAAAATTGCAAGACACTCTTAAGAGAAATTAAAACAGACACTAATAATTGGAAATTCATCCAATGTTCTTCGGTAGGAAGAATTAATATTGTGAAAATGGCCATCCTGCCTAAAGCAATCTACAGATTCAATACAATCGGTATCAAAATACCAAAAGTATAATTCTGCAACAAACTGGAACAAATAGTTCTAAAATTCGTATGGAAACACAAAAGACCCAAATAGCCAAAGCAATCCTGAGAAGGAAGAATAAATCAGGGGGGATCTCGCTTCCCAACTTCAAGCTCTACTACAAAGCCACAGTAATCAAGACAATTTGGTACTGGCACAAGAACAGACCCATAGACCAGTGGAACAGAATAGAGAGTCCAGATATTAACCCAAGCATATATGGTCAATTAATATATGATAAAGAAGCCATGGATATATAATGGGGAAATGACAGCCTCTTCAACAGCTGGTGTTGGCAAAACTGGACAGCTTCATGTAAGAGAATGAAACTGGATTACTGTCTAATGCCATACACAAAAGTAAACTTGAAATGGATCAAAGACCTGAATGTAAGTCATGAAACCATAAATCTCTTAGAAGACAATATAGGCTAAACTCTCTTGAATATGAACATGAGCAACTTCTTCATGAACATATCTCCCCAGGCAAGGGAAACAAAAGCAAAAATGAACAAGTGAAACTATATCAAACTAGAAAGCTTCTGTACAACAAAGGACACCATTAGTAGAACAAAAAGTCATCCTATGGTATGGGAGAATATATTCATAAATGACATATCCAATAAGGGGTTGACATCCAAAATATATAAAGAACTCATGCACTTCAACAAACAAAAAGCAAATAATGCAGCTAAAAAATGGGCAGAGGATCTGAACAGACACTTCTCCAAAGAAGAAATTAAGATAGGCAACAGGCACATGAAAAGATGCTACACATCGCTAATCATCAGAGAAATGCCAATTAACACCACAAATAGATATCACGTCACACCAATTAGGATGGCCAGCATCTAAAAGACAAACAACAACAAATGTTGACGAGGATGTGGAGAAAGGGGAATCCTCCTACACTGCTGCTTGGAATGTAAATTAATTCAACCATTGTGGAAAGCAGTATGGGGGTTCAAAAAACTAAAAATACAAATACCATTAGACCTGGGAATCCCACTCCTTGGAATTTACCCAAAGAATACAACTTCTCAGATTCAAAAAGACATATGCACCCCTATGTTTATTGCAGCACTTTTTACAATAGCCAAGATATGGAAGCAACCTAAGTGTCCATCAGTAGATGAATGGATAAAGAAGAGGTGGTACACATACGCAATGGAATATTATTCAGCCATAAGAAGAAAACAAATCCTACCATTTGCAACAACATGGATAGAGCTAGAGGGTATTATGCTCAGTGAAATAAACTGGGCAGAGAAAGACAAGTGCAAATGATTTCACTCATCTGTGGTGCATATGAACAAAGCAAAAGCTGAAGGAACTAACAGCAGCAGACTCACAGAACCCAAGAATGGACTAACAATTACCAAAGGGAAAGGACTTGGGACGGTTGGTGGGAAAGGAGGGATAAGGGGAATAAGGGGTATTAGGATTAACACACATAATGTAGTGGGGGGCACGAGGAATGCATTATAGCACAGAGAAGACAAGTAGTGAGTCTATAGCATCTTACTACGCTGATGGACAGTGACTGTAATGGGTATGTAGTGGGGACTTGATAATGGGGGAAATCTAGTAACCACAGTGTTGCTCATGTTGTTGTATATTAATGATACCAAAATAAAAAAACAAAGAAGTTCAAATGTGTATTGAGCTACTGTTCTATGATCTGTTTTGCTTTTTGTCTTAAAAACATACCCACTAGTTAATTATATGAACCGTGAATGCACTTGAGCCCAACTGTCAATATACTTTAAGGGTCTGGTAAACTAATTATTCCCTCTCAAAGCTTATATTACTTATGAGTTCCATTTACTTTCTGTTCTCTAAAAATTCGGTATGTAATTATATGTGGTTCTGGCTTGTATTATTTGCAATTTATTACATATGGCAGGCTTTTCTTATAGTAAAACTGTAGTCTAATTGGATATACAGTTTTTCTTAATTCTTTTGAATTCCCAATCTCAACAAACATGGTGGTAAACAAATAACTGTAGAACAATAGATATTTCCCTTTATGGGGAGATTGAACTTGAAATTTTAATAATTATTTTTTTAAATTTGTTTATTATTGCTTTAAAAATCTAAGATATGGAAGTGTTGTGGTTGAGAACTTGTGTAACTACAGAGGAGAAGGAAAATGTAGAATTTACACTTTATGTTGACAGAAAGCCTGTCTATCATGTTTAGAAATGTAATGACTAGTATGAGAGATCATTCAAATTATATTTAAAAGAAAATCACAATTTGGAGAACTAAAGTGATTATTAAAAAAAAAACTACTGGGATAATTGAAAATTGAGTTGAGAGCATGTATTTCTGTACAGTGTTTCTTATGTTACCACACTTTTCCAAGGGCAGTAGAGATAACTGGAATTCACTTATATCGCCTCTTTTTCTGAGGCATTTTGGAAAAATCAACTTCTTAGCCTCCCTTGAAAACAGAGAGGTCTCATAACTAAAGTAAATAAAGTGGTATAAATAGATAGGTCTTTCAGAACAAGTACTAAAGATCCTTTGTGCTAACTGACTGCTCTCTCTTTCCTTACCACTACAAACTTGGAGGCCATGTGTCGAGATAGCAAGAATAGGAAATGGAGGAAGCTTGGATTCCTGAGTCACCAGATTGAGGAGAACTTGCCACATTCCAACTGCCACCCCCCATTAAATTGAGCATAAGTGAATAATAGACTTCTTTTATGTAAAGCCAGTGAGCATTTTCTCTAATGCAACTAGTAATTACTCACCCATTTGGCAAGTTCATAGGAGTCATTTACATACCTTTGACTTTAGGCTTGAGAAAATAAAAATTCCATGATGATTCTGGTCAAACAAAATCTCCCAACATTTAACATCTTTATCTGAAAGGCTACCAACAATCATATTAGTTATGTTTTTTTAGTTAATGCTTTTTTTTGAATAGCTTTTCAAAAATTCAGAACACAAGAAACAGTTTACTAAGTTGGTTACCCTGAAGCTAAATTTCATTACCTATAAAGAAAGATATTTTCCACCTTACCACCCATATCATTTTTTTGAAACCATATCTTTACTTCTAAAGGAGAAACCACAATTAAATAGTTTCTGATGTTTCATTTTTAATTCACTTTCTCTAGATATGTTTAAATAATCACTCATAATATGTACAGGCTTCAAGAAGAAAGCAACTCTTTTGGTATTTCTGCCAGTAAAGGACTAACTTAAAAGAACTAATATAAATATTAACCAACAACTGTATTCTTTATATAGAAATAAGTACCTTATATATGTATGTTATGGATTACATTAAATATTATTATATATTAAATATTATATATTTATGTTCTACTGACCCTTGAATGGTGAGGGGGTTAGGGGCACCAACTCCGCCAGACAGTTCAAAATCCATTTATAACTTGATTCCCCACAAACTTAATTACTGATAGCTTACTTGCTGACTGGATGCTTTACCAATAGTTGATTAACACATGTTTTCTATGTTTTATGTATTATATACTGTATTATTGCAGTAAAGTAAGCTAGAGAAAACAAATGTTTTTTCAAATTTTCACAAATCTCCAAAATTTTTTCTGATATCTTTATTGAAAAAAATACACACAGTGTGGGCCAGTACAGTTCAAATTTGGGTTGTTCAGGGGTCAAGAGTATATAAAAGAGTATGTTAGAGAATAATCCATTTTTTTTCCACCTGAAGTTGTTTTCACCAAGTCATCTGATCTCTTCCTAATTTCCATAAGACACTGAGAATGTTAATTATATTTCCCTTTCTTTCAAACAGCTAGCTGAAAGTCCTTCCTCTTTTTTGCATAATGCTTTACTCTTTCTACAAAACCTACCTTAAATGTCTGCTCCTCTGTAAATCCTCCATGATATCTCTCTCCTTGCTGTGGCTCTCCCTTCACTGAGCATTTCTTAACAAATGGTCATTGAGTTTCAACCATGTACTAGGAAGGATGCTGAGGACATAGCATTGAACAAAAAGGCATACAGCTTTTCCTATCTTGGAGTGGCATGCAGGAGGAATATAGGACATATATAAGCTACTGAATAAATATTTTAGATAGTCATAATGACAAATAACTTGAGTAAACTATAAAGCATATACCAGGGTTGAGGGAGCCACTTTTATAGGAAGAGGGCAAGGAAATGATAATTCCTAGATGAATTTGATCATGGACGTGAATGAATAAGGGTGCCAGCCATTACTATAGTTGAGAATAAGAGACAACTTAAAGATCAAAGGCAGGTGCATGTATGGTGTGTTCAAGAACACCAGAAACTGTTTAACTTTTAATATGCATGTTTATTAATGTTATCTGAAATCCACATGTAAGTTTTCCAGAACACAGTGGGTTATTATTACTTATTATTTATATATTACTTAGCAAATAATAACTGTGCAGTTTCTCTTTGTCCTAATTCTCACATTTGGAGTAATGCAATAAAAGCTAGCTCATCATCTCACATGTATGCATCTGAACTTTAAGTAAGGAATATTAAATTAAAAAAATAGAAAATAATCTGGATGGCATTAACAGGGAGAAAGAAACAGTGCCCTCCATCCCTTTTGTATTTTTAAATAATTTCTTAAAATTGTAATTCCAAAGGACAGAGGTCCTGATTCTAGTCCTTCATAATGTAAATTAATCTCTCTAGGAGAAAGATAAAGTAAAACTACAACCCAGGGTATGTTCCCATAGCCTTGGGTCCTTCTCCCTTGAAATTAAACACACACTTCCAGAGAACTAAGTCTATGTAGTTCTTACTAGGTAATCAGTGGTCATGATGCCGAGGTTCTTGTTCACGGAGTTGAAGAATGAACTTTGTGAACAGATGAGACAGGAGATTTGCAGAGAGGTTTTATTCAGTTACACAGAAAGAGAGCTTTATTCAGGGTAAGAGAAAGTATGGAACTCCCCACAGGTGCAGGGAGGGGCAAGGTTGCCACTTGGGGTCTCAGTGTCTAGGGTTTTATGCTTCCTGCAGTGGAAGTTTTCTATAGATTCAGCCAGAATGCTAGTTATATTTTAACCTACCTCTGTGAAGGTTTCCTGGATACCCTATTGTAGGCGAATGGGCCTACTGGACTAGGACCAATGAGCTGTTCTATACCATTGGGTCCTCAGGGGGAATAAATTGTTACATTTTCTTTCATTCTCAAGCACCCTGTTTTGTAACATTTTGTTCATTTTCAGGGACCACACTGTATTTTAACTGGGCAGGAGTTATGGCCTGCTGCCTTCCTATCTCAATCATTTAAAAAATAACTTTATTAAGATTTATTTTATATACCATAAAAGACACTCATTCAAAAAATACACTTCAATATTTTTTTTAGGGATTTATTTATTTATTTTATTTTGGTATTGTTGATGTACAATCACTTGAACATCATGGTTACAGGACCCCCTAATATCAAGTCCCCCCCACATACTCCACTATAGTCACTGTCCATCAGCTTTATTAAGATGCTATAGAATCATTACTTGTCTTCTCTATAAATACTGCCTTTCCCATGTCTCCCACCACTGCATTACGTGTGCTAATTGTAATGCCCCTTTTCCCCCCTTATCCCTCCCTTCCCACCCATCCTCCCCAGTCCCTTTCCCTTTGGTAACTGTTGGTCCATCCTTGGGTTCTGTGTGTCTGCTCCTGTTTTGTTCCTTCAGTTTTTCCTTTGTTCTTATAATCCACAGATGAGTGAAATCATTTGCTACTTGTCTTTCTCTGCCTGGCTTATTTCACTGAGCATAATACCCTCTAGCTCCATCCATGTTGTTGCAAATGGTAGGATTTGTTTTCTTCTTATGGCTGAAAAATATTCCATTGTGTATATGTACCACCTCTTCTTTATCCATTCATCTACTGATGGACACTTAGGTTGCTTCCATTTCTTAGCTACTGTAAACAGTGCTGCGATAAACATAGGGGTGCATACGTCTTTTTCAAACTGCACTGCTGCATTTTTAGGGTAAATTCCAAGAGTGGAATTCCTAGGTCAAATGGTATTTCTATTTTGAGTTCTTTGAGGAACCTCCATACTGCTTTCCACAATGGTTGAACTAGTTTACATTCCCACCAGCAGTGTAGGAGGATTCCCCTTTCTCCACATCCTCACCAACCTTTGTTGTTGTTTGTCTTTTGGATGTTGGCCATCCTAACTGGTGTGAGGTGATATCTCATTGTGGTTTTAATTTGCATTTCTTTGATGATTAGTGATGTGGAGCATCTTTTCATGTGCCTGTTGTTCATCTGAATTTCTTCTTTGGAGAAATGTCTGTTTAACTCCTCTGCCCATTTTTTAATTGGCTTATTTGCTTTTTGTTTCTGAGGTGCATGAGCTCTTTATATATTTTGGATGTCAACCATTTATCAGATATATAATTTATAAATATATTCTTCCATACTGTAGGATGTCTTTATGTTCTACTGATGGTGTCCTTTGCTGTACAGAAGCTTTCTAGTTTGATATAGTTTCGCTTGTTCATTTTTGCTTTTGTTTCCCTTGCCTGGGAAGATATGTTCATGAAGAAGTTGCTCATGTTCATATTCAAGAGAGTTTAGCCTATATTGTCTTCTAAGAGATTTATGGTTTCATGACTTACATTCAGGTCTTTGATCCATTTCAAGTTTACTTTTGTGTATGGGGTTAGACAATAATCCAGTTTCATTCTCTTACATGTAGCTGTCCAGTTTTGCCAACACCAGCTGTTGAAGAGGCTGTCATTTCCCCATTGTATATCCATGGCTCCTTCATCATATATTAATTGACCATATATGCTTGGGTTAATATTTGGACTCTCTATTCTGTTCCACTGGTCTATGGGTCTGTTCTTGTGCCAGTACCAAATTGTCTTGATTACTGTGGCTTTGTAGTAGAGCTTGAAGTTAGGGAGCCTAATTCCCCCTGCTTTATTCTTCCTTCTCAGGATAGCTTTGGCTATTTGGGGTCTTTTGTCATTCCATATGAATTTTAGAACTATTTGCTCTAGTTCTTTGAAGAATGCTGTTGTTATTTTGATAGGGGTTGCATTGAATTTCTAAATTGCTTTAGGCAGGATGGCCATTTTGACAATATTAATTCTTCCTAGCCAAGAGCATGGGATGAATATCCATTTGTTAGTGTCCTCTTTAATTTCTCTTAAGAGTGTCTTGTAGTTTTCATAGTATAGGTCTTTCACTTCCTTTGTTAGGTTTATTCCTAGGTATTTTATTCTTTTTGATGCCATTGTGAATGGAATTATTTTCCTGATATCTTTTTCTGCTAGTTCATCAATATTGTATAGGAATGCAACAGATTTCTTTGTATTAATTTTGTATCCCACAACTTTGCTGAATTCAGATATTAGATCTAATAGTTTTAGAATGGATACTTTAGTGTTTTTTATATACAATATCATGTCATATGCAAACAGGGACAGTTTGAGTTCTTTCTTGCCAATTTGGATCCTTTTATTTCTTTGTGTTGTCTGATTGCCATGGTTAGGACCTCTAGAACTATGTTGAATAAAAGTGGGCAGAGTGGACATCCTTGTCTTGTTCCTGATCTTAAAGGAAAAGCTTTCAGCTTCTCGCTGTTAAGTGTAATGTTGGCTGTAGGTTTGTCATATATGGCCTTTATTATGTTGAGGTACTTGCCCTCTATACCCATTTTGTTGAGAGTTTTTGTAATGAATGGATGTTGAATTTTATTGAATGCTTTTTCAGCATTTATGGAGATGATCATGTGGTTTTTGTCCTTCTTTTTGTTGAGGTAGTGGATGATGTTGATGGATTTTTGAATGTTGTACCATCCTTACATCCCTGGATGAATCCCACTTGATCGTGATGTATGATATTTTTTATTTATTTTTGAATTCGTTTTGCTATTATTATGTGTGGTATTTTTGCATCTATGTTCATCAGGGGTATTGTTCTGTAATTTTTTTTTTGTGGTGTCTTTGCCTGGTTTTGGTATTGGAGTGATGTTATTCCCGTACAATGAGTTTGGGAGTATTCCCTCCTCTTCTACTTTTTGGAAAACTTTGAGGAGGATGGGTATTAGGTCTTCACTAAATATTTGATAAAATTCAGCGTAGTTTTTTGATTACCAATTCAATATCATTGCTGGTAATTGGTCTGTTCCGATTTTCTGTTTCTTATTGTGTCTTCCTCGGAAGGATATATTCTTCAAGAACATTGTCTATTTCTTCTAGGTTATCCAGTTTGTTACCATATAATTTTTCATAGTATTCTCTCATAATTCTTTGTATTTCTGTGGTGTCCATAGTGATTTTTCTTTTCTCGTTTCTGATTCTGTTTGTGTAGACTCTCTTTTTTTCTTGATAAGTCTGGCTAAGGGTTTATCTATTTTGTTTATTTTCTTGAAGAACCAGCTCCTGCTTTCATTGATTCTTTCTATTTTCTTATTCTTCTCAATTTTATTTATTTCTGCTTTAATCTTTTTATGTCCCTCCTTCTATGAACTTGGAGCCTCATTTGTTCTTCCTTTTCTAGTTTCATTAATTGTGAGTTTAGACTTTACATTTGGGATTGTTCTTCTTTCCTGTATTGGCCTGTATTGCAATATACTTTCCTCTTCGCACAGCCTTCACTGGGTCCCACAGATTTTGCAGTGTTGAATTATTGTTGTCATTTGTCTCCATATATTACTTGATCTCTGTTTTTATTTGGTCATTGATCCATTGATTATTTAGGAGCATGTTATTAAGCCTTCATGTGTTTGTGTGCTTTTTCCATTTCTTTGGGTAATTAATATCTAGTTTGATACCTTGGTGATCTGAGAAGCAGGTTGGTACAATTTCAATCTTTTTTAATTTACTGAGGTTCTTTCTGTGGCCTAGGATATGATCTATTCTTGAAATGTTCATGTGCACTTGAGAAGAATGTGTATCCTGTTGCTTTTGGATGGAGTGTTCTGTAGATGTCCTTTAGGTCCATCTGTTCAAATATGTTGTTCAGTGCCTCTGTCTCTTTGTTTATTTTCTGTCTGGTTGATCTGTCCTTTAGATTGGGTGGTGTGTTGATGGCTCCTAAAATGAATGCATTGCATTCTATTTCCCTCTTTAATTCTGTTAGTATTTGTTTCACAAGTGTAAGTGAACCTGTGTTGGGTGCATAGATATTTATAATAGTATATCCTCTTGTTGGACTGACCCTTTTATCATTATGTAATGTACTTCTTTGTCTCTTGTGACTTTCTTTGTTTTGAAGTCTATTTTGCCTGATACAAGTACTGCAACTCCTGCTTTTTTCTCACTATTAATTGCATGAAATATCTTTATCCATCCCTTTACTTTCAGTGTGTGTATGTCTTTGGGTTTGAAGTGAGTCTCTTGTAGGCAGCCTATAGATGGGTCTTGTTTTTTTATCCATTCAGTAACTCTATGTCTTTTGATTGGTGCATTCAGTCCATTTACATTTAGGGTGATTATTGATAGGTATGTACTTATTGCCATTGCATGCTTTAGATTTGTGGTTACCAAAGGTTCAAGGGTCATTCCCTAACTATCTAACAGTTGAATAAACTCATTTCATATGCTATTGCAAACAACCTAAAGCTCCTTTTTTTTCTCCTTTTTTCTTTGTCCACCATTCTTTGTATGTTATGAATCATATTCTCTACTCTTTGTCTAGCCCTTGGGTGAAATCTATTTAACCTTAGAAATAACTTCCATCTGTAGGAGTCCTTCCAATATCCACTGTAGAGATGGTTTGTGGGAGGTAAATTCTCTCAGCTTTTGCTTATCTGAAAATTGTTTAATCCATCCTTCAAATTTAAATGATAACCTTTCCCGGTAGAGTATTCTTGGTTCAAGGCCCTTCTGCTTCATTGCATTAAATATATCATGCCACTCCCTTCTGGCCTGTAAGGTTTCTGTTGAGAAATCTGATGATAGCCTGATGGGTTTTCCTTTGTATGTGACATTTTTTCGTTCTCTAGCTGCTTTTAAAAGTCTGTCTTTATCCTTGATCTTTGCCATTTTAATTATTATATGTCTTAATGTTGTCTTCCTTGGGTCCCTTGTGTTGGGAGATCTGTGCACCTCCGTGGCTTGAGAGACTACCTCCTTCCCCAGATTGGGGAAATTTTCCACAATTGCTTCCTCAATGACACTTTCTATCCCTTTTTCTCTCTCTTCTTCTTCTGGTCCCCTACAATCGAATATTGGTCCATTTAGATTTGTCACACAGTTCTCTCAATATTCTTTCATTCTTAGAGATTCTTTTTTCTCTCTGTGCCTCAGCTTCTTTGTATTCCTTTTCTCTAATTTCTATTCCATTTACCATCTCTTATTATACATCCAATCTACTTTTAAATCCCTCCATTGTATGTTTCATTTCAGATATGGAATTTCTTAATGATTGAATCTCTGGCTTAAATTCGTTTCTGAGTTCTTGAATATTTTTGTGTACCTCCATAAGCATGTTTATGATTTTCATTTTGAACTCTTTCAGGAAGATTGGTGAGTTCAGTTTCATTTGACCCTTTTTCTGGGGTTTGTGAGATTTTGGTCTGTACCATGTTCTTTTGACGTTTCATATTTCTGTGTGGTGCCCATAGTGCACAGAAACTCCAGTCTCTGGAGCTGCTCAGCCCCCAGAGTGAGGTTGGGTGTCATAGAGGAGCAGAGCTGTTGCTTGTGGGAGGAAAGGAAGATCTGTTTCCTTATTCCCTTCTGTGGTGCCTGTCTCCAGTGTCAGAGCCAGTGTGCCAAGCCCACACGTGTAAGCCTCTGTGCTTTGCATCTCTAGCTGTTGTAGGCGAGCCCTCCTTTTGGCTCACCTGATGCCAGTGCAGTGACTGCCGGTTTGTAAACAGGTGCCTGCATGCCAGGAGGAAGGCTTGGCAGGCTGTGTTGGAGTGGGGGGCCTCGGAGCTGAGTAGGCAGCCAGGGTGAAAGATCACCTGAATCTCCTCAAAGTTCCCAACCTGCTGGGCAGAGCATACCCTGTAATCTTTGTCCAATTCTCCCCTCTCCCGTGCAATAAGCTCAATGCAAACCCCACCCCTTCAGCAGCCCTCCCACTGCTAGGAGCCTGTCAGACCACTTGCCCCTCCTCTGACACAGAGCGGCTAGGTGTGGATCCCGTCCTCAATAAACAGCCGGAATGTCAGTCTTCCAAGCACTCCATCCATCCAAGCTCCCCAACGCCCAGAGCACCACACAATATAGGCTTCTGATCACAAAGCAGATCTCCAGGGCTAGGTGGTCAGCAATCCCAGGCTTCCACCCCCTCCCTGCTCTGTTTCTCTTCCTCCCACCAGTGAGCTGGGGTGGACGAAGGTCTTCGGTCCCACTGGATTAAGGCTTTTGTATGTTACCCTGTTTCGTGAGTTCTGCTCTGTTCATGAGGTCCATATGCAGTCTGGTTCAGCCTTCTTTCTTGTTGCTGTTTTAGGGTTAATTGTATTAATTAACTATATTTTTGTACTATTTGTAGTTTTGGGAGGAGTTCTCCATGTCACCTCTCATGCCGCCATCTTGAATCCCTATTCACTTCAATAATTTTTAAGTAAATTTACCAAGTTGTTCAACCATCAACATAATTAGGTTTAGAACATTTTCATCATCCCCATAAGATCCTGTGTGAGCATTTACTGTTAATCCCCTAGGTCTACTCCACCACTCCAACCACTAATTTATTGTCCCTGTAGATTGGCCTTTTCTGAGTTTCACACAAATGGAATCCTACAGTCTGTGCTCTTGTGTCTGTGTTATTTCACTGATAATAATGTTTTTGACATTCATCAATGTTACATGAAGTATCTTTATTCTGTATTTCATTCCTCTTTTGCTGAAATAGGTTCCATTGATAGTTTTTCTATCTATTCACCAGTTGACAAACCTTTCGGCTGTTTCCAGTTTGAAGCTATTTGGAATATACTAGTAAGAACATTTGTGTGCAAGACTTTCTGTAGACACATGTTTTCATTTCTTTTGGGTAGATAATAAAGATAGACTTACTGGGTGATATGGTAACTCTCTGATTATTTAACCTTTTAAATAATTTCTAGGCTGTTTTCCAAAGTGGCTGTATCTATTACATTTCTATCAGCAATTGTGGGTAAAATTGCAGTATTTTCAGAATCTCTTGCCTGGCCTTAGGTGATATAAATCCATATCAATAGGTGATTACAACATCTCAGGGACTGAGGGTATATCTGGACTGGAGAGTTTTGGTGGGTGCCTTTTTGCAGCCAGGTCGGGAGAGACACAGGGAAGCAGAAGTGGATGACTGCTTAGTGGATGACTGCTTGTAAGCAATAAATAGGTTTCTCTCACTTTATTTCTCCCTTTTACTGATTTTGGCTTTAAAGGTAATTTGCCCCTGGCTGGGAACACAATTTTCCCTCTGGAGTTCCTTCCATATCATCACCATCTGTTATTTTCTGTTCTTTTTATTATAGTCATTTCAGTGAGTACAAAATACTGTTTTACTGTGGTTTTCATTTGCATTCCCCTAGTGACTGATATATAGAAACTTTTTAATGTACATATTAGCCATTCATATATCTTCTATAGTTATATATTTATTGAAATATTTTGCCCAGTTTTATAATTGGGCTGTTTAGTCATCTTCTTATTTTGGTTTAAACACCTTCTTTGTAATTTCTGGATATAAGCCATTTGTCAATATTTTGCAGATATTCTTTTCCACTTTCTTCTCTTTTCATTTTCTCCTGATGCTGATTGAGGAACAAAAGTTTGTGTTTTAATAAGGTTCAACTCATCATTTTTATTTTTCACAGGCCATGCTTCTTATCCATACCTAAGAAATTTTTGCCTAACCCAAGATCTGTTTTCTTCAAAAGTGTTATCACTTTAACTCTGAAATTTAAGACTAAGATCAATTTTGAGTTAATTTTTTACATGTTATAAGGCAAGGAACTAAGTTTATATTTTTGAATGTGAATAGCTAGTTGTTCCAGTATAATTTTTTAAAAGGCTTTTCTTTCCTCCAATGAATTGCTCTAGAACCTTTATCCAAAATCAATTAACCACAATGTAAGAATTTATTTACATACTCTCAATTCTTTCATTGATCTGTGTTCTATCTTATACTAATAACATAGTGTCTTATAACTGTAGATTTATAGTAAATTTTGAAATTGCAAAGGGAAATTCCTCAAACTTGGCTTCCTTGTTAAAATTGGCTTGGTTATGTGGGGTCTTGTGCTTACCACATGAGTTTTAGCATGAACTTGTCAATTACCACACACACAAAAATGCCTGCAGAGATTTTGATAAGGATTGCATTGAATCTATACGTCAATTTTGTTAGAACTGCGATCTTAATATTGAATTTTCAAATCCATGAAAATTGAATGTCTCCTAATTTATTTAGATCTTCTTTGATTCTCTCATCAGTATTTTATAATTTTCAGTGTGTAAGTCTTGCATTTCTTTAGTTAAATATATTCCTAAGTTCCTAAGTATTCTTTTTGGTACTATTGTCAAAGGAAATGTAATCTTTATTTCATTTATGGATCATTCATTTTCCATATGTAGAAATATGATTGATTTTTGTGTATTGTCTTTTATAACTCAATCTTGTTTTAATTGCTTATTCTAATAATTTTCTTTTGTGAATTTCTTGGATTCTTTTATATACAGATCATATCAAGTATAAATAGAGACAGTTTTACTTCTTTCTTTGAAAGCCGATGCCTTTATTTTTTTTTCTTTTGTGACTGCACTGGCCATTCCCCAGTACAATGTTGAAAATGATGGCAAGAGCAAACAGCCTTTCCATAATCTTAATCTGGAGGAAGGCCTTCAGTCTTCCATCATCAAGTGTGATGAGTGTTTTCCGTTGACGTCTTTGTGAAGGTGAAAAGTTCTTATCTATTCCCAGTTTGTTGAGAGTTCTTTTTTTAATCATCAGTGGATATTATATTTTTTCAAATACTTTGTTTGTGTCCATTGAGATCTTCATGTGATTTTTTTCTTTGTTCTATTAAGATGGATTATAATACTAATTGATTTTTGAAACTTAAATTAACCTTGCATTCTTAGGACAAATCTCACTTGATCTTGATATGTAATTCTTTCTATGTGTTGTTAGATTCAATTTGGTACAATTTTGTTGAGGATTTTTGCATCTATATCTATGAGGCATATTAGTCTGTAGTTCTTTTGTTTCTTGCGATATCTTTTTCTGGCTTTTGTATTAGGTTGAAACAGGCCTCATAGAATAAGTTGTGAAGAGTTCTTTCCCTTCTCTATTTTCTTGAAGAGTTGTTGAAAGGAAGAGAGGGGATGCGAACTCTATAGTCTAAGCAGGTTTATTGCTGAACCTGAGAGGGACCCCTCTGTCCTGGCTAGCAGAACAAAGGAAAAAGGGGTCTCTAACAGGTCAAGAGGCTTTTTATGGCCAGGGTTTTTGGTGGGCTCTTTTAGAGGAAGGGTCAGGGGAAAGGTGGGCTTTTGGCTTGCTGACGTGTCCTATGGAGAATGCTTGTAGCTTAAGTAAGATGAAACCTACATCTCTCTGAGATGGCAGGCAGATTCTATCATTCCTGCTCTAAAGGATGATGGGATGCAGTTCTTTTTTTGGCTACTTCCTGCTGAGAGACCATGACGAAGGGGGTTTCCTGGTATTTTGAAGCAAGAAGACTGTTGGGAGGTGTTCTTGAGTAGTTGCCTGGGAGATGGCCGCCATTTGATCCTGTAAAAGCCTTTGGAATAGTTTACTTAAGCGGGGAAGGAAAAGAAGGAGGGTGATAAAGGCAGATGGGGCCAGGAGAGGCAAAAGATAAATGAGGGTTATAGAAGCTTGGACCTGGTCGAGGGAGAGAAGGTTAGAGCCCAGTGGCTGAGAAGGTCAGAGAGGTTGTGTGAGGAGTGGATATGTAGGGGCTGGTGGAGGGGAATTTTTTGGGCTTTGAGGATAAGGAGTACAGCTGATGCTAGGACCTGTAATCAGAGAGGCCATCCTTTTATCACAAGGTTGAGTTGTTTGGACAAATAGGCAACAGGCTGGAGGGAGTCTCCAGCTGATTATGCAAGTAGCCTTAATGCTTGTCCCTTTTTGCTGGTTAAGAAAAGAAAGGTTTGTTAGGGTTAGGAAGAGTCAAAGCATGTACTTTGAGGAGTGCTCACTTAAGGACCCAGAAAGAAGCAGGAATTAATAAGTCTGTCTCTGGCACCCTTTCTCTGAGACCCCCATGGGAGGCCTCATAAAGGGGTTTTTCAATGAGTGAGAAATTTTGGATCCAGAGTCTAAAATAGTTAAGAAACCCTAGGAAGGAAAGATCCCACTTTTTGGTGGGGAAAGGGAGATTATTAATAGTTTTTTCAAAAGGTGGGTATACAGCGAGTGGTAGGGGTGAGGTCAAGACCAAGGTAAGTGACCTTTTGCTGTACTAGTTGAGCTTTGTGTTCATACATGGTATCCCTTTTTCCCCAGGTATCTAAGGATGGAGATAGTGTGGGTTATAGAATTATTTTTTGAGGCGCTGCATAGCAAGAGGTTGTTGATATACTAGAGCAGGCAGTTAGGGGCAAGGTTGAGAGATTGGAGGTCCTTTTGTAGTGCTTGGCCAAAGAAGTGGGGACATATTAGTTAAGACTGCCTGCTGTGCTTAAGGATAGGCTGTTGGGCTGTTGTCTGATTACCAGAGAATATGTTAGGAATCCTACTTCTCGACTCTCTGATTTTTAAAATGGAATCTTAGCTTTAAGATGGAGTCCCTCCTTTTCTTACTGTACTGTTTATATCTCAGGATTTTTCACTGTAGGCACGAAAAGTTATTCATGATGCTTGTTCCATGTTTCTGCCCCACCTCATTCACCCCTTAAGGAATGTAGACCCTTGAAATCTTTTAAGGAAAAGTGGGTGTCAGTCCCTTTTCTGTAACTGCTTCCTGCTGAGTAGGGGCGTTGTCCCAGCCTGTGGGTCCAACAGTTCCTTGCTGTCTGTCAGGGAGAGGAGAGGTCATGGAGCCACTTTAGCAGAGGCAGACAAGGACAAGGGCACATGAAAGGAGGGTGCAGCCAAGTTGCGGAGTGGCTGATGTGCGTGCTCATCAGTGTTAGGGTGGATTGAAAGCCTCATCTGAGCAACATCTGGAGTTGGATTTTTTTGTTCTGGAGGAAACAAACTTGACAAGGAGATTAAGAATGAATGGTTGAATATGAGGACTTGAAATAGTAAAACTCTAATTGAAATGATGGGAGAAAACTGAAACATTTGGAAAGTCATAGCCAGATATTTAAAGGAAACTAGAATCCAGGATCTAATCTATTTTACAATGAACACTTTTAGTATCTAATAGTGATAAGGCTGCACTATTGAAACACAATTCTTCTTTCTCTAAAATTGCCCTCATTTTTATTAATATAAAATAAGTTTAGATTTAAAACAGTTGGCCTCATTATTTACATAAGTGCAGCAAGAACAGCCATTGATCACACAGGCTCTTTTAAATGTGCTTCGCTGGAACTTTTTATACGGAATTTCAGATTGATCTTTTAAAGTCCTCTCAAGGCCAGAAAGCCAAGCCAGACTTGCCATCAGGTTTTGCCTGCAGTACCTGTAGATTTGGGTGAATTCCTCTCTTCTTGAGGTCCCCAAGATATTCTGAGGTTACCGCACCTGCCAGGAAATGACCTTCCTTACCCACCTGGTAAGGCTGCTGGGAACCCTGTAAACAAGGTACCAGGCTAATTCTTCCAAGGGACTTTGTTGGCTCTATTAAGTCAATCTTAGTTCCTTAAAGCTGTCTCTTCATATCTGAGTCTATGCATGTGTCTCAAATATGACATTCCAGTCAAAGACTTGGTGATATAACCAGTGTTTTCAATTGGTCCTGTCACAAGAAGAGCAGATTCTTATTGAACTTATGCAAATAAAAATATTGCCATAAAACATGAAAATGGTCACTAAGAGTTTCCAAATTCTGGAGGAATCAGGTAGAGAGAGATAAGTGTTTCAAATCTGCTTTAAAGATATTATTTACTAAACTGTTGTAAGCTAGCTTAAGAGAAAAATGTTAAAACAGACACCTGTTTTTCTGGTTAAGAGATTAGTGACATTTGCATAAAAATTAAAATCATCTTCCTCAGTTTACCAAATTTTATGTAACTAATTTTTGCTGTGCTTGAATCTAGTTCTTTACTAGTTAAGGAGTAAAACAGTAACTATAAATGACAAAAGACTTAGAAATGGTAATGGTTAAAGATCTGATGAGAGCTTACTATAAGACAATTGATATAAGGATGTTTGGGTACTTCTGTAACATATCAACTTAGCTTTTAGCTCTTTTAATATTAAGATCTCGTTTTCTTAAGTACTTAGACAACTCACTAAGACCTTAAGCATGAGAAATCATTTTGATAAAACAATTAGAAAAACCCTTCATAATTTTTCATTATTAGGAGCAGACTAATAGTTCAAGAAAACTTTGTCCTTTTAACAAACAGAAAACAAAATTCTTATTTTGCTGTGTACTTCATATCAAGACTCATTTTATTTAATCTCACATAGCATGGCCATATCAAATTCTTCCACAAATTTTCTACAACTTTCTTTTTACATTCAGAGTTCTTCTTTAAATAAACAGCTGTACTTCAGAATAGTTACCTTCTTTTATCCTCAGTAAAATGAATTTCCATTCCTTACACCTTCTCTTATCAAAACATACACCTTTTCTATCATGCAGAGATGTTTTATTTATTATTTCAAGTAGTTTTAATTAGAACTTAAAACCATTAAGAACTTTAATTTTTAATGAACACTGAGAAGTAAGCTATTGTAAACTGTTACACTAACATTCTTTAGATTGGTAAATTTATGACTTACTATACTTATTTAGTTCACTCATTCCTAACAACCATGCTAGATTTCTCACAAAACCTTCACCAAACATTAGACAAAGTCAAGCCTCTTTTTAAGCATTTTTTAAAAAAATATTTAACAGATAACATCAACTTAAATGACTTCCGGTAAACCTAGGCATCTGATAACCTTTAGGACTTGTCTATTTTAGTTAAACATAAATTAACATTAATGCTGAGTATCTTCTATCAGAATTTATGGAAGTTTTAGAATGCCCAATTTTTACAAGCACTGTCTTTAAATCAATTCATTTTTAGCAGTACCATCTGGAGGTAGAAAAATATCTTCCATTTGCACATTTAGACATACAAACATATAGATTGAGACATAATGACCACAGTTATTTTAGGCTGTAATTCCCATGAGGGCTGGCAGCAGTTTGGTAGGACCCAGCTTGCAAATGGAGGTTTAACTCACATTCTCTCTAGTCACATTTGGCCACAAATATAATATAACCCACATTTCTTTGGTCATAGGGTCTCCAGCCTGATGGTTATTAAGGCAGAATCACAGGACACAAAACAAGCTTAGATTTAAGGCCACACACTTAGAAAGGGCGGGCAACCTCAGAGTGAGAGGTGACGCTGAAAGGTTGGGGGTTCCCCCTTTTAAGGATTTTTTAGGAATGTGATGTAGACTTGTCAAGAGGTCTCAAGATGTTTATCTTTGATGAGATGTTAAGTTTCTTATTAGTCCTCTGGGTAATTCTGCAAAATTAACATAAGAAATTTACTGCTTTGATCCCCTCCCCGGATAGCAACTTCCCTCTGGGAGCATATCTGCCAAGACCGCTTTTCCTGTCCCCATGCAGTGGAGGATATCTCTTCCCAGAAGGGGTGTGGAGCAGTGGGGGATTACCAGAAAGGAGTGAGTCAAAGTAATATGGACCAAGGAACAATAAAAAGGAGAGGTTGGGATGGTGTTTATATTAAGCCTTTCATTCCAACAAACAAGGTAGAGGAAGGGAGCAAAGGTCCCGAGTATTCAGTAAGCACAGAGAGGCTGGCCTCCATGTTGATCAGGAAAGAAACCTGACTTCCTGCCACCATCATTGTTACCCATGGATCCACTGGTATCATTGTGAAGGGGCCCTTGGGATCTGGGCCACATCAATGGGTGGCCGAATACAAGGCTATGAGGGCTGCCAGGTCCTCTCTAGGTGTGTCTGGTCACCTAGAGGGGAGAGAACTCAATGGAGGGGCTGACTTTCCTAGAGGGTGAACCCTTTTCCGGTGACCCCTCTATCTGCAGTTCGGACACGGCTCTGTAGGAGGCCTGGGATTAGAGTAAGCTTTTGCCCAGCAGCCCTGACTGCCACAGCAGAAACAGTTGCTAGGCAGGTGTGGGATGGAGCCTTTTGCAGGCTTGTCAGCAGGAGGTAGAACTAGGGAGGCCAGAATATGATATTTGGCCTTAGCCTGTTTTTCTTTTTGAAATTTTTGCTCCTTATCCCAGTTTTCGAAAGCTTTAAAGGTAAGGTCTACAAGCTCTTTCTGGGTGTTTGGGGCCCATTTTCTAATTTTTGGAGCTTTTTATGAATATTTGGGTAAGACTGGGAAATGAAGTGGAGGTGTAGGAGAATAAGGCCCTCAGCGGAGTCAGGCCTGGTGTTTATGTATGTGATCATGGCCTCCGAAAGGCAGTTCATAAAGAGGGTGGGGTTTTCATTTGCCCCCTGGGCAATTTCCCTGAGGTGCTTACTCATAGTTGACCTGTTTATTTTTTCCATCCCTGCCAGTAGGCAAGTGGTCATGTGATCATGACTTGCCCTACCAGGGCCACCCAGTTGGTATGTCTGCTCAGGGTTTTGGGGCTCAGCCCTGGAGACCGCTCGAGCTGCTGGAGCATGATTAGCAGGGTTCTGGTGGTGCGACTCATCAGCATGATTTTCAGCTGCACGCCAAATGCATTCCCTCCCATCATCCATGAGGGTGGATGAGAGGATGAGGTAAATGTCCCCCATGTGAGGTCATACATTTGAGTAACATGGAGGAACTGTTTCCTGATCTTTCATTCAATATGTTCCAGATCATTAATTGAAAAGGAAAATGAGCACAAATGGGCCTTTCAATGCCTGCTTCCTCACAGAGGGGTAGGATAGGGTGAGATGGGGTCTGGGAGGTATTGGGTGCGAAGCAAGAGCATGTCTGAGGCTGGGGGTATAAGGGCAGGCTTGGAGAGGGGGTTTGATTAGTAGAGGCAGAGGCACCAGGGGAAAAGAAGAGGAGGAGGGTGTTCAGAGGAAAAGAGGCAGATGCGCCGGCAGAAAGGAGAAGGGGGAGGGGTGTTCATTAGAAGCCTGCAGTGGGGAGGGATTTGGACTTTGCTGAGGCTGTTGGGGAGGAGGAGGATGATAAAGTGGAGGGTCATCAGCCAGGTTAAGTTCGTCAACAGGAAGGGTGAGGGGGGTAAGGCGCCATGTTGTCAGGGTACGGGTAGGGGAGTTTTGTTCAGGGAGAAGTTTAGAGGGTTTTTGTTGAGCTCTCACCTGAGCTCTTAGAGTCAGAAAAAGGCATAGAGTATGCAGAAGGCATAAAAGGAGTGTTTTGGCCGGGCAAGCCTCCCAGAGATCTGGGAGCCTCGTCCGGGGACAATAGGAAGTTAAGGTACCTGGGGAGACTACCAAACTAGTTAGGAAAGATTATCTCCAGTTGCCTGGGTTGAGATAAACAGCTGTGAGGAAAAAAAACTGCTTTGCAGAGGAAGAGGTTATGGCCCTAGTCTATGCTGCTTCGGCAGTCTGCAGGCTAGGCTGGAGAGGTGGGTTCTCAGTGGAAGGTCAGAGTTAAGTGGAGAACAAAGGGAGGTTGCTCAGGAAGGGTGAACGCTTGGATTTAGGGAGACTCTGACCATCTGCCAGGCCTCTGGAGGAAGTTACTAAGATCTCGGAGAATTTGGAAATCAAAATTGTCCTCAGCTGGCCAGTGTGACCCCTTATATTGGGCCACGTGGAAGTGGAGTAGAGAGCTGAGGGGTGTCTCCTGATGTTTTTGAGGGAGAATTGCCCATCGTAGGAGGGTGAGAAAGGGTGGCCGAAGTTTGGGAAACATGCTGCTGGGACGTCTCCCTGCGATCATTTTCCCAACTGTAGTCTGTAGGCTCCCGGAGCCAGACGACATTTTCCTGCACACCGAAAGGAAGCATCCCCCCCAGTCAGAGTACAGGAGGTCTCCTAATGGTGTTCTCAACTGGAGAACAGACAGGAAGGGAAAGGATGAAAGGAAAAGGGGACTGGACCAACTTTCTCTGAGCACCAAGAGAAAGTTGGTGAGAAGCCAAATTCTTACTCTCCTGGGAATTGTGGCCAGTGGTGGATGTGTAGATTGAGGTCTGGCAATATGGTCCCTGGACGGGAGCTCACAAGGTGGTACTGGGGGAGGGAGGGAAGGGAAACTGGGCGAGACACCGGAGGACCTCAGGATCTAGGCATTAGCACAGGGCAGCGACAGGACAAGCTGTCGGTGCCCACTGCTTCCTAGGCTGCAAAAGAGCCCCTGCTCTCGGCTCCCGCTCCTGGGTTTTGGCACCAGATGAAAGTAAAAGAGGGGACGCGAACTCCATAGTCCAAGCAGGTTTATTGCTAAACCTGAGGGGAACATCTCTGTTCTGGTGAGCAGAACAAAGAAAAAAGGGGTCTCTAACAGGCCAAGAGGCTTTTTATGTCCAGGGATTTTGGTGGGCTCTTTGAGGGAGGTGTCAGGGAAAAGGCGGGCTTGTGGCTTACTGACGTGTCCTCTGGAGAATGCTTGTGGCCTAAATAAAATGAAACCTAGGTCTCTCCGAGATGGCAGGTGGGCTCATTCAAAACGGCGGTACACCTGTCCAGATTCTATCAGTTGTGAGACATTTTCATTATTTCATTTTTAAATATTTGGTAGAATTCACAATTAAATGTATCTAGCCTGACTTTACTTGCTGGGAAAATGTTAGTTCATAATTCAATTTCTTTCCTTTTTGTTGGTATATTCTGATTTAACCAGTTGTAATTTTACCTCCAGTTTGGTCATTTAGCCCAGGTCCTAAGGTTCAGGCCAATTTGCTCTGAAAGCTCTAAAAAGTACAGAAATACATTTATTCTGCAGTCACATAGACATCATAGCTCTGTGGAATTAGTAAAGAGAAGACTGTTAAGAGATGATACCACAGGAAGTTAGGGGTGAACCCGGAAGCTGTTTTCTGTACTTTCACTTTTACTCTGAATAAGACAGAAAGCTTATTGAAGGGCTTGAAGGAGAGGTATGATATGATCAGATTTAGTTCTTACAGTTTATATATAGTTTATACACCTATATTTAAAAATACATATCCATTATCTATTGCTAAAGTATATAAACAATTATTTTTAAATTGAATTTTTGAACAACAGTTATAATAAAATACTTGATTGCCAACACATTTACCGATTTCGTGACTCACCATCCATATTGGATTTCTATGTTCTTCTAAGTTCTTTTTCACTTCTAGTAGAAGGAAACTACCTTAAGTAGTTTATCTGCTAAAATCTTTAAGTGATAAAACTGTCAATATTTATGATTAACTCCTAAGCCTGATTCTAACTCTTTCTGACCTCTAGACACAGCTAGAGAAGATCAGGATTTCTACAAATGCTGTCAAGGACATCCTTTGGCTTTAATATTTTATCTTGCATTAGTAATTAATACATAAGAGTTTGTAATTACTTCTCTTCAGTGAATCACTGGTACACTACAATAGTCAGTGAATTCTATAGCCCTTTTCATTACCATTTCCCTCTTACCCCTCAGTTGCTAAGATACTACACAAGCCAGCATATCCCCATCTACCATTGTCACATGCCAGTTTACTATGAATGGATCTTTTAACAATTGCACTGATGTATCATGCCAAGGGCTATTTATTCATACTCCACATTTGAAGACTGTTGGGTTCTTCATTAAGTGAAGCTAGTAAGTGATCTAGCTAGAAAGTGAAGCTAATAAGCCAGCTATTAAGTGATCAATCTTCAAAGTCCCATCTAAGAATTTGCTTTAAAGTTCCACTCCTGGAAACAACTCTCTTAAATTTGTTTTACATTACTATACACTCTGTACAAAAGAGTTGCATGCAGAAGTTTTACTTGTGAATACTTTTAGGATATGACTTGAAAGGAAGTAAGGAGGGCAGTATTAATTAGAGAAGCAGACCTGAAATGCCTATCTATTCAGTAAAAAGAAATTAAATATAAATAAACAGGAAAGCAGCCACTACAATAACTGTTCTCTTTCAGTTTCTAGACCTTGACCCTCTGTAGGTTTTAAACATTCATCCTACAGCACCAATCATACTAAATTCACAGGGATTACAGTGTTATCATTCACTAGAAATTGCTGAGTCCACAAGGAATTGCTTCACCCAAGTTTCCACTTCCTCCAAAGTGGTGGTTCAAGGTTAATGAATGACTGATTAAGGAAAATAAAGGCATATCCTTTTTGCTTCAGTTTGGGGCAACTCTGTCATTTTAGCCCCAAGACTACATAAAATTGGATGAAGCCTCAGTCACAACTACATTGCAGGTCAGTTTTTCCTGCAGCTCAATATTGCGTCTTCATTTTATTTTGCTGTTGTATTTGCAAAGAGTACTCCACGATAAACCATGTCTCTTAAATTCTGCATCTCAGAATCTATGCCAAGTGATCATGATCTAAAGTAAATGACATACTCCAGTAGAATTCAGGATGAATCATTCTGAATAACATAGGGACAAATCACAAAGCAGAAGTCTTCATACTCTGTTCTGGAAAATCTCTACCATTGAGTTTCTTTAGTTCACTGGTTATCCTAACCCACCGTACTAATTCTGTTCTTCAGTTTTCTTCCATTTTTGTTGTAGCATTGTATACTTTGGGGTTAATTCACTTCAATGCTTTAGGTCCTAGACATAAAGCAGAACAATTATGGTTGTAACTGAGATCTGTGTCTAAAAGATTTCCATAATAAATCTTCCTGACAACTAGTTATCACATAGTGTTTATCATAATGTGCACTTAGCTCATACATAGATGATAAGAGTAAGGCTGGGGATACTGTAGAGGAGCACTGAATATTCCTTCTTATGCCTCTCTTGACAATTATTCTACTTATTAATTATTTTAAATCCTTTGGTGGTGACACAGAGGTTAATTAGAAAGGGATTAGAAAATATATTGTAGTGTTGTAAGGGGAATAATATCTATAAATTTCTGGGAATGTTCAAACCTCTGAGCTTGGCTTGAGGTTTTGCAACAGGCTCACACAATGCTGGCAGGCATCTTGGGGTCAATAAAGTCTTTTAATTTTCTATGCCAAATTGATTTTGGTGTCCTGTAAGTTATCTGAGGACCTGAAGGAGGTTGCAGGTAGATGACAGTTATTAAGGTGTGTGGCAGAAGGGAGAATGGAAGAGTCAAGGAAGGGTCTTACAACTGTAATGTACATCCTTGGTTGTATTTAGCAATTATGAACTACCCACAAGATTTAATGTGAAAATCAATTCAAAATAAAAACAAAACAAATTAAATTCTATGAATCCAATGGCTATTATTTTTTACTTTTACAATAAATATGCAAATGTTTCTAGGCCACAGGTATGAGTTTGTTGAGAATGAACATGGTGTTTTGTTTTTTAGAAAGGAAACACATGCACACACATAACTTCAAATAGTGAAACAAGTTACATCAATATAGTTTTCTATTTGTTTGGCAGAAATTTTCACTCACCTTAAGAAAGTTAACTATTTAGGAGGTTAATTTAAGGTCTTGTACTATTTTAGAAAGTCATAGTAAAGTGGAAAAGGTTGATTGGGAATCAGTAGTCCTGTATTTTAGTTTCTACCTTGTCACCAACTATCTATGTGACCTTGGGCAAATCACTTAACCTCTAAGATTTCTGTTTCCTCATGTGTAAAATGAGGAGGTTGAACTACATGATCTCCAATACTGTTCAACTAAATCTGCAACTAAATCAGATATGTAGGGAACTTGATTGAAATAATTCCTACAAAACCGCAGCACATAGAAACTAGTGTTAAAGAACAAAAATAGGGAGTTAGAGCAAGTCCTTTATATTTCCTAATATCTTCTCATCCTTAATATTTACTGCAGGGCATTCCTATAGTTTCTCCATTGGATAAAGCTCTGTAAAAATCAGTAAAAAGCCCTACTCTGTTTGTATATTTTTAGTAAAACTGGAGAACACAGCAATATTCTACAAATATTTGGTTCATTTACATCTGTCTAACAAACTTAGCAGGTGGTCCTCTCATGTTGGTCTTATATTTTATTTATTTCTTATATTTCATTGATAAAGTGTTTTTTCTGGTACAGAAAAATAAAAAATACAAATATATTACCTGTCAGCAGGTAACCACATAGCAGCATCTGTCTCTAGTAAAACCAAGAGGTATAATTTCTACATTTGATCTACCTCTGGGGACGTGTATTGAAAATACATGGAATACTGTCTGTTATACACTTGAACATTTCCTCCATCAAGAAGTTGAATTTTAAAAAATATATTCTTCCTTTTAATGTAAAATGAATTTTCCTCAATTCTGCCAAGGTTTGATTTTTTTCCCTCAAAGCTTAGCTTTAGCATTTAACTGGCAAAGCAATCCAATGACAAAATGCTACCCTGGAGCTAAACTGTCAAACTAGTCTCTAGAACAAAGGCACAGAAAAATGAAAGAAAAACGACATATACGACCTAAAGTTTTAGTGCAAGGATTTGTAGAAGAGAAGAAAAATTAAAATAAAAACATTCTTCTTATGGGCCATCTTTTATTAGTTGTATAACAGATTTATATTTAAAGTAGATATATATTAATAAATAAAAAGATTTTATAAATTAAAAGACCCCCAATAGAAAATTTTGAAAGGATATTCCAGAGCAATACATAAGGAAGAAATTTAAATAGCTAACACTATTTGAAGACATTCTGAAACTCATTAATAAAACAAAAAATAAATATAAAAATGTTAATGACCACCACTCTTTAATGATCAAATCATCAAAAATTTATAAATGGTAACACTCACTATTAGCAATAATAAAAAAAAAATGGAAAATCTTCTACATTGCTGTTTGGAAAATAAAGCAGTATAAGCCTTTTGTAACACAGTTTCAAAAAAAACCCAAAAGCTTAAAAATACTCTATATATCAATTTTCCTGGAAATTAACTGACAGATTACTATAGAAGTGAGCAAAGATTTGCTTTCAAGGATGTTTATTATAAATAAAAAGTAATATAGGAAACAAGCTTTATACACAAAAATGATGGTGACTGCTTTATATAAACATATATTCATATTTCATATATTATTTCAAATATATTCATAACACACATGTATATTCATGTTTCAGAAAAACTGTTAAGACCATAGTGATGTACTTATAAACATGGGAAATATGGCTAATGTATTCTGTGAAACACGATTATAAGATTACAGTATAGTATTCTAGTCTTATTTGTTTTTGTAGAGTATTCCAGTATCCAGCAGAATACTTTCCACAAAATATACAACATATGTTTGTTGAATGAATGGGTGAATGGAACTTTTGGAGCTGTTAAATGGGTTCCTGGACATTTTTGCATGTGATACTCATTTAGCCGTAGATGTCATGATATGCAGATTGCTTTTGCTACTCATATTTCTTAAAACTCTTGGGATTATGTCTGGAAACTGTTCAAATAATGTTATTTTTGAAGTTACTTTAAACTTCATTACTTCATTTACTTATATATTCTCTTATATTCATTGAATATTGTATGGTTTTATTTCATGCATTATTTTCCTACCTTGTAACATATTCTGTGTTTAAGTTGAAAATTACTGTGATAATCAACAAAGAAATTATTATATGATCAAGATTTAAAGGGACAAATTTTAATGTTGCTCTGGAATTCACCTTTAGCCATCATAAAATAAAGATTTAAAGTATTTGAGAAACTGGCAAAAGGCTTCTTTGTCTTAGGAAAATTAAATATCTCCCATTTCCTCTCATAACAGCTTCACTGTTTGGCCACCCTGGGAAAATCAAAACAACCACAGACGGTAGTTCCCAAGGCCAGATCTCTTCAGCATCACTTGGTCACTAACTTCTGCAGCTGTAACTAGCTGCCACTTTGACTTCTTTATTCAGCTGTTTGTGTGTGTACTGGTCCTGCATAGGATCTGGTTGATTTTGGAAGAACTCTGACCTATCTGAATCTTCAGTGATGCTGCTCTCCAGGTACCTGAACAAAACAGTTATATGGGAAGGGAAGAAATAAGATCTATAATGAGTAAATCAGTGAGCAATGGTTTCATGTTCTAACAATGCAGACTTTAAGTTTCCCTTCACCAGTGTGATACCACCCTCTGTATGGCAGTTTGCTGTTGGCATTAGGGAAGGCTGGGGTAGGAAGCAGGCCTGTGAAGGAGAGTCACTGTATATGGCAGCGAGGAGTATAAGTAGGGGAAAGTGTATGTTGAGCCCTCAAAGGTTGTGCATAAAGATGTAGAAGAATGTCAGGAAATCATCAGAGTTCGTTTTATGATTAGTCATTCATCTTCCTTTCCAAGTTTCCCAATTGTTTATTTAAACCACCTCCCCCTTTTTTTTCTCATGTTCCTTCCTGTTTGGCCTGTTGTTTATGGTCAGTCTGGCTACCTAGCTGGTCAAGCCAATGCCTATTAACCTTTCACTCCTTTGTGACCTGCCTTACCTGCCATTCCACTTTTCAGTTCTTGTCATCCTCATGGTTTGAGTTCCTGCTGATTGACTTGAAGCTGTCGAGCTTTGCTATAAGCATCACAACAGGGTAGCACATGGGTTCTTTGAAAACTGTCATCCAACTTCTAGTGGAGCATTTCATTAATTCTTTGACAATTTACCACATTATTATTCATTCATGCATTAACCCATTCGACATTTGTTGTGTGTGCCTATAAAATACCATATCCAGACTGCCTGTTTACAAAGTAGAAAATTCATGTAAATCAGTATCTTAATTTTCTCATATTTCTTCTCCTTTATGCTCTCCCACTTTCTGTACTGTCACAAAATTTTTCTACTCCCTCCCCTTGTTCTCTGTTGTCCTCCTTCAGTCCTGACACATTGTTCTCTTTTGGCTTCTCTGGCCACTGCTGGTTGTCCTCCTGCCTCTGTACTTGTTCTGCCTGATTTGTTGGCTCCTTTACCTCCCCTCACATCATCCATATGGACATCCTACATGTCTGGGTGTTTCCTTTTTTATCTATACTCCTTCTTTCAGGAAACTTATTCACTCTTGTCCATTCAATTATTACTTTTATATGTTACTAGTCAATTTTATCTTGAACCAATACTTCTTTTCATAAATCCATCATATTTCCACCTGGATTCTCACTCATATCTAAAACTCTGTGTAAATGTGATCACTTTCTCCACCCTCACAATATATATGTCCAGTATACCTGTCTACGGTACCTTAGCGACTCCTAAAATGCTTAACCTCTTCTGAGTGTTTTCACGAACTACTCTCCACTAGAGGTAAGTAACTGAGGCACCTGCCCAGAGAGAAGCATAATGTTCTCTGCTCACCCTCCACCCCACATATACATACCATATTTATTAAAGGAATAAATCTCCAGTGTCATGGTTTATATTTTATGGTTTCAGGTCAAAAAGAAAGCTCACCTACCTCCAAAAATGTGACTTATTAATGTTTGATATTCCTCTCTTTATATAATCATAAATTAAAAGTATAAAGATACAAATTTCCTTGAAGATAACTTTCTAAATGGATTTCAGTCAAAGTAAGGAAGATAGCATCAAATGTTAGAAGAGGTCATCATGCAGGAAGTACTGAATACAGTGCAGGGTGGAGAATGCCAGTGGACATCAAAAGTAAAGGGGAGGCTGAGCCATTGATAATTAAAACTTACACCTCAACTATCCCTAGGGCTGGTTTTAAACTTCATGTGTATGGACAGAAATAAACTGCACAGATATTTTATATCCTCTCAGGCCACTTCAGCATGCCTCAGCAGAAATTCGGGTTAGATACCCCAAATATACACTTTTTAGGACTGCAAAAAGCCTTGCATGACCAGGTGACATAGGCTTCATATGGAAGACTACTGGGTATTGAGGTCAGTTTAGGGATTCGTAATTATGAAAGGTTTTGTAGAAACTGGAGGCACTCAGAATAGCAGTGAACATGGTAAAACATAATAAAAAATAGTGATTGTTCTGTTTTTTTCATGAAAGTCACATACTTCCCCTGTTTTATTACTCACAGCTCTCCAATTTCATAAATCCCAGTCTCTTTATTCTATCTCAGCTTACAATCTATGCTAATACAACTCATGTCTCAGTACCTCTCTAGGTCACAATCCATCCATTTTAACCATGTGGAAGCTCACACATTATGATGATATTATGTTGATTTTTGTTGTTTTTGTATATTTGAGGAATTGGGTAAATATATTCTTTCCATTCTTAATGAGAACATTGCAAGATCAGTGATTCTAGTACATATTATCATTTCCATAATCACAATTTCCTTCTCATTTTCTTAGTTTTCATAATTTCAGCCACAACACTGAATATGAGAAAATAATAGGTTTAAAATTCTAAGGGAAATAAATTTAAAGCAATAAAATTAAACTTTTGAGGGGAAGTAATTTCAAATCTAGAATTCTACATTTAGTCAAATTATTATTAAAGTGAAAGCATTTAGGACACGCTCGAGATTCATGAAAATCTTCGGTGTAGCTTCTATACTTGGTATTCAGTCATATGGGTAAACTGCTAGTGTCATTTTCATACTTATACTCTCCATGATAGAAGTTCTGAGCTCTTACCTACCCCAAATAATAAGAAATTGGTATTTGCCTACCCTCTGACCCCATCTCTTAACCTGATTCTTTTGAGTCCCCTTGTAGGCGTCTAGTCAGTTTTTGTCTTCTACCTCATGAGCTAATGGAGCAAATCTCATTTATGCCCACAGAGTAGTCCTATGCCTTTGGCCAAATGGTTACTAGAAGGAGAAGGTCTCTACTGGGCATTGGTAGAGAGTGAAGTGAATCACAGCTCCTTCTATGTCTTATTTGCTTGGTGGGCTAAGGTGCTTCCAGGGTTGGGTTGGGGTGAGGAGTGTGAAGTGATGAGAAAGTGATGAGAGTAATAAACTGCATCTCCAAATGAATTTTTTGAGTGATCCTCTGAAGTGTGTCAGCTCTATAGCTCTCAACACTATTCCTGGCCAGGCCCCAAACTATGATACACATGGGGATAACATTTTTTATATTCTCTCATCCTGACTGTGTTGTTGCTTCAGCTGCTAGAAGCAGTCTTAGCCTCAGCCCCAGTGATAGCCGACAGTTCATATATCCTGACACCAACTCTGCTGTTCTCCTCACTGGTCCCTGCTAACTCTTGTGACAGAGCATTTCCCTAAGGTGTGAAAAAAGATGCTCCTTCCTTTTTTGTTTCATCACCTGAGATCCCCCAAGCTAGGAATGGCTTGTAATTGCAATATAGGGTGACACCTTTTGGACTTGTTCACAGAACCATCTCCCGAGGGCACTGGTCTGCATGCCAGATGGGTAGGGGTAGGCTGGTACAGAACTGGCACTGGTGCTCCTCTGAGACCTTATTTTAGAGTCCATTCCTGGCTCGTCCCACTTCCTACCACTTTCATAGTAAATTATATTTCAGGGGCCCAGTTGCCCATTGAGTAATCTGTTATTGGCTAGGTTCCCTCAATCTCTCTCCTTCTGTGGCTATGATTGTTTCCCAAATCTGTCCCTGTTCCTGGCTTTGCTGTAGAACTGCACAGCTGGCATTAGAACCTGCTATAGTAAGACTCTTTATCTTTTTCTTTAAGTAACTAAATGTTTTGTTTTTCCCTAAATGTTCTCTGCATTCTTTGAACTCAAATACAACTTTAGTTAGTACTTACAAGTATAAAAGAAAAGGAAAAAGGTGAATATTCCACCTTTCCCTTGTTAACTTCTTTACTGGGAAAGGGAATTGGGCAGAAGCTGGTAATATGGACTCTGCATTTAATTCCCTCTACATTTTCTACCATTAATGCATGCCAACTTTTTAATTCTAACCAAATGGCAGGAGGTAATTGCTAACTATTCTTCCTTCTAAAGTTATCAATCTAGTTTTCTGCTTCTTTGCAAATTCACATGCACCATAGAACTTTCATTGCAAAAGAAATCTTAGAGACCATTTGGTAAAGCCAACTTTGTTTAAAAATGAGAAAAGGAAATGCGTGTCCAGTAATGAATTATTGAAGGTCATATTAGCTTATGAAGTTGGGACTAGAATACAGGTTTCTATTCTATGGCAAAATATTTCCTCTTTTTTATTGACTTGAGAAATATTTAAGTATATTTTAAAAAGTATGCTTAATATATGTCATATTGTCATGTGGACTGTTTCTGATGTGACCAAGAATCATGTTGAGTTTTAAATGATATTTATCTCCGTTCATTTCAGGTGAAACTCAGAAAATTTTTTGTGATACTTGAAGTAAAAGTTTCATTTTTAAAAGGAAGAGTATTATTTCCAAACCCTAATGGAATCAGTGATAAATATCTATATATCTATATCTATATAGATACAGATTTATATAATTACAAAATTAGTGGAGAAGCTTATAAGTACTTTTAGCATTCCTGGGAAAACAGCAAATTTTGGAATGGATGGAGTAGGAGGCAGCTTATTTCTTATACTTTAAACGGAACACAAAGTCTTCTCACCTGAATACAAATATCTCCTGCACTGACCAGCATGTGTCATTAGTCATGGCTTAAGGTACTGCCCTCAGAAAGCCCTTGTTAAGTACAGTCTTATTACCCAGGAAGTATACAGTATATCCCATTATCAAACTCATAACCACCCAACATCACATTAGCAACAACATGTCACCAAGAGAAGGGGACATAAAAAATCTATTTTATTATAGTAAAATGAAAGTTGCAAAACATCCTCAATGCAGAATAGCTAGAAGTGAGGGCCACCAATTAGAATGCTGCCTGAGGGGCCTAAAGACAGAAAGAGAAGCTGATCCTGATAGAAGGAGGAATACTGAAAAGGACACTGAAATCAAAATGCTGCACAGATTTGCCAGCAGCAAGCCCATTTAAAACAACCACACAGTAAGTTGAAAATAGTCTGTGGAAAGGCATCTGTTTAATAATTGCAAAACTGTGCAAGACATTCTTAAAGGCAATGTGAGTGACAACAATCATTAGCACTCATCTTTAATGTCAGAGTGAAGCTTTCTCTATTTGAATCCTGAGCTACACAATGATTATTAACAAAACACGCAGATAGTTCAAAAAGCTGTCCTGATTCTTAAATGCTAATAATTAAGTGGTAGTCAGACTTTAGTTGAATGCCAAATCTCAGTCAAATTTGGGCCTACCAGGAAGGAGTGAGGAGTACAAGTGGACTGTGGGACACACTGACTTGAGGACCACATTAAATTTCTAAAAGCTCTATTGAAATCATACCATTATTTCTCATAAAACATACGTATCATGATTTACCCTAGGAGTTTTTGAAAAAGTACCTATTAATATAAATATTTCAAAATCAGTGACTTTACTGCTGGTCAAAGTATGTCATCTAATTAATTTTGGGATCAAAATTTTGTTTATATTATTACAAAAGTGATACAACAAAAACTGGTTAATCAGTTATTGTTTAACACTACTACTGAATGTTACATTTTTATAACATGCAAACATGTACTTTTTGGGCTTTACTTCTTGAAGATTATGCAGTAGAAGTGATATTTTTGTTCTTATTGATAAGGAAAATTTCTATTAAGCAGGAAAATAGATATGAGTGGGGTGGAAAGAGAATAAGGCCAGTTAAGCTCACTAAAAGAGACTCAGAAAGTTAACCAGTTAAAATTAGAAACCCAGAAAAGACCCAGCATTAATGAGTTAATCAGTTAAAGCTCAAACAGCCAGGGGTAACTTGGCATGGAATGTTTGAATGCTCCCCAGAGAAAGGGGGGTCCCTGAGCATAGCCCATGTCTTTATTGTGTTAAGCATGCAGGCCCAGCCATAAACAACATAGTGAAAGGCAGGAAGGATTCCATATTAAAGATGGGATTGCATTTTAAAATCCAGGAAGTTAAGATGTAAGATTCTTAATTTACTCTTTAGCAAACAGGCAATAGCTCAGCCCACCTTAGGGGCTGGGCAGGCAGTCTTAATTTATATGCCCTCAAACCAGGAAGCTGCTATCCAGGGAGGGAATCAGAGCAGTAAATTTCTGTGTTAAGTTAATTTTAAATATTCAGGGACCACTTAACAAGTCTGCACCCTTAGCCCTTTGTCACATTCCTGAAAAATCCTTTAAAGGGGGAACCCCCAACCTTTCAGGGCATTTCTCTTTCTGAGGTCGCCTGTACTTTATAAGTGTGTCTAACTTTTTCCCAGTCTTTTAGGGGTGTCTCTTCTCTGGGGGAGCCCACACTCCCCTTTCTCCAAGTGTGCTTTTTGCCTTCTTACTACTCAATGTAAACGTTTTGTCTCTGTGCTTTTCCAGTGGTAAGTGTCTTGTTACTTTGCTTTGTCCTTCTAAGCCCCCAGATTTCAGCTCAAACCTTACTCTCTCTGTCCTGTCTCAGACAAGTAGGGAGGGGCTGCCGAGAGCTCAGATCTGGGCTTGCAAATTATTGTCACCTAGGTGATGGGAACTGCAGCTTACAGTCATGCTTTTTAGTAGCCTGCCTGAAAGTCTCCTTTCTTTACCTATAGGAGGTTCACAGAACATAATCTCACTCCATCCAATGCTCTGGGGCTCCCCCAAAGCCTGGGGTGGTAGGGACTCTGTTCCCATACCATGCAGATACAAATGGACTCTGGACAACAGGTGATACTGGTTAAGGAGTTAGCAGGGGATGCACCCCATGCTGAGTAGCAGTTCAATGAACTTCCTTTAATATTCTGTTCTGTCATTCCCTAACACTCTCACTTTAATGAATTCCTTCCTTACCTAGTACTCTGACTTCTCTGTGTCTCCGAATGGAACTCCCCCAATATTTCTTGCACTCTGTATTAGGATACTAGTTTATATGTAACACATTAATAAATGCATTTAAAGCCATAAAAGAAAGCAGAGAAGGATGGGGATAAAGAGAAAGTGTATCTAGTCTCTTTGAGTAGCTGAGCTCATCTTGGGCTAGTGGCTCCAGAAGAGCATATGTGCTTAGAGCAGGGACACTCCAGAAGCAGGCTTACAGCCTTGCAAAGCTAGTAATGATTCTGTCTTACTTCTAACAAAGGTCGAAACACAACTATTTACTGGACAAAAGGTAAAAGTCCCTTTATGCCAGATCAATAAGCAGTTTCTCAGCATAAGTTATATTTATTGTTTCTTTACTTTTCTCTTCCACTTAATAAAGAAAAAGCTTAGAAAACAGAGAAGACCTCATTTGAGAATGGACTCATTTTTCATTTTTCCTTAGGATGACACTTCCTCATTTCTCTATGTTCTCTAAAGAAAGTATAGTGAACTAGATTTACTATTCTCCAAAGTAATTTATTTCCATATACTGTACATAATTAATTAATTTTAATATAGGTTTATTTTCCTAAAATATAAGACATCTTAAACTGCAAATCATCTTTATTTTTTCACTAAAGGAAAGGTCAGCTATTTATTGAGATATTCCAGTCTCTCATATTGTCTGCAGAGGGATTAGCAGAATTATGCAGAGTGATGCATAGTGGCATTATCCAACCAAATTGATCTGAACCTAAGAAAGGAGGATGCAATTTGCAATTTGGAGCATACAGTCAAATAGCAGTCTCATCAGGATGGTCTTCCTGGAGCCACTGTGCTGATGGCCCACATGAAAAATCCTATCTAAGTGTTATTCAATGGATTAACATATTCCAACATTAGCACATTCCAACTCTTCCCAGTTCAATACATAGTTGAAGGGCATGGGCACTTTTTATTTCCATATATTTTTTTCTAAACTCTCTCTTCAATCAGCTTACTTTCACTGATAATGGTAATCACAAATATGGCTAAGCAAACTTACTAAGAAAATATCAAGTATATTAAAATTGATGAAATATTGCATTAGTCAATTGTGTGAATATATGTAATATTCATAATTTTTTTAACCATAAGGTCTTCTTATAAAGGTGTTTTCTTGACTATCATAAATAATAAACTAAAAATGGAGCTCAAATTATGAGGTTATTATAGTGATCAGATTTATTTATTATCACAATATTATCACAAATGTGCAGGAATAAAACAATTCATTGGTATTCCTAAATTTGAGGGCTATAAATGTAATTATATTGATGCAAATTGTGAGACCCTAGAATTAGCATAAGAGAAGCCATTTTAACAAATCTGACTGTGTGAACCTAAACGAAGGACAGAACAGGACTGACTCTGTTTTTTGTGCCTAATCTCCACCTGAGGCCTGAGCCGGGCCTGGCTCTGGAAGAAACCTTGAAAAGTTTCCTAACCACAGGAACTGATATTAGAAGAAGGTCTTATCTCAAGGCCGGCCATCTGTGCCTCATGCTCCCAGGCGAACGAGATGTACGTGTCTTGAGAACATGGACAAATGGCCGCAGGGGCCTGTAAACCCCTAGCCTAGATAGTTCCCCTAGCAAGGCTCCTGCTACATCATCATGGTCAGGCCAGCCGAACTTAACCAATAACAATTGTTTAACTTCCAAAATTCCCAATCAGCTTATGCCAAGTTAGAATCTCCTCTTCCTGAACCTGTAATGCATAAAAACCTTGCCTACCCTGAGCTCAGGGCTCACATTCCTGACCCCTTGCATCGGTGAAGGGTGTGAGTCCAAGCTCGAGCTTGAAATAAATGACCCTTTTGTGTTTGCATCGGAATCAGCTCCTTGGTGGTCTCTTGGGGACTCGCGACTTGGGCATAACACAAATGAGAGTATATCACCTCATGATAGCACATTTTTCTGCATTTTTAACATTTTTGAGAAAAGTCAAAAATTTTTTTTTAAAATAAGAAACAAACTTCCATATCTTAATAGAAAATAATTGGAATATCAGTATCATTTTCAAGCAATGAGGAAAACTGGTAAATAACACACTTCACCCCAGTGAATAGCAGTCATTAGATGGAAGGAAAGAAACAAAGAAGAAAAAGGAAGGAGGATGTGAAAATGGAGAAAAAACTAACCAGGTATTGATATGCTAATTGGGGGAGGATAACAAGACCTAAAAGAGAGTTGATCAAGTTACCTACATGAATAAGAAACTGAGAAGGCCAATGTGTAGGGGAAAGGAGTGGTTAATTATTAATTGACTATAATTTTAAATTTCTAGAGATCAAGTTCTGTATCTACCTCATCTTTCAGTCTTAGGCTCTGACTCAGATGTTCAATAAATATTAGATAGACTGGAAACAAAGTAACATGGAATCTACCTTAGGAGATTTTTAATACCTGATGCAATTATATGGTAAGGTCTAAAATCAATGGCTGTGAATTTAGGTAAACTGATTTTAGTTCAATTTAAAGAAGAACTTTCATTCCCAACCAAAGTAAGAGAATCTACCTTAAGAGTAATTTCTTTTTCTACATTGAACAATAGGTAAAAATATTACAGGGTGGCTATCTAATGAACATCCAAATTTATTCAAACCTTCGGATTATAATTCTGTGGCTAAAAATTATGCAAAAAATATGTAATAAAAGAAATTTTACAAATAATAAGTAAGAAAATTGTATCTGGAGTGTTAACATGCAATGTTATAAAAGGTGAGTTTAAATAAATGTTTCCCTAGAATCAGGATTTCTAATTCAAGCTCATAAATATTCAAGTGGTGATTTTAGCATAATCAATGCATTTTTTTGGGTGGCTCACATACATTCAATATGTTTTACCTTTATTTAAAATGTCACAAATATTTTAAGGAGAAATAGTAAATATGTAATCAATGAGCAAGTTAGAAATACAACAGCTATATGACAGAAATGCCCTTTAAAATATATTAGTTTGTGCTAATTAGTTTCCATATTTTGGGCAATACTAACTTCCTCAAAGTAGAAATTCTTTTCTTCAGCATGACAAGAATGTTGTCAACAACATATTAGATTTTTCCATCATAAACAATGAAAATAAGTTTTCTTGTTACACCTAGTAGAAGAGAAAGTTCCATTTATAACCCAAAGCATCATATTTTTAGAAAAATAGTTTTATATTACTAGACTTCCTAATGATCATCCTTAGACTAAGCTGCAATTTTAGGGCTTAATATTATCTGCCATTATAGGTTTTGTAAAATTTCCATAATATGAATTCTCAGAGAATCCTTAAATTCTTACTGGATTATATCTCTGACTGAAGTGTAAAGACAAGTAATTTGTTCATTTACACCCAATTAATTTTGTAACTGCCCAAGTATATGAAGTTTGAGAATTCATTAGAAGATAATTGATTTTCATTCTTGAGTCCAAGAGGTCAGATAATCTATTCACTTAAAACGACTGCAGAAAACAAATATGAAAAAAAATAAAACACCTTAGGCTTTAGTTCTACCTAAGAATGATAAGTACACTGAGATGTTTTGAAAACGCAAAGACATAAACATACATAAAGTGACAAGAATGTTAAGGCAATTCATTGCCTCTAACAATCAGGAAATATGTCTTTCATCCACAATTTCCTTATTATGCCATCTTAACATTCAAAACTGCTTTGTACCCATGCTGTTGTCTTCAGTTTCTGATATGCAGTGTTTCATGAAAGCTCTAACACTTTAACTTTGGGAGCAAAATTATAGCAGCAAGAGGAAGGACACCACAGGATTTGCTTTTCATGGGAAGGCCAAAATAATTGCTTCAATATTTCCAAAAAAGTATTTAAATGTTATAGAAGAAAGTTTCAGTGTTCTGTTCCTAAATTCTCTATGCATCCCTATTGCTTCCATTAGAAGTTGCTGTGATGGAAAACCTTACTATTAAACAAATATATCCATGCAGAATTATACCCCAAAACAAATTAGAAATCTATACAATATATTTGAACAAGGGGGAAGAAAAGGATTTTAAAATACTCAGAACTTTACCTCCCAGAGAAACCATAAAAACAACCTAAAAACTTCTGATTAGACTAAGGTAAGACTATTGCCACTTCATAAGTCAAATCATTTTTAGCAATAGTTTACAAGCAAACATTCCCAATGGGCTGCTTATTTTTACTGTGTTTGATAATACAGTCATCTTCAGTGGAATGAGAGCTGCAAATGTGTATTTCATACTCTGAAGAATGAATATTTTTAAATATTAATTTTATATAATCTCAAAATATCCATTTACAAAATAAATATTTTTAATATATTGATATTCAGAACTTTCCAAATATTCAGAAGGCAACCACAAAATTTTGGCAAAAATATCCATTTAATAACTGGTATATAAGATTAGCTTTCACGAATATGTATTATTTAAACAAGATTAACTATACCATGTATATATATGTGTATATATATATATATACACACACACACACACACATATATATATATGTTTTATTTTTAAACTATCTTAATACTTACCGTTGTTCTGTAGGACATAATAAAATAAGATTACAATATAAGTTTTTGTGTTTATACATTTCCTAAACCTCAAATGGTTTTACACACTATTAATTTATTAATCCACCAAAGTAGTCCTAAAGAAGTACTGTCCAATACTGTGATGATGGAATTTTTTCTCTTTCTAATATAGTAGCCACCAGCACCTTGCACTATTGAGTACTTGACATCTAACTAGTATGACTGAAGAAATGAAATTATTATTTAAATTTAGGAACTTGGGATTTTAATAATCACCATTGCTAGTGACTTTTTGGACGACACAGATCAACATATTTGAAAGTAATTCAAGAACTGTTGTTTCTCTTTATTGTTGATCTTTCATTTATGAATTTCACTTACCATTGTTACAAATTTCTTCACAGTAACTATATACTGAGAATACTTAGTGAGGTTTTTGTCTTGTTTTATCAGTGATTAGCAATCCAAAGTACACCCATCCATAACTTTAAAATAAATAAATAAGCTTTGCTTTCTGAGAACCAGAAGAATCAAACATTAGCTCCATAATTATAATGGCAGAATGTTTTATAGCTTCATCAATGGTTCCTTCTATCCTTAGAATTCCCCAGGATGAGAGAGCAGTGGAAAAGTTGGCTCTCAGTAGGAAGGCAAGGAGGAAACCTCCTCCCACATACACACCAAGGAAGTGCCTACCTGGCCTGCTTGGCCCAGCAGTGGTCATACTTTGCTTCCTGGCGGGTGAAGGGAGGATTTTTTGTCTGGTAGGCAGAGGGAGGCTTTCCCAAGTTACTCGACACTCTCTCAGCCCAACTAGTGAAGAGCCTGTGGGAGCCAGCTCCAAATGCTCCATCTCCCTTAATGGCAGCTCAGGCCCACTGCAGGGATCCACTGCAGATTTGCCCTACCCACCCTGCCTGCCCAGCAGTGGCAACCATTGCTGCCCACCAGGCAGAGGACAGCCCCACCCACAATGATCCCAGAAGTGCAGCAGGGTACGCAAAGGGCAAGGAGAAGTGAGCTGTCAGCCTCTGCTGACAGAGATGATCCAATGCCCACAAGCAGGCATAAAAGTGGCCCTGCCCACAGCCCACCAATTGCAACTCCACCACAAAGGAGAACCAGGCACTGGTCAGCAGAGTCTTGAGCTTCTGGGCACCACAGGATACCTTCTTCATACAGCCATTACTTTTTAGAGCAAGAGGCAGAGATGCTCTATCTAAAACAAAGAAACCCAGAAACCCAGACAAAATGAGGAGGCAGAGGAATATATTCCAAACGAAAGAACAAAATAAGACACCAGAAAGAGGGCTAAAGAAAATGGATCACCAGTCTTATTGATAAAGATTTCAAAGTAATAGTCATAAAGACACTCACTGACCTGGAGAAAAGAATTAGTGATCTCAGGAAGAACTTCAACAAAGAGATGGAAGATTTGAAAAATAGTCTCTCAGAAGTGAAAAATACAATAACTAAAATGAAAAATACAGTGGAGGGAATGAATAGTAGCTAGGTGGAAGTCCAGGACACAATCAAAGAGATTGAAATTAAAGAATAGGTAAACAAACAAGATAAGAAACACAGAAAAGAAAATTTCTAAAAATGAGAAGATTCAAAGAGAGCTGTGTGACAACTCCAAAGAAACAATATTTACATAATGGGGGTTCCAGAAGAAGAAGAGAGAGACAAAGGAGTAGACAGTCTCTTTGAAGAAATAATAACTGTAACTTCCCCAATCTGGGGAAGGAACTAGATACCCAGGTCATGGAAATGAAGGGAGCCCCTAACTAAAGGAACCCTAGGAAGAGAACACCAAGACGTATAGTAATTAAAATGGCAAAGATTAAAGATAAAGAGAGAATCTAAAAAGCAGCAAGAGACAGGCAGATACTTACCCATAAGGGAAACTCTGTAAGGCTATCAACAGATTTCTCAGTAGAAACTACAGGCCAGAAGGGAGGGCACAAATTATTTAATATATTGAAAGGGAAGAACCTAAAACCAAGAATCTTCTACTCAGCAAGGATATCATTTAAAATTGAAGGAGAGATTAAAAGTTTCCCAGATAAATGAAAGTTAAAATTCACCACCACTAAATTGGCTTTATAGGATGTGTTAAAGGGACACTTGTAGATGGAAATGTTCTTAAGACTAAATAATTTTCATCAGCAAATATAAACCTACAGTAAAGGTAGTAGACCAATTACCTACTAAGCAAGTATGACTTTAGCAAACAAAACAAAAAAATGTAAAATCAACTATACACAAAATCAGTCAAGAGATACACAAAAATGAAGATTATGACATACATAAAGTGTGATGAAGGAAAAAGACTAAAAAAGTAATATTTTTAGATTGTGTTCAAAATAGAGTGAACATCAACTTAATATATACTGTTATATATTTAGGAAAATATATATATTTAGGAAAATATATACGAACCTTATGGTAATCACAAATATGAAGGCTATAATAGATATACAAAAAATTTCAAAAAAGAAATCCAAGTATAACACTGAAGAAACGATCAGATAGAAAGAGAAGAGTATAAGAGAGGAAGAAAGGAACAGAGAGGAACTACAAAAACAACCAGTTAAATAATTAATTAAATGACAGTAAGTATATACCTATCAATAATTATCTTAAATGTAAATGGAATAAATGCACCAATCAAATGACATAGGGTGGCATGATGGATAAAGAAATACAACCCATCTATATGCTACCTACAAGAGACTCATTTCAGACCTAAAAATATACAATGAATGAAAGTGAAGGGATGGAGAAAGATTCCATGAAAATAATAGGAAGAAAAAATCAGAAATAGTACTACTTATATCAGACAAAATAGATTTCAAAACAAAGAAAGTAACAAGAGACAAAGGACATTACATAATGATAAAGAGATCTATCCAAGAAGAGGATATAACAATTGTAAATATCTAGGCATCCAACATAGGAGCACCTAAAATATAAACAAACACTAACAAACCTAAAAGACAGAAACACAATCATATTAGGAAACTTTAACACCCCTACATCAATGGTTAGATCATCCAGACATAAAATAAATAAGGAAACAGAGGCTCTGAACAATGCATTAGATCAAATTGACTTAACAGAAACACACAAAGTTCACCCAAAAAAATAGCAGCATGCACATTTTTCTCAAGTGCACATGGAATGTTCTCCAGAATAGATTACATATTAGGACACAAAAAGAGCCTCAATAAATTAAAAAAGGTTGAAATTGTATCAAGCATGTTTTCAGGTCACAATGATATGAAACTTGAAGTAAATCACACAATGAAAACAAAAAAACCTACAAACCCATGGCAGCTCAACAACATGCTTCTAAATAATCAGCGGATCAGTGAACAAATTAAAACAGAAATCAAGCAATACATTGAGACAAATGAAAACAAAAATACAACAGTTCAAAAGATGTGGGATGCTGTAAAAGTGGTTCTAAAAGTGAAATACATAACAATACAGGCCTACCTGAAGACACAAGAATAATCCCAAATGGTCTAAATTCACAGCTAAAGAAACTAGGAAAGAACAAATGAAACCCAAAGTTAGTAGAATGAGTGACATAATAAAGATCAGAGTACAAGTAAATAAAACAGAGAAGAATAAAACAATAGAAAAAAAAATCAATGCAATCAAGAGCTGGTTCTTTGAGAAGATAAAACAGACAAAATACTAGCCAGACTTATCAAGAAAAAGAGAGTATGCAAATAAACAAAATCAGAAACAAAAAAGGAATAGTCACAACTAACACCATAGAAATACAAAGAATTATTAAGGAATTCTATGAAAAACTATATGCCAATAAATTGGACATCCTAGAAGAAATGGACAAACTCATAGAAAAGTACAATCTTCCAAGAATGACCCAGGGAAGAAGCAGAAAATCTGAACAGACCAGTAAGAAAATTGAATTGGTAATGAGAAAATGCTCAACAAACAAAAGTCCAGCACCAGATCACTTCACAGCTGAATTTTACCAGTCAGTTAAAGAAGAGCTAATACCCATCCTTCTTAACGTATTCCAAAAGGTAGAAGAGGAGGGAAAACTCCCAAACACATTCTTTGAGGCCAGCATCACTCTAATACCAAAACCAGGCAAAGACACAAAAAAAGAAAATTTTAGACCAATATCCTTGATGAACATAGATGCAAAATCCTCAACAAAATATTAGCAAACTGAATCCAAAAATATATCAAAAGGATCATCCATCACAACCAAGTGAGATTTATTCTAGGATGCAAGGATGGTCAAATTTCATTAACCAATCAGTGTGATAACACCATATTAACAAAAATAATAATAAAAACCATGTTATCACCTCAATAGACACTGTAAAAGCATCTGACAAAATTCAATGTCCATTCATGATAGAAACTCTCAACAAAATGGATATAGAGGGATCATGCCTCAAGGTAATAAAGGCCATACACACAAACCCAAGGCAACATCATGCTCAATGGCATAAACCTAAACATTTTTCCTCTAAGATCAAGAACAAGGCAAGGATGCCCACTTGCACCACTTTTATTCAACACAGTGCTGGAAGTCCTAGCCATGACAATCAGAGAAGAAAAAGAGATAAAATTCATCCAAATTAGTAAGGAAGAAGTAAGCCTTTCACTATGTGCAGATGAATGATACTATATATAGAAATCTCTAAAGACTCCACCAAAAAACTACTAAAACTGGATTCAGCAATGTTGCAGAATAAAAAATCAATATACAGAAATCTGTTGCATTCCTATATACTAATGATGAAATAGCAGAAAGAGAAATCAGGAAAACAATTCCATTTACAATTTCATCAAAAAGAATAAAATACCTAGGAATAAAGCTAACCAAGGAGGTGAAAGACCTGTACTGTGTACTCTGAAAACTATAACACACTGATATAAGAATTTAAAGAAGACAAAAATAAATGGAAATACCCATGCTAATGGATTGGAAGAATTAATATTGTCAATATGGCCATCCTAACCAAAGAAATTTACAGATTTAATGCAATCCCTATCAAAGTAACAATGGAATTTTTCAAAATAAGATCAAATAATCATAAAATTCATATCAAACCACAAAATATGCTGAATAGCCAAAACAATTTTGAGAAAGAAAAACAAAGCTGGGGTATTAGGCTTCCTTACTTTAAGCTGTAGTACAAAGCTATAGTAATCAAAGCAGTAGAAGAGCAGACCCATAGATCAATGAAACAGAGTAGAAAGCCCAGAAATAAACCCATGCATATATATTCAATTAATGTATGATAAAGGAGCCATGGATATACAGTGGATAAAAGACAGTCTCTGTACAGCTTCTGTACAGCAAAGGACACCATCAACAAAACAAAAAGGTAACCTACAGTATTAGAGAAGATAATTATAAATGATATATCCTATAAGGTGTTAGCATACAAATAATATAAAGATTCATGTGCTTCATAAAAACAAATAACCTGATTAAAAAATGGGTGGAGGACCTGAACAAACATTTCTCCAAAGAAGAAATTCAGATGGCCAACAAGCACATGAAAAGATGCTCCACATCACTAATCAACAGGGAAATGCAAATCAACACTACAATGAGATATCACCTCACACCATTTAGAATGGCCACTATCCAAAAAACAAAAAATAACAAATGTTGACAAGAATGTTGAGAAAAAGTAATCCTTCTACACTGTTGGTAGGAATGTACATTGGTGAAACCACTGTGGAAAGGAGTATGGAGGTTCATCAAAAACTAAAAATAGAAATACAATATAACCTAGTAACTCCACTCCTAGGAATTTACTTGAAGAAAACAAAATCTCTGATTCAGAAAGCTATATGCACCCCTATGTTTATTGTTACATTATTTACAGTATCCAAGTTATGGAAGCAACCAAAGTATCGATGAATAGATGAATGGATAAAGAAGAGGTGGTATATATATACAGTGGAAAACTGTTCAGCCATAAAAAAGGAAGAAATACTGTCTTTTGGGACAACATGGATGGATCTGGAGGATATTATGTTAAGTGTAATAAGCCAGGAAGAAAAAGACAAACACCATCTGATTTCACTTATTTGTTGAATCTTAAAACAAAACAAAATGAAAAAACAACAGTATACTCATAGACCATGAGATGCGAGTGGTGGTTACTGTGGAGGAGGGGTTGAGGTGGGTTGGTGGGGAGAGGAAGGGTGATAAAGGGGCACAAAAATCTCAGTCATAATATAAATTGGTCATGAGGATGGAAGTGCAGTATGGAGTATGTAGTCAATGGTTCTGTAAAGTCTGTGGTAACAGTAACTGCACTAGTTGGGGGCAGGATTTAATAACATGTTTAACTGTTGAATCCCTGTATTATATTCTTGAAACCAAGATAATATTGTATATTAACTATACTTTAATAAGAATATACATTAAAAAAAAGAATTTACTATGCTTACATCCTTTCACACATTAAGAAGTCAATCTCAAATAATTGCCTCACTTATCCCACTAAATTAAGAGCCCAATAAATGTGCAATAAAATTTGTGTACTCACTTCCTCTTCAGAGGCCTCATTTCAGATTGATCTCATTTACATAAAAGATAAAGTTCAAATTTCATAAGTTTAAGTCAAAATATCTTAATTTTATTGCCTTTCATCTTCTGTTTACTAAAGCCAGTTAGGTCCTACTGTTCTCATGGAGGCTTCTGGCTTTTTCTTCTGTGTTTTTCTCATGCCATTTCTTTTCTTGGAATTCAAATCTAACTACTTTGCAATTCAGTATGTGGTATAACTGTAATGTCCATCACACATCCTTCCCAAAAATCCCATTTACTTGTAAGAACTCTTTTCTCTGGATTCTAAAGCTATGTATTTTAAAAAATCTTTATTGCCTATATCATATTCTACTTTGTATCATTATACTTTGTATGCATATCATATTTCCTTCCCTAGAAAATATGTTTGTCATATTATCCAGCAACAAACACGTTTTGTACATTATTTAGCAGATTAATAAGAATTGACGTGACCAAAGAGCTAGAGCAATATCCTTCAGCCAATAATAGAAGGGAAACTGCAGTGAGATAAAGTCTAATAGGTACTTACAACAGGTTTGTCCTCAGGAGGCTGCATAGATTCTTTGAATACAAGGGGCAGAAACAGACTGAAGTGTTAACAGGCACTTAGGACATTCTGAGTGCAATTGCAATCAGCTATCACCAACCATATGAAACTTGCAAAGTTTGTAAAACCTATTTTGGTTGCTTTTATAATCTCTATTTTTTCCAAATATCATATTTTTATATTTCTCATGATACTCCATGTAATTTCCATTAACATACTTTGGATATTGAGAACCCTATAATTCCATTCAATAAGTTAACATTTTTCTTTCACAATGTTCAAGAACAGGGTATTTGCTGAAAAACAGCTATCTAGTTCAATAAGTAACTTGGCAATTTCTTTAATATAATTGTGTCAGGTATTTAAAAAATTTAGCCTACGCCTTGCACAGAAATTTCACAGAGGTTATGAATCATCATGGTTGGAATCAGACGGTAGGTAGATCAGTACAGAAATACTTGGGAAGTTCTTACCTTTTGGAAGCCTTTAAAAAAGGTATTTGATGCCTTCAGTTATTTTTTATGAAAAATGAAGTGGCCATTTTTGATATCTGTGCCTTCAGTGATATAAGGGGAGGAGGATTTGCCACAGGATCAGCTTCCTGAGTTGTGGATTCTATAATTTATAGGAAACCCAAAATACCTATGGTGGATAGGATTGAGTAACAGTGATGGAGATTAGCTGTTAGGGCTGAATTTTGCTTCCCCCATTCATATGTTGAAATCCTAGTCCCTAGTCCCTTCATATTTAATTGTATTTAGAAATAGGGTCTTGAAAGAGGTAATTAAAATTAAGTCATTAGGGTGGGTGCTAATCTAATATGACTGGTGTCCTTATAGGAAGAGGGGATTTAAGACATGGACCCGCAGAGGGGAAGACCTTGTGAAGTCATAGAGAGAAGACAGTGGTCTCTAAACCAAGGAGGAATAATACTGCTTAACCCGCCTAGTCTGTGGTACATTGTTATGGAAGTCCTAACAAACTAGTGACAGTAATCTTTTGGAACTAGTATTATAATGCAATTAGAATTATTTTTTTTAAAGAGACAGCTTACAATTCAAATAAACCTCTGCTTTTATGTACAGTAAGTACACTGTTGGTAAACCTAACTTTCAAAATAGAAAATAAAATGATCAGGAAAGGAAGCATTTAAGGAGTGTTTATACATGAAATCTTCTAAATGGGATTCGACATTTTCCTTCAGCCTGACGTTGTACCTGCTTTTCCATTTATTGGGCCTTGAAAATGCTAAGCCTAACCAATAAAAGCCTTGGAGAAATATCACTGTCCTTCTTGTTGACACTGAGGGCAGATGAAATCCAAGCACTAATACTATTAAGGAACATTGTGCATCTTTGTTCACTCCTCATCTCCAATCATAAATCTGCATTCAATATTGAGCCTTTGCTTCCAGTGCAGCAGACAATCAATGAAGCTGTGTTAACAGTTATATAGATTTAATCATGTACTAATAAGGAATTAGGTTTGGCCGATAGAATTTGATATTTGTAGTTCCTTAAAGACGTATTACATGTCCTGCAAATATACCAAGATCTCGGTTACTCTTTAGACTCAAACAAAGGCAACAGAAAATAAATGATTTCCTGTCCCAGGACTTTGCAGATGATGACTAACTGTCAAACTGATATACTTTGGAGCCACGCCACTTTTTGTATCTATGATCTAAAGTGATATTGACCATATTCTTAATTTTTAATTACAAGGCATATAGTCTTTGATGCTACATGCATTCTTTTTTTTTTAATTATTGTAAGACCATGTAACATGAAATCTGTCTTCTTAACACATCTTTAAATACATAATCAAGTATTGTAAACTATAGGCACAATTAGTACAGAGGATCTATAAAACGTATTCATCTTACATAACTGAAACTTTATACCCATTGAATAGCAATTTCTTATTCCAATTTCCCTTCCCCCATCCCTCATAACCATCATTTTACTCTCTCTTTCTATGACTATTTTGTTTCAATTGACTATTTTAGATATATAAGTGGAGTCATGCAGGATCTGTCCTGTGACTGGCTTATTTCACTTAGCATAAAGTCCTCCAGGTTCATCTGTATTGTTGTATATGGCAGGATTTCCCTCTTTATGTCATATTTTCTTTATGCATTTATCCATTGATGGACATTTAAGTTGTTTCCAGATCATGGCTATTGTGACATGGATCCTCAAAAATTAATGCTAGCAACTTTCTGATAGTTTCAGTCAATTTTGAGAGAGCCAGAATCTTTGTTTCAAATATCAACATTTCAACATATTTACCTGGCACAATATACACTGCTTTAATATACAGACCTGTAGAACCAGGCTGCCTTTGCTTAAAGCCTGACTGCCACTTCCTACCTGAGCAAGATAATTGAATCTTTCTATCCCTCAATACTTACCTGTAAAATGGGACTAATAATGTAGTGGAAAAATCCCTATCATAGTAGTGTCGAAGAATTAGGTGAGATATACAAAAAGCATTTAGAAAAGTAATTTATATAGATAACTCATTTTATTATTATTATTCATTCACAGGTACATTTGAGTTTTTCTAGGCTGAAAAATACATCTCTTTAGAAGTAAAGACATAAAACCTAAAACCATAGTAAGAATTCATTTTCCACCAATAAATTTTGCAAAAATATAAATGCCTTTAAGGGGCATTGCTATACACAGTTTAATGGAGACATGACTACATACAGAGTTAGATTCAAATTGACCTGAGTGAAAGCCCATTTTTACTTCTTACTGTCTGTGTGACCTTCAGCAAATTACAAAAACTTGCTGAGCCTACATTTCTTTCTTTCTTTCTTTATTAAAGATAAAATTATTATTTGCATGTTATAGAGTTGCTAGGGAATGTTATATTAATGTTTATAAAGTACTTATTTTGCTTGAATTATCCTCAATACACTTTGTTTTTATAGTTTTATTATTATTATTTTCTGGTTATTTATTAGTTTACCAAACACCACAGAACTTGATGGCTGAAAGTAATGATTTATTTTTTAATCTCTCATGGTTCTGTGTGCTGACTGAGCTTAGCAGGGCAGTTCTTACTTGGAGTTCTTCATGTGAGTGCAACTAGTGGGATCTGAACTGGAATTATCTGAAGGCTTGACTGGTTGGACACCTCAGATGATTTCTCCTAGACTCTCATGTCTTGTACCTCATCTACAGTATCAGGAATAGCTTGAAACTACCCAGGCATCTCTCTCCATTTCAACTCCCCACTTGGCAGCTTAACTTTTTACAACATGGCAGTCTCAGGATAGATGGATTTGTCTAATGGAGGCTAGCTTTCCACAGGATGAGTAACCTGAGGCCAGGGAATAAGCTATAACAATATTTTAAACAAGCTATTGAAGCTAACACCATCATGGGGAATGCATTCCTCTTGTTACACATGAGTCATAGACCCACCCTAGACTCAGGGGCAGGAAACTACACAAGAGTGAAAACTAGGAGGTGTGATTCATTAGAGGTGGCTTATCTTGAAGTAGAGCTTACAGTATTATTATCTCTGTGATCGCTATTGTCATCCACATAATCATCACAGTCATCTTCTATTCTTGATTTCAGTACAACTTGTTTCAGTCTTTTTGGGAAATACGTAAGGGAAAATATTAGTACCCTTAAACTATCATAAACTACCAGTTGCCTTTAGCAAATAATTCTACTTCTCAGATCTATTCTAAGGGAATAACCAAGGGATGAAAACTTATTCATAGAGATGTTTGTCCTTCAGATAAAGTTGAAAAAAATTAGGAGAGCCCAATAAAATGAGTGAAGTAAGTTAAGACATTTATTCAAGAAAAATATTAAGCAAACATTATAAATTATGTTTTTAAAGGGTGTGTTTAATAACATCTGCTTACATTATCACATTATGTACATATATGCATATATGTGTGTATATATATGTATAGCATATATATTTTAGTTGATATAATGATACATTTAGAATCAAACAAGAAACATATACATTGAGGCATACAGGAGAAAGAAATAACCAATATATCAATATTGATAAGTTATTTACTAGAATTATCAATATTGGTAAATTATTTACTGGAATTATGAGGCTTTTTTTTATCCCTCTTTTGTTTCCTATTTCTCCAGTGTTAGTTTTGAGGCAAATTATCTGTCCCTTCATATCTTAGTTCATTGCCATTCAAAACTCTTTTCCTACACTATTTCTGCTCATACCTAGTGCTTCAGCTGTACTAAATTACAAGTGAATTTCTGAATGCACCTTGTTGTTTTAATTTCAGTAGTGGGTATTTTTGGTGGCCCATTTCATACCCCTTGGCACACTCTGATTTCACCGCATATGCCATGGAGAGTTTTGTGAGGGTTCATTTGTCACCATTAACAGATCAGTGATGAATGGCTCATCTTTCTCTTTCACTCCAATACTTTTTCTAGTGCCACCAGTTTCATCTTAGGCCAAAAGCAAGCACAGCCAGAAAGTGAGGGGCTCTAAACATTCCTGGAGCCACTCTCCACCGCTGGGGTCAGAGAGTCAGGAGATAAATGCTCCAGCTTCCCATCACTCAGGTACACATTTGGGGAGACATTCTATCCTTTTCTAAGACTCTGACAAAATCACACTCCTATTTCTTACAGCAGTTCTTTAATCACTGCATCTTGTATCACCTTCCTCACTCCAGTCCCTTGCTTCTGCATCTTGGAGCCACTTCCCAAGTAATCACACCTCCTCAAAATTCCTCATTCACTCTGTTTCTTGGGGATCTCAATCTATGACTTCCATGCTTTGGGTGTCTTATTCTTTCTGTTCAGCTTGAAGATTCATTAACACAATACATTTCCCCTAACTTTATGGAATATTGATTTGTCTTTATGAACCCAGCCCAGCTTTTCCAGGAAAGCCTTTCCTGATACCAAGGGTGTTTAATATTTTCCTCCTTTGTGCCAGCGCATTATAATATTCATTACATTGCATTTTAATTATATCTTTCCATAATTTAGGAGACTGAGCTTTTGAGAACAGTGACTTTTATTATATTCATGTTTGTATTTTCTCATTTGACAGACATATAATTAAGTACTAGGTGGCATCATTTGAGAAGATGACTGAATTGATAACAAAAGAATAATAGCATGGATAATCAAGTATACTTTCATCTCAGATTGATGTGTATGGTTAATAATCAAGTTACTTAAAAACTCAATATCCTATATCTTTAACTGTGGTGTCAATTACTTTCTCTGTATGCCTTCTAATCTTTAGCTATGTGATGGCATCAGCTATAAAAATTTCTTTAAAATTACCTAAGTTGTATTATTTCAAAAGAACTATACATCTGTGTGGTAGACATGCCCTAAAGGGACTCTTCAATGAATCACACTCTTGTATAATCCCCTCCCCTTGAATGTGAGCAGAATCCATAAATTATTTCTAACCAAAAGAAAAAGTCTGAGTGATGTGATGGCACTCCATTGATTAGGTTATTAGATAGCAAAGATGATCAGATGTCATGACCACAATTATATGTACTAAGTATGATTTCTTCTTAGAAGGTAGAGATTCTCTTGCTGGATTTGAAGAAGCAGCTGCTTTGTGAACTATGTATGGAAAAGGCCATGTGTCAGGGAACTGTGGGATGAACCATAGGATCTGAGAGTAGCTTTCAACAAAAATCCAGTAAGAATCAGGGGCCTTATTCATGCTGCTCCAAGGAAAGGTATTCTGCCAATAATCTGAATCAGCATAGAAATTAATTTTTCCCCAGTGAAACCACCAGATAAAAATACATCCCAGCTGACACCTTGATTGCAGCTTTATGAGACCCTGAGCAGAAGGCCATACTAACTTTTCCTAGACTCTTGACCCATGTAAACTGTTAGGTAATAAATTCATGTTCTTTTACATCATTAAGTAGTTTTTTTATACAACATTAGAAAACTTATAAAAATTTAGAAATTGGAATTTAAATATTACACTAAAAATTTATTACCTTAGCTGTATTTGTGACACTAATATTGGTGTACCAAAGCATTGTCATCCTCTTTTACCCTTAACTCCTTCCCCTCTGAGGTTTCCCGAATATTTTAATCATTCCCTCTTCCTTTCTCTACCTCCCAACAAACTTTAGGTCTGATGAGATTTCCATGTCACTGAGTGTAGTGAGGTGAACAATGTAATGAGGTATAGCAATAAAAAGTTGATGTGCTGACCCAAAACTCATAAAACAATCACTGCTATATATTGTTGAAAGCAATTGCTCCCCTAACTGGTGCAGTAGGCAGAAAAATGGTTCCCTAAAGATGCTCAATGTTCTAATCACCCAAATCTGTGGACTTGTTACCTTACATGGCAAAATAGAATTTTGCAAATGTGTATAAATTAAGAATCTTGAGATGAGAAGATTGTCCTGGATTATCTAGGTATGCTCAATATAATCACAAGGGGCCTTGTAAATGGAGGCAGAAAGTAGAGAGAGATTTGAAAATGTTGCTCTCCTGGCTTTGCAGATGGAGGAATAACCAAGAGCCAAAGGAATGCAGGCAGCCTCTGTGAACTAGAAAGTGCAAGAAAGCAGACTCGCCACTGGGACCACTGGAGGAAGAAGGCCCTGCAGACTACTCGTCACAGACTTTGGGTCTCCAGAACTGTAAGATAATGTTTTAATCCTCTCACTTAGGGGCATTTTTTTTTCTAGAAGCAGTTGGAAACTATGCAAGCAATAAATATTGCAGTGGGCCTAACAGATGAAGCTTCCAAACCAAATATGATTAGCAAACCTCTATATGAAGGTACTCTCATTCTCTATTTTTGAAATGTTCTTGTAACAAATAAGCAGAGATTCTTTATTACCGCAGGTGCTATTCTTGTGTTTTCTCTTTACAGTATTTTTTTTAAGTACCATTGAAATATTTTGAGTATAGTCCTGTGCTTGAGCAGGCATGAGAAATTATCCAAGCATTCTTCTGATAATATTCCAAGACTTCTCATCTCTCTGGTAAAGGTTAACCTTTCTTTTGAGAAAATAGTGTAATGAGAAAATCTGATCTGATACAAACAAGCATGATTAAATCCTTCTGGGCAAAGAGTACTCATTGTACGAGACAGACTTCAGTAACACTCAGATTAGCTGTCTTTTAAGGATGACAGAACCTCTCTGACAAGTCCAGAGAAAATTGCTGTCACAGATACTCCCTTTTTACAATATCTTTCATGAGGTAAATATTCAGGAATTCTTTGCTAGAGAATGACCAAAGGAAGACATAGACTATTAAATACTGCCCACTGAAACACTATAGGTCAACTTAATGTTTCTTTTGTAGGTAGAAACTAAGACTTATTGGTTGAGAGAATAGAATGTAGCCAATAGTTGATGCATTCTTGTTCCATTGTTGCTCGGACCTAAAAAAACTGTCTCACTTAATTCCAAGTGACAAATGAAACAATAGGGAAGTGGGGTTGCTATCCTTTCAATTGTCACCATAAAGAACCAAGATAACAGCTTAAATCTCTGTTACTCTAACACCAAACATCTTCAGATTCTAGAAGTTATTTTTATTTATAACTGGGAAAAAAAGTGGGCAGAGCTGTGATGGACTGTCAGAACATAGCTGTTCATATTAGTAAACTCCCTTATATTTGCTTATAAAAAACTGAAAAATCCTCTTGTGTGAAGAACCCTAAGTGACCCTTTAAAATTGATACTAATTTAAATCAGTGATTATATACTTTTCCTACACTGAAATTGGAATCGAATAGGTCAAGTTGGCCTTTTAATGGTTCCATTTTACAATTAAGCCTGCAATTCAGGTACCGTCATCAGAGAGCAATAATTCCATCAGAATTATATAGCCAAAGCTGTGTGACTCAGAAGACCAGATCATTTAAGAATTTGATTTGTATGTGATCCAGATACCTGATTATCATTAAAACAATGCATTAAGTAATTATTCAGTGAGATCAATAATTAAATTGATGGTAGCAAGAGTTTCTTCCAAAGGATTTTGCCCTTATTCACTCTCCCAGTCTTTTAAGTATATTTAAGCCTATAGAACAGAACCATTTGTTTAATTGAATTATAATTGATAAGCAATATATTAGTTTCAGGTGTACAACAAAGTGATTCAATATTTTTATACAGTATGAAATCACTACAGCAGATCAGTTACCATACAAAGTTATTATAGTACTATTAATTATATTCTCTATGCTGTGCATTACATCCCCGTGACTTATTTATTTTATAATTGGAAGTTTGTACCTCTTAATTCACTCCACCTATTTCACTTGTCCCTCTACCACACTCCTTTTCAGTAACCACCAGTTGCTTTCTGTAACTATGAGTCTATTTCTGTTCTGTTTTCCTTTTCATTTTGTTTTTGTTTTTTACATTCATATTAAGAGTGAAATCAAGCAGTATTTGTCTGACTTATCTCACTTAAAATCATAGCCTCTGTGTCCATACATACTGTCACAAATAGCAAAATTTCACTCTATTTTATGACTAATATTCTGCATCTTCTTTATCCAGTCATATATCAAAAGACACTTAGGTTGTTTCCACATCTCAGCTACTGTAGATAATACTGTTGTGAGCATAAGGGTGCATGTATCTTTTCAAATTAGCGTTTTTATTTCCTCTGGATACATATACAGAATTGCCAGTTTATACAGTAGTTTTATTTTTAATTTTCTGAAAACTCCTATATTGTTTTCCATAGTGGCTGCAACCAATTTATTTTCTTCCAGTGGTGAATGAGGGTTGCCTTTCTCCACATCCATGCCAGCACTAGTTATTTCCTGTCCCTTTCATAATAGCCATTCTGACAGATATGAACAGGTTATCTTGTGTTTGTGATTTGCATTTACGTGATGATTAATCATGTATCTATTGGCCATCTGTATGTCTTCTTTGGAAAAATGTCTATTCAGGACCTCTGCCCATTTTTTAATTGTGATGTTTACTGTTTTTGCTGTTCAGTTTTATGAGTTCTTTATATATTTTGGATACCAACCATTTATTGGATATGTCATTTGTAAGTGTCTTCTCCTATGCAGTAGGTTGCCTTTTCATTTTATTGGTTTCCTTTACTGTGAAAAAGCTTTTAGGTTTGATGTATTCCCATTTCTGCTTTTGTTCCCCTTGTCTGAAGAGATATATCCAAAAAAATATTGCTAAGATTGATGTTACAGAGGTTCTGCCTATGTTTTCTTCTCTAAGTATTTTATGATTCCGGGTCTTATATTTTAGTCTTTAATCCAGTTTGAGTTTATTTTTGTATATGGTGTAAGGAAGTGTTTCAGTTTCATTCTTTTTCATATAGCTGTCCAGTTTCCCAATGTCATGTGTTGAAGAGACTGTCTTTCCTCATTGTATGTTCTCACCTCCTTTTTTGTAGATTAATTTACCATATAGGCATGGGTTTATTTCTGGACTCTCTGTTCTGTTCCATTGATCTATGTGTCTCTTTTTGTACCAGTTCCATACTTTCTTGATTATAATAGCTTTATAGTATAGTTTGAAATCAGGGAAACTTTAATTTTCTAATATAGTTTGAAATGTTGTCTCCCATTTCATTCTTCTTTTTCAAGCTCGCTTTGGCTTTTCAGGGTCTTACGTGGTTTCCTACAAATTTTGGGATTATTTGTTCTAGTTCTGTGAAAAATGTCTTTAGTATTTCCATAGGGATTGCCTTTAATTTGTGGATTGCTTTGGGTAGTAACCTTTTAACAATATTAATTCTTCCAATCCATGAGCATGATATATTTGTCCATTTGTGTGTCATCTTCAATTTCCTTCATCACTATTTTATAGTTTTCAGAGTACAGGTCTTTTACTTTCTTAGCTGAATTTATTACTAGGTATTTTATTCTCTTTGATGCAATTGTAAATGGGATTGTTTTCTTAATTTCTCTTTCTGATAATTCATTATTAGTGTATAGAAGCACAACAATTTTTGTATATTAATTTTGTATCCTGTAACTTTACTGAATGCATTTAGTAGTTCTAATTGTTTTTTAAGTGGTCTTTAAGATTTGTGTTATACAATTTCATGTCATTTGCAAATAGTGACAGTTTTACTTCTCCCTTTCCAATTTGGATGCCTTTTTTGACTTTTCCTTGTCTGATTGCTATGGCTAGGATTTCTAGTACTGTGTTGAATAAGAGTGATAAGAGTGGACTTCCTTACCTTGTACCTGATCTTCGAGGGAAAGCTTTCAGCTTTACATTGAGTAGATGTTAGTGTGGTTTGTCACATAGAGCCTTTATTATGTTGAGATATGTTCCCTCTAAACCTACTTTGTTGAAAGTTTTTATCATGAATGATTGTTGAATTTTGTCAAATGCTTTTTCTGCATTCATCAATATGATCATATGATTTTTATCCTTCTTTTTCTTACTGTGTTATTATCAATGTGATTGATTTCATGTATTGAAACATCCTTGTATCCCTGGAATGATTCCCACTTGATAAGACAAGGTAACCTCACAATTGGGAAACAGAACTCTCTTTTGAGAACTGAAGGTTATGTCCCACATCAGGAACCACAACCCTGGGGGCTAGCATCAGAGAAATGAGCCCCTAAAATGTCTGGTTTTGAAAATCAGTGGGTATTAAGACCAGGAGGATTATAGAACGATAGGGAAAAGAGATTCCACACTTGAAGGGTTTGTATGCAGACCCAGTTGCCTTCAGTGCATATCTTCTGGCTTTTGTTATAGCGGTGTTATTCATCTAGTTCTCAGGTCCTTTTCAGAGGAAAATTATTCTATACATAGCCATAAATATTTGTTGTCTTCATGAGAGGAGATGAGTTTATGTTCCTCTTATGCTACCATCTTGAACACCCCTCCTCCAGAACACTTTTAAGCAGTTGCACAGTAGCTTGCCCACAGTACCCAGTAATACTCACTCTTTTCCACTGATTTACTGATGAAATGAATTTGTCCTGGATGAATGTATATACTTCAGGAATGTCTGGTCTTCAGAGTCATAAGAGCAACATGCCCTAATTTGTAGATTTCAAATTAAATTTTTTTGTAAAAGTGTGCATGCATACTCACATAGAAAACTACAAACACCAATTTCTATACATCAAGAACAAGGCAAACAACTCAACTTCAGGTGGAGTGATGACTAAGGGAAATGAGTAAGGGGATTATAAGTGTTTGTGCCTAATTTATTCTACAAAGTCAATAATTTTTGTAACATTGTTAGAAAAACTATCAAAAACTTAGAAGTAAGGCAAAAAGGTGAGTGTTACCTCCTTACATTGTCATACAAGGGCAAAGGCCACCCAGATATTATCTAGGTGAATATACTTAGTGTAACTCACTGTTTACTATTGATTAGAGGTCCTAGACTTAGTGAAGTTATAACTCTACTAGTAGAATTTGGCAGTTAGAGATGCAAATAACTTCTATTCACTTAAACAAATAATACCAAGTTATATTTTATAGTTCTATTTGATGTAGAACAGTTGCATTTAACCCAGCTATCTTACCCAAACAGTTTTTATTAAATTTACATCTATACCTCTGCCTCTATCTCTACTTCTTAGTTGTCTTTCTTCCTATTATCTATCATCTATCTACCCATCTATTTCTCTCTCTCTCTACCTTCTTTCTATGACTTCTCAAATTATCTTTGTACCAGTTTTAATAGCTTCTGATTATCTCATTAAATGACAAGTTAAAATATGTAAAACACGTTCATTTTATATATACATGGGGATCATGTTATTAAACATTTTGAAAATTAGAGTTTAGCACTTTTATAGGTCATCCACTGAAACATGCAAGTGGGCCCACCTGATGGGGCCAGGAAAATTGCTTTGCTAGAGAAGTGTGGGCACTTAAAGGTCTATTTAAGCTTGTGCACATCTTTTTGTTGTTTTTTGTGTGTGAGGTGGGGGGAGATTTAAAATTTGAGTGCAGTAAAACTTAAATTTTGCTGACTGGGAATCTCAAGGTTTGTTGTTATTGTTTTAACTGATTCTCTGGGGTTTTTTTTTTTGTTTGTTTCTGATTCATGCAAATTGAAAAGTTGTTTTCCATTGGTGGAAACCATGGATGGAAATGAGTGTTGTGGATGACCATTTGGTAATCTCTTCCAGGAGAATAATGGATATCAATCCTCTGTCACATGAAAGATGACAGAGAATCTAGTCTATTTATTTTTCTTTGTGTATTTGTCTGTTTAAGAGTTCAAATGAATTAAGAAATTGTTCCCACTGGCAAGGAGAGCAGTTCTTTGAGGTCTTAACTAGGTTTACCTTTTTTATGTGGTTGAAGCCACAGCTCTGAGGCAATAAGCTCTCTCCATGTCTCTGCTCTATCTCTTTAAAAGCCTTTACCTTTCTCTGGGTATGCTAAGTATTTTGCTATCTCTGGAGTGTGTTAAAAATTTAGATTATTACATCTCTTAAATTAAATGAGCTCTACTCAGATTGACATATTAAAGAGTATTTCCAAAATTCACATAAATTAAGGAAACAGAATTTTCAGTATTTTAAAATGCTTGACTAAAATATAAATTCTTCTTACTGCAACTCCTTTCTCAAAAACATTTAATGAATCCAGATTAATATAATTAAAATGAGTCTTTGGACAAATTACAATGGTGTAATAATTTTGGTCTAAGAAACTTAAAAAGTAGGATTATGTCTTTCTTTTGCTTTATCATTAAGTATAGTACAAGAACACATTTTATTTGTATAAGATTTAAGTTTGTTTTAGCATAATGTCCTCTTTATTCCAAACTTCCCAAACAGTATAGATTGAGTTGTCAAATAAGCTGGCATTACTTATCTACATAATATTTAAAAACCTGAAAAGGTGAATTAGTGTTCAAAAAAGTTGAATAACAATTCTGATGAACATATTTATAGCAATAATTATTTGTAAGATTTTAAGTAACATAAAAACATGAATAGATATTAAAGTGAATTTATTAATATTATTCAAATTTAATTTTAATAAAATTAAAGTCTGTTTAATTTCTCAGTAATAGGGAGCACTAAAGCATTGATATGAGCATAATTTTGAACATACATTTTACTTCCTATTTTTATGTGTTTCAAGGCACTATGCTTCTGGGTCATGTTAATGAGGATCTTCATTTTGCCACCTTAATAAGATATAAAAGAAATGTATATAGTATGTTATATGTATTCATGAATTTTGATAGTCTACTGAAATGCTTGAGTATGATAGAAATTTCTCAATGACCACCACCAAGCATTTTCTCTAAAACTGATATTATCTCTTTTAGTTAGAAGTTATAATTAATATGAAAGTTGATATTATTCTAGGGAAAATGGTGATTGAGAAGCATAAATGTGTAGACAAAGTAATAAAGTTTTGTTTGTTAATATCAAATAAAAAAGGAATATCTTAAAGTGTCTGCTTATTTCATGATTTGAGGAGGATACTGAAAACCAAAACCTGAATGATTATAAAAATGTTTGAAATCCATGCAGAAAGGGGATTTTTACTCGTCTTGCTTTGGAATACCTGCAAATACTAGATCTGTAAAAACACAAGAGTTGTGTAAATATTTTTGCCATAGCTGGCTCAGTTTGATGTGTTTATTTTTAAAATGCTATGAAGCATTAACTGCCAAATATTAATGCCAAACTGGAATTTGGCTTTCTCACTATTAAAATGATAAATGATCATCTTTTACCTTCTGTGCAATCTGCCCAAATAACAGAGATTCCTTGGCTCACCAAAATGATTTTATCTTCTTTGAAATAACTTTATCATGCCCTTCATTATTAACATTAGGACAAAGTTTCCTCACATGTGGAAGAACTAAGCTTAAAATTGTGTTGCCCAGGCATGCATGTTCCTGTGTCAATCCAGTGGCCAAATATCTTATGATAAATCTTTTGAATTTGCTGTCTTAAGACCAGGCCCTCCCTTTAGAAAAAAATTAAAATTAAAAAGAAAGTGTTACATGTAAAATTATCCTTTATGTTTCCCAGAAGGCCCCTGGAAAATCATATAGACGTGTTCTTTTACTTTATGAAAATAGAAATGAAAAATGGATTTGTTATGCTTCATATTTTTTAGTAAGCTCAATGCAATCATAAGACTTGCATAAGAATTGTCAAATCAGAAAAGATGCTTAGACTACTGTAAGTTTGTGAAGCTTAAATATTATTAATAGACATATTTCAGGGATTGTATATTTCATATAAATACCTGGGAGATTTGTCAATCATTATTCCTTTCATTCTTCTTACTCATGGGAAACACTGATCAAATTCTTAGGAAATAGCTATATACTATACCTCAATAAAGAACTTTACTCTTATATGTTCTGATATTGTTAGTGAGTACAATAAATTGAGTGTAGTCATTTTGTATCATTATCAAACAGGTTTTTGCTTCCCTCTGATGGTTGCCTGAAGGTTTGCTATAAGCTGCATCTAGAATTTATGTATTAAACAGTAGAAGGACAGTTACAATGCATCATGGAAAGAACTGTATCAGGTACTTTGAACTACTGATACATCAAAGGCTGTACTGTTTCATACAGGCTTCCAAGCTGACATTGTTTAGGCAACTTTCAGACTGTACCAGTTGACTGAGTCATTATATCTAGGTTTCTTTATAGTCCAGAAATGTTTTTCCTGAAAGCATACTGCTGATCCACAATCCAGCAGAACAAAAAATTAATTGCACAGGACTAAACAACTGATGAGTGGAATTTAACTGTGGTTAGTTGTATGGAATACTGTTGCTAACATTTATAATATTCTATTTTTATGCATTCATATATATATATATATATATATATACACACATATATATGAATAAGTCAACTATCTCTAACCCTCAATTTTGTAGATGGTGTTTTTTAAACTGAAATGAAACATACTTATTGTCACTGACCCCTTTCTTCCTCTTGCTCTTACCCAGAATTCAGAAGAAAAATATCTGTTTTGAGACTTTTTACATTTTAGGGCAATATAGTCATTTACAGACATTCAATAAAAAACTGTTTTCCTATTTTCCAGGACATAATTAGACAAACTATTGGACAAACTAATTGTGCAGCCAAGGCCATGCCTGAAGTGTCACATTTGAGAATGATTCTCATTTAAGTAGCACATCAAGCCCACTATTAAGAAACAAAGATTGACTTTATATGTGCAGTTTGTGAAATGCTTTGCCATGTGGCATATGGAAATGTCACTCTGTTGGCTCATTTATCTCTGTCTTGATACCTGGTTTGCAGAGTCCCATTTACACAAGTGGTAAAAAAAGTTATTTCCTGGCAGGTAAGGGGTATTAACATATTTAGGAGACCTCAAGAAAAGAGAAATTCACCTAAATTTATGACTAAGGAACATGAAACTTGGCAGAGAAAGTTTCTTTGAGGTTGGTTTTCTAGCTTTGAAATAGGAAAGAAAATGAGAGGCTTTTCTAAGTCCATTCTGAGTTTTGGTATCAACATTTCCAGACAGAAGTTAATTCTCTGGCATTTGTACTTGCTTATTACTGAATGGCTCTAGATTTATAGAACAAACTCAAGAAGCCTTCTTTGGTCAATAAATACTCTTGTAACACCTATGTAAATAATCAGGCCAAATCTAAATCCACAAACATTTTTGTGAACGAGAATGATCTTTGGTGATTACTTATGATCACAAGGTAATAAAAAGTGGAAAAAAATCTGAAACAAAAGGAAAAAAAGTGTCTTTCAATGTTACATATTGAAAGGCAACTCAAGGATTATCTAAGAGAATGATTATTTAGGAGAACTTAGTATGACATTGTGTACTATTAATTTACAATTCCAGTCTTAGTCATGCTGCATGATAGTTTACAGTGTTTCCACCACTGAGTACAATTAATTCCTTTTGGGTCTATAACCATAATCCCAAAAGTCACAGATTATGGCCTTTTGGGACTTGAACTAGTGTTGTATCTAATGGAACAATCATGTACTAAAAGTTCTTCATATATTCATGAAAGTGCATATCTCACATTCTCCTTCATTATTTAATAAGTTGAAAAAATTTAACAAGTACATTTGTATGAGAAATATGCTTAATGTTTTGACAATTACTTAATAAATATTAATCTTATGCATATATGGAACCAAAACAGAGGGAAAGGATCATTCAAACATTCCAAATTATGCCAATTCAGCACCACTAGCCATCAGTGGAATGTGATTTTAGACATTTATCTAGCTCAATGATCTAGATATAGTGATATCCCTACGATATACACAATATATATTTCTACTAGATATAATAAAAGTACTCAGGGCAAAGATAAGTACAACTAGAAAATTTCCTATGAAAGCATTTTTAGAAAGAATACTTTTTGTGGGAAAAATTGTTTAATAAATGTTCTAATTCAGAACTTTATGAATTAATACATTTCTAAGTGATTTATATTTAAACTCTTTTCTCCTTTATACTTGAGAAGCTTTGTGATTATTCTGTAGGATTTTAAGTTTCTGGAGATATTTGGAAAAATATTTCAAACTTGAAAATGCATGCAAATGTAAATTATTATTATTATTGTTATTATTTTATCTTACCAACTTGATAACTGAATGCTTTTCTGTAGTCATATGCTCTATTTTTTTTTGTTACCTTGCTGGTGTATTGGTATTACATACACTCATATGTCAGCAAATATGAAGGCCTATCATTAATTCCAGGTCTATTTCCAGATACCCAAGAAAAAAGGAAAAAAGTTTTCAACTAATCCCTAAAGACTTTTATTTTAAGGCTGAAGCAAAATGATCCTGTCTTTAGTGCTTGAGCTTTTTGAAGAATTGCCATAAAAATTCCATTTCCTTCTTTACTAACTTCATCTTTTGTCCTTGTCCTTTTAAATCTTGCATTATGAATTTTGTGTCTACAATACTATTTTACATGCCAAAGAAATATGCATATGAGTATAGTCACCTTCATTTTAATAATAAAATATATAAATTCAAATTGACTTCAGGCAATGACAAAAATATTATTTATTCAATGCACTTAATGTTCACGAACTCCATAATTCCATAACTTTTTCTTGTAAGAGAAGAAAATTAAAGGGTATGTTGTAAAATCACAGGAAAAGAGCCCATTTCTTGTGATCTATTTAACATGCTCTCCCTTTTGAGTTCATTTTCCATTCATGGAGATGAATCTCTTTAATGTCATAAATCCAGGACATTCCTTTTCTATTCTTTGTGAGAAAATAAGACATTTATTTTAAGTGTTGTTTTAATATAGTTATTGAGTTATTCCATCAAATAAAACTGAGTCTTCCATCAAATAAAAAATGGTCATGACTTCTTTTGAGTAGTGTTAAAACTGGCTTGACCTGGAAAGTTATCATAAAGCCATGCCTGTATGGATATGATTGCCACAGTAATCTAATCTTATAAATGGTAGTTTGTTGAAAGGAAAATGTTGTTGGAGAAAACTTGGGGGTTTTTGGTAATTTTCTTCTAATAAAGCTGTGCTTTTTACTGATAATAAGCAATGTCATCATTACAAAGAGGCAGTACTTTCTTTACACTCTGCAAAGGCATGTACGTACTCTTTGAATGAGGGTTACATTAATTTCAAGGACAATTATACAAGTTATTTTGAATGTTATTTTCATAGCAACACAAAGTAGCTTAGCACCTTATTTAAATAAAATGAAGTATTTGATCTGTTGGTGATCAGAGAAGATAGGAAACCTGCTAATACATATGATTGCTCTATTTAAGGGTTTGACAACTTTTAACACTTGTGCCAGATGGTGACACACTAGGTCATTTAGACTGGCAACCAGCCACTGGCACTAGCTCAACCCCCTCTCTCTTTACTACTATTTGGAGTTATTGCTACAATTCTTGGCCACTGGCATAGGCACGACCAATACTGATATTGGATCTCACAAAGTTATGGTGGCCTCTAGGTCATTCTACCTCATCTGTTCTAAACTCTGTAATAGTAAATAAAGAGAAAAGGATGTCATGAATTCTGAGAAGGGTGGTTTCTAAAACATTTTTATTCTACTGCCGATTATCATCGTATCTGTGTCATAAGAACTTTCAGTGTTTATGGAGCAATATCCTCATCAAGTGGCCATTCTGCCTTCCTTGGCGACCACAGTGACGGGAACATCCCTGTGTTCTGAGGCCCACGGTCTTTCTTTTTTAGCTGAAGACAAAAGCAAGTAAAAGACTCTCAGTTCAACTTTAGGGCTGCACAAGTACTGGCTGTGGTGATGTAGATGAAAAGTTTTCCAAATGTGAAAATTTATGGACTTGGTCATTGTAAAAATTAACTAAGAAAAGAATGATTTCTGCATTATTTCAGGCTCATTTCTAATATTCCTTGCATTCATTACTCTGAAAAAATGTACAGAGGAGGCAGTGGTAGAATTAAAGACTCACTATGAACTCTCCAATGCCTGGCATGCTACATTCATTTCTTCCCATTACCACTTCTCCAAACCAGTTCAAATCATCACAGCATTCTGCCGGTACAATTAGAATAACCTCTCTATTTGTTGCTCCATTTCTCTTTTTATTGCTAAACAATCAAAAAAAGCTTCTCATAAACAACCTTGGAATGCTAAGGGAGAAAAATCATTAATTTTACACAGGGGAACTAAACTTAAGAAGAAAAAAAATCAATTTTCCAAGTAGAAAGAGCCAATGGGGCCAATGGTACCTATACCTCTAGTTATTTCAAGGCAGTCAACAATATTGATTAAACACAGTTTGGGTCAGTTTTTTAGTTCCAAGAAGAAGTTTCCATATTCAATTGCAAAATACAGGAATATTCTTATTATATGCTCATTTCAAGAAGCAAGGCTTTAAGAATGCTTCTTAAAAACTCATGCTTCCTGTTATTTATGAAGCATTTTAGATTTCTTTTTAATTCATGTTTGTTTTTTGAAGATCCTGTTATTCTGGGTGTATCTTGAAATGTAGGCCTTTTAGAAATACAAATCGTTTTCTCTTAAGAAATATGAAACTCTTAAAGAGTGAGAAGCTTGATGTGTTCAACCATTTAGAATAGAACTAGACTGAAGGCAAAATGTCACATTTGTTTTCTTTTTTTGCTCTCTGATCCATTCTCTACCCAAAAGCTAGAATGATATTCATAGACTAGAAGCAGGATCATTATTATCCTTAAAATACAGTAATGGTGTTTTTGTGCACTGGGCATGTATTCCTCACGATGCTCTATAGAGTATTATACAGAATCTGGTCCTTCTACTTTTCCAACCTTAACGCACAGTGAAAATTGAAACCATCTAGACTAAAGCCATACAACTTAAAAGGACAATAAATGAAGACTAGCTCCATCAACATGGAATTATCCAAGGAATTCTGGCCCAGGAAGAAAAATAACTTTATATTTCAAAGACTTCCAGAACTGAAAAACAGGTTGCTCAACCTGCCCTCATCAGGGTAAAATACTCCTTTATCAGAATGACAGTTCACTCAGCTGGTTTATCAAACAACTGTATATTCACCAAGGTTCTTTTTAAACCCTCAACTCTCCCTTTCCACCGACCCTAAAATTTTATACAGGGAATTTTGTCTGTGTTAAGAAACACCCACACGGAAAGTTGTGCCTTAAATCAGACCACAACTATATAAAAAATAACTTGTCCTTAACCTCACCACTCATGCTACAAAGAATCTTTCAAGGTCAGTGCCTTTCTTTATGTAGTCATTGATCAAAAGGCTTGGCTCAATCAAAAGATTATTTTGGTGATCTTATAGGAGGTTATTGTTTAAGCTGCAGTTATAATATCCTTCTTCATCTTTATCTTCTCTTCTGGCTTTTCATCTGTCTGAATTGTTTCCTTTTTTCAGATGTCTATTTAAATACTGCCTCCAGAGAGGTTTTCCTGTTACCCCATTTACACAGGACCTTCATTTTCCCTCTTCTCTATTTACCATCCTCTACCCATTATCTTTATCATTATTCATAATTTAAAATGATGAATTTGCTTACCAAGTTGTTTATTGCTTGTTTTCCTCCACTGGATGTAATCATGAGGAACTCAGGAACTACCAGTCTCAATAAATTTGTCCTCAGTGAGTATGGGAAGAAAGAAAACTTGTGGTAGTAGACACAGAGGATGTAATATCAAATGAGGTACAGTTCTTATTCAGAGATTTCTTGGGGGTTAAGTAAAGAAAATATGGAATTTACTATCTGTTTGGTCTATGTACATAGTTGCTTCAAAAGTAATGTAGACTAGAAAAATAATTGCTGGTAATATGATGAGATAAATCTGACATGTCACTTCCAGTTAGAGAAAATGATTTAAATGTCTTCAGTGATTGGAAAGGGAGGATACCAGCTAGAAAAACACAAGTAATCCAGCATCCTAAGGGAGTATAACTGGACTATTGACTCTCATGCCATCAATGAAAAAATAAAGACTGTTAGTTATTAAAGATTGAGTGCTGGGTGAAAAAGTTTTACTGTCAAACATGAAACCTAATCCAGAACAGCACCAGGCTAGGCCCTCAGGGGTGAGGTGTGAAGAAGTAGTATGGCCAGACTTTCACATCTAAAAGTCTGTGAACTATCTCTATTCCATATTAGGGAAGCAAAGTCTCTGATATTGATTTTGTGGTATATATGGGTGGGTTGGTACTGGACTGTTATCAACTGCTACCTATTATATAATAATTCCATAATATACATAATAATTCCAAAATTTAGTGACTTAAGACAATAAACATTCACTAACTCAAGCAATTTTTTTAAGTCTGGATTTCAGGAACGACAGAGTTCTGTTTTAGAGGATCTCTCGTGATGTTTGCCAGGACTGCATGAGGTTTGACTAGGACAGGAAAAATTCACTTCCAAGATATGTATGTGTATGTATGTGTGTGTATACACACACACAAATATACATATAAAATCTACCAGTCAAACAATAGCAGTTATTTGATTGACTGTTTGCTGAAGCAGTCTTAGCTCATATCAAGCTTCCATAAATTTTTTCAACTCATAAAGCCTTAGGAGGAGTTAGTTAAGTCCAATAGTTTTCTGTTAAAATGTATGCAGATCTATCAGTTTGCTGGAGTAATTTGGGGTAAGATTTGCCAGGGAGAGCCACAAGGGACAATATTTCTGGTACTGAGGATATTTGGATCCTAAGAGGAATATTTCCAATAAATCACAGGATATCCTGCTGTGAATGTCTTCTTGTTTAAGGTACACACGTGTGATCTCATTGCAAATTGGTCTGCTTTCTAGAAGAACAATGAAGAGTACATGAAGAGAAACACTCTGACCTACTACAGAGTATGGAGATCAGAAGAAATCATCTAGACAACAAAGTGATAATGGGGAAAGAGAGGCAATTAAATCAAGTATGAAGAATCTATGCAGTGAAAGAAATCTAAAGAGTCCAAGAAGGCTAAAAACAATGAAGCTCTTTCTGAAGACATTGCTGATCATGTGGTACTCAACAAAAATTGTATTTAAAGATATTAGATAGGAGAAAAATCTAACCATAACTCTGAGGTGGAGGGGGAAATTTGGAGTAATAACTGGTCATGACTAGGAAAAGAAATGCTCTGAAGGCATAGATAATGCTGCAGCCCATTCTTCCAGGTGGATTTTATGATTGCAGAGCTACTGAATTTGGTTTCTGGAAAATAGTTATAATATTAGAAGGCTGTGCATTTCATAAGGGTTATATCTTTTCATCATTGGAAATATTTGCTTGACAGGAAACATATCAATCTGAGTTATTAAAGGTTTCAAACTGACATGGTGGTTAAAAGAACAGAAAATAAGTATTCAAATATACCATAAACTTCATTCCCATGAATAATAATTGGTAGCAGATAAATGGACACAATAAAAGGGCATATACAGGAATTATTTAGGAAAAAATGCGCATATATAGTAATAGCTATATAGTAATAAACAGAAATTTAAAAAAATTTAAATAACAGTATAAATGTGATTTCAGTCTGAGGAACTCCCTAATAGGTTATGACAATAAATTCTTATGATTCATGAAAACAAACACTCTAAATGTGCTGACCCTAAGTTAAGCATTTATAAACATTCAATGAACATTTGTATTGGATACTCTATTTTTCTCTCATTTGGTAATACATTAAACTCTGTGAAGTTAAGTCATTTACCCAAGAGAATACATCTGAAAAGAGGCAGAATGAAATATGAATTCAAGCCTGTTTCTATTCAACATATGATGTTTTCATAGACAGATGCTTAGAGCTTCATGAGAGGCCTGGGAGTAAAAGGAATGTAAAGTACATTAATTGTCAAAATTAGAATCCATATAAATATAAATAAATAAATAAATATATATATATATATACACACACACACACACACATAAACATGCAACATATAGCATATACTTGTAGGCAGAAATCCATATATGGAAAAAATATATAAATATGTGTATATTTGTATGATATATATATATGTATATAATTTAAGATGGCAAATTAGGAAGTTTGCTTATCTCCTATCTGGAAGTGTGGGTGGGGAAACGCTGGATATACAGTAAAACAGAACAAAGGGGATATAATTATGAAAATGTGAATAGAAGGGAGTTCATCAGTGAGCACATATTTATATGATTTTCTGGATTACTGATAGTAAGAGGATCATGCTAGCAATGTATCAAACAAATGCTTCTTTTTTATTGTTTAAGATATTTTTATTACTGATATTATAGATACTGCTTATCTTTTAATTCTGGCATTTCTATTTGAATCTTTCTTACAGTTTCCTTCTCTCTGCTCTGAGGCATGCTGTCTTTTTCCACTAGATCCACTAATACATTAATAATACTTTAATTTCCCTCTGTGATTGTTCTAACTCTGAATCTGTTGATTTCTTAATCTCTTAATAGTGGATTTTTGTCTTAATTCTTCTTTTATATATATCCCATAATTTTGATTTAATGCTGGATGTTGAGCATAGGCCAGTAGAGACTGAGGTAAATAGTACCTAGTCTCTTCTTCCATTAGTCTCTTAGTGCAGGAGCCTTTGCCAGTCTAGTTAGAAGGTGATCTGGGTTTGGGTACTGTTGCTGCTATCATTCTCTTTAGTGCACCACAGATTCCATGTTCTTCTAGTGGTGAGCTTTTACCTTATGCTTACAGTGGGAGCTGGAAGTAGTGTTCATACTCCATTCTCAACTTTCAGTGGTCTATATATCTGCCAGAGAGAGCTCTGGTTCCATGCTCTTGCCCCTGCCCAGCAGGAGAATGTGGCTGCCTGTAACTTGGTGCTTGGCATGTGGTGGGCTTTGGAGAGCTCCCTGTTGTCCTGGTCCATCCTTAGTTTTAAGCATGCCATGTGTACTTGGCTGTGCTGTGAAGGACTGTCTCAGCATTCCTGCTCCTCCTCCCTGTGGCAGCCATATTCTGTCCATCTGTAGTTGGTTTGGGGCAATATTTTCCTAGTTTTCCCCAGGAAAAGAAGAACTCTGCTTGGTATCAATATAGATCCTGATCCCAGAGTGTTTCCTACCCTCTATTGGAATAGAATTATAGAGGGACTTTACCTAACTGTTGGATGAAAGGAAGAGCTGCGTTCCCTCAGTGATTTACTGTTCTTGCTTCTTTAGGAGAGAAAGTTAAATGCAAATGCATGTACCTTCATGCCTTTCCCCAGTAGCTGCTGATCAACTCCTACAGGTAACTCCAAGAGGGGATTTTCATCGGAATCCTTCCCTACCCTCAATCTTTCCTATAAACATCCTTTGAGGGGCACAGAAAAATGTGAATGATTCTTGTCTCTGGGACCACAACTACTCCCCTTTGAAATCAGTTCACATTTAGCCTTTAAAATGTGTTAAATATTAGCTAGCTTTTTTTCCCCAATTCTCTAAAAGCCAACTTTTCCTCCTATGGTCTGCCATAGGTGAGAAAATGCAAAGATTTCATGGTGTCATGGAAGGTGTTATGGATTAGCTATTATCCTAAAAATTTATGTTTAAGTCCTAAGTCCTTGTACATGTAAATGTGACCTTATTTGGAAATAGGGTCTTTGCAGATGTAATCATATTAAGGTAAGGTCATACTGGAGTAGAGTGGGCCCTCGATGCCTTGTAACTGGTGTTCTTATAAGACAAGGGAAGACACAAAGAAACAGAAGGTAGGTGGTGCTAAGTAGATAGGGATAGACTGGAGTTGTGCTGCCAGAGACCAAGGAATGCCTGGGGCAGGAGGCATGGAAGAATCTTCCTTTGAGGCTTCCAAGGGAGCAAGACCCTTCTGATGATTTGAATTCAGATTTCTACACTCCAGAACAATGAGACAGTAATTCCTATTGTTCTTAAGCCATCTATGTCATTGTGGTATGTTGTTAGGGAAGCCTTAAGAAATTAATACAGAAGGTATTTTCGTTCTTTGAAATTAAAATTATTTGGCTGTTTGCAACTTCAGTTCTTTGATGGCTACCAGAAAAGTTAAGGTTTTGAAAAAGTGTTTATCTGTATTTTTCTCGTTATTATGTAGGAATAGTCTTCTCTGCAATGCTCTACATTATGAGTGGGAATGGAATAGTTTCCCTTTCTTTTTGAAAATAAGTTTCCTGTATATACATTCCTATGTGAAGATGATTTCCTGTTTAATCCTATGTCATCTCATTATGTTTTGTCTTGTATTGGTTCTGAAAAGAAGACTGATGTCATTCTTATCTTTGCTTTTTTGTATACTGGGCATCTTTTTTCTCTTGCTGCTTTTAAGATTTTCACTTTATCAACAGTTTTTAGCAATTAGGAAACATATGCATTGGAATGGATTCCTTGTCATGTTCTTTCACCAAGAAGTAATCTATTAGAAGTGAGCAGAGAACTCCCTGGGCTCACCTTGATAGTTTGCGTTCTTTCATGGATTCCTGCTTATACTCTCGGAGATCCAGTTTCATATATTTTAAGTTTTAATATTGTTTAAGGTAGGAGGGAAAATGCAGTCTTTTTATTTCATATTGGCTGTCACAGGTTCGCAGTGTATACTTGATTGATAAAAATTCTTTAAATTTGAGTTGCTTTTATAACTGTTGAGATGGAAAAATAGTTCATTTTTGAGAGTTGTTTATGGAGAATGTGTATTTATATTTTTGTACTTTATAAATTATTTGCTTTTGTTGCTTTTAAACCTTTCTTTTTGTATATGCAAATTAATGGAGACTGATGGGGCTACTTGTATTCCCTAGTCCTTCTAAGTTTTAAATATGGTATAAAACCACTATACATATAAAAATAATAAAGTAAAATAAAATCACATACTCACAACTTACCTATAGAGGTCTACAAAATGTACAATGTCCTATGTTATTAAATGAACTGCCAGATATTGAGACACATGCTACATTATAGGCAACAACTTCTGAAGGGAGAAATAAAAAACAACATGAGCAAATTACTTTTAAAAATTTGCAATGATAGACTAATTTCTCTAGATTTTATAATTATTAATTATCAATAAAGAGCAAGTTGTATATATATATATATATTTTTAATTAAGGTATCATTGATATGCAATTTTATGGTTTCACATGAGCAACATTGTGGTTACTACATTCACCCATATTATCAAGTCCCCCCACACACCTCATTGCAGTCACTCTCCATCAGTGTAGTAACATGCTATAGAGTCATTACTTGTCTTCTCCATGCTATACTGCCTTCCCCATAACACCCCCTACCTTATATGTGCTAATCATAATGCCCCTTAATCCTCTTCTCCCTCCCTCCCCGCTCATCCCCACCCATTACCCTTTGGTAACCACTAGTCACTTCTTGGAGTCTGTGAGTCTGCTGCTGTTTCATTTCTTCAGTTTTGCTTCACTATTATACTCCACAAATGAGTGAAATAACTTGGTACTTGCCTTTCTCCACCTGGCTTATTTCACTGAGCATAATACCCTCCAGCTCCATCACGTTGTTGCAAATGGCAGGATTTGTTTTCTTCTTATGGCTGAATAATATTCTATTGTGTATACATACCACATCTCCTATATCCATTCATCTACTGATGGACATTTAGGTTGCTTCCATTTCATGGCTATTGTAAATAGTGCTGCGATAAACATAGGGGTGCATATGTCTTTTGAATCTGGATCTTGTTTCCTTCAGGTAAATTCCTAGGAGTGGAATTCCTGGGTCAAATGGTATTTGCATTTTTAGTTTTTTGAGGAACCTCTATATTGCTTTCCACAATGGTTTAACTAATTTACATTCCCACCAACAATGTAGGAGGGTTCCCCTTTCTCTGCATCTTCACCAGCATTTGTTGTTCCTTGTCTTTTGCATGTTGGCCATCCTAACTGTGTGAGGAGATATCTCACTGTGGTTTTAGTTTGCATTTTCCTGAAAATTAGTGATGTGGAGCATCTTTTCATGTGCCTGTTGGTCATCTGAATTTCTTGTTTGGAGAAGTGTCTGTTCAATCCTCTGGCCATTTTTTAATCGGGTTATTTGCTTTTTGGGTGTTGAGGCATGTGAGTTCTTTATGTATTTTGGATGTTAACCCTTTATCTGATATGTCGTTTATGAATATATTCTCCCATTTTGTAGGATGCCTTTTTGCTCCACTGATGGTGTCCTTTGCTGTATGGAAGATTTTTAGTTTTATGTAGTCCCATTTGTTCATTTTTGCTTTTGTTTTCCTTGCCTGAGGAGATGTGTTCATGAAAATGTTGCTTATGTTTATATTCAAGAGATTTTTGCTTATGTTTTCTTCTAAGAGTTTTATGCCAGGAGTAAAAGCTCTTTCCTGCTTCCACTGCCAGGTCCAGTGGGCCAAGCATTCAGGGAGGAGGCTCTGCATTACGCCTCTGTAGCTGCCATAGGCAGGTCACCCTCCAGCCTGTCTGGTGCAATAGCAGGTGCACAGGTGCGAGGACCAGTGCTTGTCTTTAGGAAGGAGCAGCAGTCTGCATATCACAGTAGGGGGCCTCGGGGCTGCATTGCCAGCCAGGGGCATTGAGTGTCTGAGGCTCCTGAAAGTTCCCAACCTGCTGGGCTGAGTGTGTCGGGATGATTTTGTCCACCTGTCTTTACTTGTGAGTGTCGAGCTCTGTATCATCCTTGCCCCTTTAGCAGAGTGGCCAGTTGTGGGTACCTGTTCTCCACAAGCATCTGGTATCTCAGTCTTTCTGAATATTCTGCCTGTCTTTGCTCTCCAATCCCACTAATCTCCAGAGCACCATGAAATATGGGTTCATGGTCCTGGAGCAGCTCTCCAGGGCTGGGTGTTCAGTAGTACTGCCCTTCTACTCCCTCCCCACTCCGTTTGTCTTTCTCCTGCCTGTGAGCTGGGCTGGATTGAGGGCTTGGGTCCCACCAGATCACAGCTTTGCTACTTTACCCTTTTCTGTGAGGGCTTCTCTTGTCCCCAGATGTCTGCAGTCTGTTCTGCAGTCTTTGGGTCACTCTGTCAGGACTAGTTGTATATTTGCTGTATTTTCATTTTTAATGTGGGTTTGGGAGGAGGCTTCCACCTCACTTCTCATGCTGCCATCTTTTTTTCTGTATATATTTTTAAAATATACCACATAGAGTGAGCTATAAAGAAATAAGAATTAATTGCCATTCATTGAGTTTTAATTTCTTTCTTATAATTGAGACTCGGAATAAAGGAAGAAATTAGGGTTTTCTTCAATGCATTTATGTTCTTATATATGTTACCAAAAATAAATCATTCAAAAACACAATATAATCTTCTCAAACAGTTCAAGTTTATTTAATTTTACAGCCTTTGACTAATTTATTTGGCTTAAAAATAAAATAAATGGAGGACTTTTGGTTTCCAGTCTGGCATGAAAGGAGCTTGGGAGTCATCACTCCATCAGAACAAGTTAAAAGCTGAACAAATTAAAAATCAACAACTCTTCTTAAATCCATGAGGGAATTAAGGTTACAGGACAAACCACTGCTATAAAAATTGTTGGGAGTGACAGGTAGATACTAATAATCACAACTTACCAGTGCAGAAGCCCATAAGCAGAAACCTCTCTGGGGACCTCTCAGTATCTAGGTAGGAAAGGCTAAACTGTAATTGACAAGTTGCTGCATGCTCAGTATGAATAAGTCATAGAGTTCAAAACTTTAGGAAGGGTCAGTCTTAGGTGGATCCCCTATAGTTCTGTGAGTTTTAACTACAAGAGATCTACCACAATTTCAATTTGTTCAAAATATTAGAAACTGTGTTAATGATTATTGCTTATGTGTAAGTGCAATAAATGACAGCAATGATACAAAGGACAGGAGGGAGGAATTAGGAATATTTTGTTATTATAAGGTACTTATACTACCTGTGAAACACTATAGTGTTATTTGAAAGTGGACTTGTATTATTTATAAATGTATATGACAAACTTTAGGGAAATCACTAAAAGAAAGAAAAAATGAAGTGTAACTGATATGGTAAGGAAAGTAGAGAGAATGGAATCATATAAAATTCTCAAATCCACAAAAGGTAGAAAAAGGATGGGGGATAAAAATAAGCTGAACAAAGGCAGTGAACAGGAAACAGTAACAAATTTGGTAAATATTAATCCAAAGATATCAGTTATCATTTTAACTGCCAATGTCCAGATATGCTTATTAAAAGAGAGACTTTCAGAATGAATCAAAAAATATGACCTAATTATATGTTGTACACAAGGAGCCCACTTTATAAAGACACATACAGGTTAAAAGTAAATGGATGGGAAAAGGTATAGTAGCTAACATTACTTGAGAGAGCTGGAATGATTTGATTTCAGTAAGTTTAAAGTGAATTAAAGATGTGTCTGTTAAAATCTAAATCTAATATCCTAAATCTAACATTATGACATATATTAAAGTTAAGTGTAAAGTTATGGTTAGTGAAGGGAATTATATTAATAGAAGTTCCATTAATAATCCAGTCATTAAGAATTATTTCTTAATTCATTCCTTTTCCACAAATATGATAGATATTGTAGATGTTCATCACCAATATCTATGTTACCTTTCCTTCTGGAGAGGTATAAATGCATTCTTTTGGCACCCCTGCTGTAATGATCTTCAAGCAGGATAAATGCCAAGAGGCCCACACTCAGACACATCATAGTAAAATGTTGAAAAACAAAATCAAAGAGAAAAATCTTGAAAGTCACAAGAACAATAAATTATCATATACAAGGAAATGCCTGATTAAAAATCAATTGAACAAAACATTATTATCAGTGGTATTGTTGGGCCTATAACAAATAAAAATGCAATGTATTTGGCAATAATAACATAAGAAAGTAGGTGGGAGTACAAGTTAATAAAACAATTTATTTAAATATATGTATATTCTCATAAGTTTTTTAAAGACATAAAACTATACAAAGTAATAAATATATGAATGTATTATTGGGTTTGTGACACCTATAAATGTAATATGTATGACAATAACACACAAAAAGAAGAAAGAGGGAATGAAGCTATAGAGAAGTAACATTGTAATATCTTACTAGAATTAAGTCAATACAAACCTAACATAGATTCTGATAAGTTGATGTATATGTAAATCTAGAGCAAAAAAACGTGGAAGGAGAGATAGAGGAGAAGAAGTACACATGACACATATGGTACCAGAAGTAGTAACATATAAATCCAACTATATCCGTTAAAACTTTAAATGTGAATAGATTAAAAATCCTTGATTGGATTGTTACATAGGATTTTCACATAGGATAAAAAGCATTATCTAACTATATACTATCTACAAGAGATACACTTTAGATTAAAAAATGCAAATAGATCAAAGGGTGGGAAATAGGCAAATAGCAACCATAAAAAAAGCTGGAATGCCTGTTCTATTATCAGAAGAAAAGAAGACTTTAAAACAGAGAAGGCTACAAGTTATAAATGGAGACATTTTAAAAAATGGAAGTGTTAATCCATTAGAAAAATGTACTATAAACATATAGCACCTAGCAGCAGAGACCCAAAATGCATGAAGTGAAAGCTGACAGTATTGAATGAGAAACAGACAATTCAACAATTAGAGTTAGAGACTTCAATACTCCACTTTCGGTAATGCATAAAAGCAGGCAAAAGATCAACAAATGTGTACATCATTAACCATCTTGGGCTAATCCATAGTTTTGTTCTATTTCCCTCTTTCACTACTAGAATCTAGTTTCATATATATTCTTCAGATTCCTGGTATTAATTAGCAAAATCTAGCTATTCTCTTCTCAGTTCAAACTTCAAAATTGTTTCCTAGGGCATTAGGGATCTGGCTCTGATTTAGAACTGGATACAGAAGCATGTGGTAAAAATGGGCAAGGTATGTATAGTGTATGTTATTTTCTAAGGCAAATACCTAAGGTAAAGGAATATACAAGATAAGATTAGTCTTAATCAGCCCTTAAGATAGAGAAAGGAGATGCTTCTGTGTCCAAGATGTATAGACTCATCTGAATTCATCAAGATGACTTCACTATAATTTTCTAGGTCTCTGTCTTTCTAATAAATAAGAAAAATTTTACTTGGTACATTTGGAAAGGCTTTTAATTCCACTGACATTGTGTTAGGAAGGAAGGAACTCGCCTCTGTGTCGCAGGGAAGTCAGAGACAGTGAGACAAGAAACCAAGTCAAGAAAGCAAAGTGAGTTTTAATACACTCTGCATAGAGTAACAGAGAGGGCCTGCTTAAGGTAAGACAGGCCCGGATGCTCATTCTGAGGCTTCTTTTATGTGGGTTTGGCAGGGCAGAGAGGTCCTTGACTGACAGCTGTCAGCTCTCTAGGCCTGTTCTGATTGGTGAAATGGGGACGGGGGCTGTGCTGTGCCTGTGCCTCTGATGTTTCTTATCTGGGGGACCCTAGACATTTCCTGAGTCACTCTTGGACCTGTGGCTTCATGTGATTAACTGAGTCATTTCTGGCTCTCTGCCTCTATCTGATCAACTCCCTGAGTCATTTTTGGGGGGCCCTCTCTCGTTTCCATCCCGCTCATTTCTGTCTTTCTGCCTAGCAATTGTAATTCAGTACTTGATATACATTACTTCATTTTCTATTTTTGGTTTTGTTTTTTCAGTAAAGTTTTCAAAAGATGTAAGATCTTGTAGGATAGCCACAAGAAAAAATAATTATGGTTCTCAGAACTTGCCTTGAATTGAAAAGCTAAAACCTATACCTTGTCATTTTCTTTCTTCAATCAAGTTCCATCACAAGGAGCTATCCTATCTCAGATCTGGTACAAAATACTGCATCATTCATAAATCAGTAACAGAAGCAAAAAGACACGTTATTTTAAACAGGAAAGGCAATAAAACAGGCATTTTGATGTTTACAAAATTAATAGGAGTCCTGAAAGAAAATTCTAGACTGGATCTTCTAAGAATGACTCACAAAAAAACAGAGAATTGTCCCATAGAGGCTTCCATTGTGTTATGCCTAATACCAGAACCAGCAATCATTCCTGCTACAACTGCCTTCCCATCTGGGAAGAGTTACTGGAATGAATATTACTACAAATGACTTTATGTTTCCTGAATATTACTTCCCAGATGTATCAGCCAGGAATTGTAAGAAAATGTCTTGGGACTTGACACCATCTTCCAAATCTCAAAAGAGTATACCTATTTGTTGGAAGATAATTAATAAATATAAAGGAGTGTAAAAATGTAGTTTATTTCCAGTTTCTCCTGATGGATTAAAAATGGAGAATACATTTATGCCTAATCCAGAATACCCAGGAAATAAATGGAATCTATATATTGTAATTTTATTACCATGCAATTAATTAAAAAATATACATGAATTATAACTTATTTAATGGTCATTTTTATGCTCCTGGGTCTTATATTTCCAGGCTATTTCCCTAACAGAATTTGGTCATATATCATATACATATTTATAATTTGGAACTTTGTATTAATTATGTGTTTATATTTCCCTCCAACAAATTTATGGATATGAAATAAATTTTAAAATTATATGCAATTGCCATAATGCTGTAGGGTGTCATATTGAGTAATTATTCCAATTATGTTATTATTACAGTTATTATTGAGTTCATATTTAATCCAAGCAACAAAATATATCTTGTTTTTGAAATATAATTATCAAATCAAAATTATGTATATTATAATGAGGTAGGTGGATCACTTAAAATATTATTTTATTTACCCATGGTTCAGTATTTTTTTACTCTTAAAACATTCAGTGATCCTTAATAAGAAAATGAAAAGAAAGTGTGGGCACTATTATGTGTGGGGCTGATAGAAAGATCACTGATGATTGTTGCTAAGTACATTATTTCAGTAGAATACCTAACATATTCCTAGAAAATTAACCTAAATCTGACAAAGTCATGGTGGAGATGAATAAATCTGAGGACAAATAGTCCACAAATGACAATGACAAGGTATCTTGCTCCAAAGAGAAAACACATTCATATTTCAATAAACTTAGGGAAGAAGTTATAAAAATGTGCCTCCTATAACTCAGAAAAAAATGCTACAGAAAATATATTACCTTTTATCTGAAAATGCAGTTATAATAAAGAAGGATTTTTAAACTACCTCCTCATTGAAATATGTGGCAGAAATACAGGTGAATGAGTGTTCACCAAGCTTTTCTCATTACTCAGAAGAATGGCAAGTCAGAAAGGACTTGTGTTAGCAGTTTGGTATTTCCCACCATTCTTTTTTGAATATTCAGGCACTAAGATAGAAAGATACTGTCTTAATCAGAGTCATGCATTTGTTATCTGATTGACATAATTTGCTGCCACTTGCAACTTCATTGGAAACACTCATTGCTTTGTCTCAATGCACACTTTTACAGCAGAGGATAGAACAGAGAAGTTCATTAACATAAAAAAATCTGTTCTCCTGGCCATGGAGAAGGAAGAGCTTTTGTAAAATAAGCAAAGGGATTTAGGCTTATTTTCACAGTAAAGCCCTTTTCATTTTATGGCTTACTGTCATATTGTACCCAGGAAAGCATTTGTAGAAAATAGAGTAGATTGAATTCATGTCAAGAACAAGTGGATGATACATACTTCTCAAAGCAAATGACTTTAAAGGAAAAACATCTTATTAAGTATGTTTTTCATTGGAGATTAATGGGGATCTAGGTTTTTCAATGTACTTCTTAATCTCAAGAAAATCACTGGACAGAATTCTCTTTTGTTTTACTGTTAGGATTTGCTGCCAATTCCTTGGTCACCTGAGGAAACTCATATCTCTAAAATATAATGGTTTTAATATTTAGTCATTCTGTATAAGTGAGAACAAAATATAATGCAGAAATTACAGAAAGAATTCTGTTTTGATATATCTGTCAAGTTCTGTTTATAAGTACACTGCTATTTTTGGTACAAGAACAAATATATTTCAGTTTTTAGCCTTTAATCTTGAAAATGGACTTTCAAAATATGTAGCAGCTAGAAGCTTCATTGTGGAAACTCATAAATAATCACATAATACATAGGCAGAGACATATAAATAGAATTGGAAAAGCATTTTGTAGGGTTAATTTGGTTTCTGGTAAATGCTGAAAATTATAGCTAGTTTTTTTATGACCATTTTGAGAACACAGTTTTATGTGGTTGAAATGAACTCTTCACCCATGTACAATACAGATCTTAGTATCCAATGAAAGACATGATAATATTTTCTTTATTAGAATAACAAATTCATTTTTCTTCAGATTCATAATGGAATTTGAGTAGCAACTGTACAAATCACACAGGATCAGTGCAGTCAGGTGCATGTCCAAGACCCAGAGAAAAGCTATTTCCATCTATTACCCTTGTTATGGGTCGAGTTTGTTCTCCTTGGTTCTTGTCTCTGCCAGAATAAAGAATTGAAAGGCAAGGACACAATAGTGAAGCAGAGTGAGTTTTATTTGAATGCACTCCAAGGTAGGAGTGGGCCAGAGTCAAGGTAGACAAAGGCCCTGAACTTTTAGGAGAGGGTCTACTTATTGAGTCTTAGACCTGAGGTTCCCCTTTGATTGACAGGGTGAGTTCATTTGATTGACAGCTCTAGTTAAACACCCATTCCTCTTGGTGCACATGTCTTTCCCCAGAGTGCACACAGAAAAGCCCATGAGGCCGGGGAGCAAAACTGCAATTTTATTTTAATGAGATTATAAAGAGGTGTAGTTTGAGCGATTCTTAGTTTTGTTCAAGTGTGCCTGCATGGGGATCTGGTTGGGACTGGTTTGGCCTGGTCCTGATAGGCAAGGACATTATCTCCCTGCAGAGCCTTTGTTGTCTTTCTGTGGGAGCCCCTGACTGGGTGGTTTTTCCTTGAACCTTAGCTTCCCTTTCCTTGGCTGCTCATGTTTATCTTGCCACCTAACACTTTTTTTTCTAACATTATTTCTCTGCCTCTTTGACTCTTTGTCTCCTCTCTTTCTGTCTTTCTCTCTCTCTGCCTTCATGGTTTCCTTATATAATTTATGGCAAAGTATATTTGCTCAAATTAGAAAATGGAGTTAGTGAAAAGCAGGTGGTTATGGCATATGAAATTCAAAAAATTTAAAAACTATTTATGTTAAAAAAATATCTCCCCATCCCAGACCTCAAATTTGAGCCTTGTCTCATCCATTTACATCCCTACCCCAGGAAGTAACCATTGATAAACACCTGTCATTCAAAGTTCTAAATTTTATCTAAAATAACAGTATACTTATGTGTATATTTATTGATATTTTTTAGTATATGTAACTGGCTATTCCACCTATCACTATATCCTTAAGTGTTTGCTATTTGCTTACACACACACACACACACACATTCACACTAATATATTTCATGCTTGTATAGAATTCTATATTACAGATGTATTTTAATGTCTCCTGTATCGATGGATATTTAGATTATTTTGCACTGTTGGGCTCTAATAGAAAATGATGTAAAGAAGCTTACGTGTGTGTGTATGTGTCTTGGAACACTTATGAAAGTATGTATCAATAATTTTAAAGCATTCTAAAATTTCTGATAAATGACTGTGTATGTTTTTTATCATTATTCTATAAATTCATATTCATTCAAAAAGATCTAAATATCTTTATTTTAATTTTTAAACATCATTAATATTTTCCATGTAGAGAAGTGAGATTTCCACAATTTCAAATTGCAGAAAATCATAATAAGAAAAAAATGGCCTGTTGTTCTACTGCATATTAATAACCACTATTGACATTTGGATGAATATTTGTCCAGAACTTTTACAGAGAACATGCTTATTGACGAAACTCATTGAAGGTAACATAGGCTGAAATTTGGAATTTATTATATAGATACAAGCTTTTTATTCAGTTAAACTCAGGACTGCAGCAGAGGCTCAGATATAGGCTAGATTCACAGACTGCAGTGCTGCAAATTCTTTTTTTTTAATATATATATATATATTTTTTTAAATTTTACATAGCAAATTCATAGTAAACATAGCAAATGACACTGGCCCAGAGTGCCCAAGAGGGCAGGCCTAGGATGGGTATGGAAGGCCTTCTCAGACCCATCTCCAAACCCCACCATCCATCTTTCAAGGATCCAGTACCACCTCCTCTAGTAAGCCTCTCCATGGTGGAAGTCTTTGTCTCCTGCAAACTCAGAACTCTTTATCTGCCCATTTCCCAGGAAATTATGATAGTCATCTTCATATGATAGTCACATACTTGCATGTTTTGTCTTCATGTCTTTCTTTTTACTTTCCTTTTAAATAAGACAACATTGCTGATACAGAACCTTGAAGTGCTTTTCATTCTCTTGTTTAGTTCCATTAAAGTCCTTTCCTCCCAGAGACAAATAGTAAAGTCAATTTACCTTTCTGAATCTTTTCAACTTTTATTACATATGTGAATCTGCACAATTCAGTGTTGCTTTTGTTTTGTTTTTTGTTTTTTTATTTTGCTATTATTAATGTACAATTACATGAACAATATTATGGTTATTAGACTCCCACTATTATCAAGTCCCCACCACATCCCCATTACAGTCACTGTCCTTCAGCGTAGTAAGATGCTATAGAGTCACTACTTGTCTTCTCTCTGTTATACTGCCTTCCCCATGCCCCCCCCGCTACATTATGTGTGCTAATTGTAATACCCCTTTTTCCCCCTTATCCCTCCCTTCCCACCCATCCTCCCCAGTCCCTTTCCCTTTGGTAACTATTAGTCCATTCTTGAGTTCTGTGAGTCTGCTGTTGTTTTGTTATTTCAGTTTTTTCTTTGTTCTTATACTCCACAGATGAGTGAAATCATTTGCTACTTGTCTTTCTCTGCCTGCCTTATTTCACTGAGCATAATATCCTCTAGCTCCATCCATGTTGTTGCAAATGTCTGGATTTGTTTTCTTCTTATGGCTGAATAATATTCCATTGTGTATATGTACCACCTCTTCTTTATACATTCATCTACTGATGGACACTTAGGTAGCTTCCATTTCTTGGCTATTGTAAATAGTGCTCCAATAAACATAGGTGTGCATAAGTCTTTTTCAAACTGGGCTGCTGCATTCTTAGGGTAAATTCCTAGGAGTGGAATTCCTGGGTCAAATGGTATTTCTATTTTGAGTTTTTTGAGGAGCCTCCATACTGTTTTCCACAATGGTTGAATTAATTTACATTCCCACCAGCAGTGTAGGAGGGTTCCCCTTGCTCAACATCCTCGCCAACGTTTGTTGTTTGTCTTTTCGATGGCCGCCATCCTAACTGGTGTGAGGTGGTATCTCATTATGGTTTTAATTTGCATTTCTCTGATGATTAGCGATGTGGAGCATCTTTTCATATGCCTGTTGGCCATATGAATTTCCTCTTTGGAGAAATTTCAGATCCTCTGTCCATTATTTAATTGGCTTATTTGCTTTTTGTTTGTTGAGGTGCGTGAGCTCTTTATATAATTTGGATGTCAACCCCTTATCGGATATGTCACTTATGAATATATTCTCCCATACTGTAGGATGTCTTTTTGTTCTACTGATGGTGTCCTTTGCTGTACAGAAGCATTTTCGTTTAAAGTATAAGTCCCACTTGTATGTTTTTGCTTTTGTTTCCCTTGCCCATGGAGATATGTTCATGAAGAAGTTGCTTATATTTATGTCCAAGAGATTTTTGCCTATGTTTTCTTCTAAGAGTTTTGTGGTTTCATGACTTATATTCAGGGTTTGATACATTTTGAATTTACTTTTCTGTATGAGGTTTGACAATAATCCAGTTTCATTCTCTTACATGTAGCTGTCCAGTTTTGCCAATACCAGCTATTAAAGAGGCTGTCATTTCCCCATTGTATATCCATGGCTCCTTTATCGTATATTAATTGACCATATATGCTTGGGTTTATATCTGGGCTCTCTATTCTGTTTCACTGGTCTATGGGTCTGTTCTTATGCCAGTACTGAATTGTCTTGACTACTGTGGCTTTGTAGTAGAGCTTGAAGTCAGGAAGCATAATTCTCCCCACTTTATTCTTCCTTCTCAGGATTGCTTTCACTATTCGGGGTCTTTTGTGGTTCCATATGAATTTTAGAACTATTTGCTTTAGTTCATTGAAGAATGCTGTTGGTATTTTGATATGAATTGCATTGAATCTGTAGATTGCTTTAGGCAGGATGGCCATTTTGAGAATATTAATTCTTCCTATCCATGAGTATGGGATGTGTTTCCATTTATTGGTATCTTCTTTAATTTCTCTCATGAGTGTCTTGTAGTTTTCAGAGTATAAGTCTTTCACTTCCTTGGTTAGGTTTATTCCTAGGTATTTTGTTCTTTTGGATGCAATTGTGAATGGAACTGTTTTCCTGATTTCTCTTTCTGCTACTTCACCGTTAGTGTCTAGAAATGCAATGATTTCTGTGTATTAATTTTGTATCCTGCAACTTTGCTGAATTCAGATATTAGATCTAGTGGTTTTGGGCTGGATTCTTTAGGGTTTTTATGTACACTAACATGTCATCTGCAGGGGCATAGAGTGCCTGAAGCTCCCCAAAGTTCCGAATCTTCTGGGAAGAGTACACCCAGACAACCTTCTCCCCCTATGCCTTCTCCTGTGCAGCAAGCTCTGTGCCAACACCACGCCTTCAGCAGCCCTCTTGCTGCTAGGAAGCCTCTCAGACTGCCTGCCTTTCCCTTGTCCCAGAGCGGCAGGTTGTGGATCCCATCCTCTGCAAACAGCCAGAATGTCAGTCTCTCAAGCACTCTGCCTGTCCCAGCTCCCCATCCTTCAAAGCACCACACAATGTAGGTTTCTACTCCAAAGCAGATCTCCAGGGCTAGGTGTTCAGCAGTCCCAGGCTTTCTCCCCTCCTCCGCTCCATTTCTCTTCCTCCCACCAGTGACCTGGGGTGGGGGAAGGGCTTGTCCCGCCGGATCAAGGTTTTCGTACGTTACCCTGTTTTGTGAGGTCTGCTCTGTTTGTAAGGTCTGTATGCAGTCTGGTGCAGCCTTCTTTCCTGTTGCTGTTTTAGGGTTAGTTGTATTAACCATATTTTCACACTATCTGGGGTTTTGGGAGGAGTTCTCTGTCTCACTTCTCACGCTGCCATCTTGAATATTGCAAGTTCTTTTATTCAACATCTGATCTTTGCTCCTTTCTGAATATTCGCTTTGTTAATCTCTTTCCCTATAGAATATCTTCCTCTGTTTTCCAAACCACGTAGCAGATATAATTTCTGATATCTCACAAGTTTATACATTACAAATGTAATTATAGAATAAATTTCTCTCTCTCAGAATAAATTTTGAGAAAGATGTTTTTGGTCCAGACTGGCCAAGGTGCTCAAAAGTGTCCAGATTAATGAGCTGTGGTTGGATAAAATGGGGGTTCTGTGATCTATAAACAGAACATCCATGAAATGAGTCCTGAGGATCTGCGTTGAGTTATATCTAATGAAAAAGGGCAGTTATTTTTCTGCTAGGACATAATTCAATATATGCCTTTTGGAATTATTTGATTTTTAACAACCTCAAAAATATGGAAGTAAGTATTGATATTTATTACAGTGTGTTCTTAAGCTATTTCTATCTCAATTAATACATTTTACATCATTGTACCAACCACACAGTATTTTACTGTTTGAATATAGCACATTATTTAACTAGTTTTATATTTGGCATTTGGGAGTACTTAAAATTTACATCCTTGTAGGTAATGTTTTCTACATAACTATGATTATTTTCTTAAGATAAAGTCATGAAGGGTAAAATTGATAGATGAAAGTCTACATGTATTTTTACCAGTTTATATATTATAAAATATCTCCCCTCTATCACAAATGTTGCTGCAATTTGTTTATTCAACAATATTTAAGAGTACCTATTCCCTACCAATACACTGACATTAGTATAAAAGAAAAATCCCTTGATCTTAATATATTATATCTTTAGCAATATCTATTTGAAACAAACATTTTCCTTATTATTTGGTCTTGAAAAACTTGTGTGACTTTTCTCAGAATCTAGAGAAGTATTTTTCCTTGGTTCTCTATTTTATCCCTAATTCCAATAAAGTGTAACTATTTAAATAACACATTTAAATAACTGGATTTTTCTATTGCAGTGCTTCCCAAGATGGTTGACAATACAGAATAAACTTTCTCTTTGCTCTACTATCTGTCTGTTAGAGACAAAATTTAAAAGGTTCCTGAATTGTTAAACATCTTTGTGTAAATACACAAAAGCAATTAGTCATTCATGTCTGCCTTACTGGTCTCAGATATAACTTTTGTATCAAGGACATAATCAGATTTATTTACTCTTGTCATCATTTGCAGTTTTATCTGGAGATGTGCTCTTTCAAACTATTGATTTAACAACTTGGTACATTTAATTCTGGAACTGGTTTAGGAAAAGCCTAAGACAAAAAGAATATTACACTTCTAATTTAATAGAAACATCAGTAGATTGATTTAGTGCTATGTTGATATTTTCTCTATTTTTAAAAATACTGTTAATCCAAATTTATTAGTAGAAGTTGCAATATAGTATTCATTTACTCTTGCAACATGTATGTAAAATTTGCATAGATAAACAATTTATGAGACAGTTATAACTATTTCATCTGAAAAATCATTAGTATTTAAAAAATCTGTATTATATTACGCTTACTCCTTAATAGCAAAAGTATTAGTAACCTGCTTAGTAATCATTGTAATCATTCCATTAAAATAACTATTTTAAGATTCAAAACTGAACATTTTATAGAATTCTTAATATTAAGATTCACAGTGAGATAGCAGACGCACTATACATTTTCATTACCACATTTACAAAGACTTTAAATTGAAGATTAACTTTCCACATAACTTTGAGATTCTGATTTTTATTGTTTTGGCACCACAAGATGCTTAATTTGAGAGTTTTTTCAAAAGCAACATGAACTGAAATCTCCCTTCAGAATTCCAAAAACAGTAATTTCAGACTTCTCTGGAGACTTCATAAAGCTCCAGACAGGCTTTCATCTAAAGGTGACATTTTGAGAGTTTCCAAACCTCCCTGTACCATGTAGTACTCTCAATAAATAAATAAATAAAATTTAATTTATTTTAATATCTGAAAAATTTGCTTTAATTTGTGAAATACATCCAAACCCCAAACTTCAGTAAACTTTCCTTATAGAACATTTCGTGCCTGGCCTCATTTTAGTGAAGAAGATAGACTGTTAAATGAATTCAGAAGAAATTCTAATACTAGGGTTCAGTTGGGCTGGCAGAAAAGTTGACAGCTAACATTTCTTTTTATTATCCCCTCCTTTTTAAAAACAATAACATGTGCATGTGTCTTCTTTCTGAATGTGTTTCTTGTTGGTGTGTATGTATGAGTGTGTGTGTGTGTGTGTGTGTGTGTGTGCGCACGCGCGCACACACACTAGCGGTGACACGAGCCATGCTGTCAGAGGGAATGTAGGTCTTACTGCCAGTGACTCTCTGGGAAGTCTGGAATGTTAGTCCTCTCTCTAGCCTTTTTGTTGCTTTTCCAAACGGATGCAGAAATGACTAGTAATATGTTGGCTGACTTATATAATTTTTGTACATCATGTAATTCATCCCTACAGAGACCAGTAAATCCATTACAAACAGGGCTGGGCTCACTTCCAAACAGTTTTTGTATCCCTTTGCCAAATAGCAAGTAAAGGTAACTGGAGAATGAGGAGGTAGTTATCTTACCAATGCAAGTTATTCTTGTGCATAAAACAAAAAATCAGAATTTGGTCAGATATCCGGATGAAGGGGATTTTGACATGCTGTGAGTTCATTAATCATAATTTTGTGATTTGTAGTCATAGTGCCTACCCTGATTCACTCACAGAAAGGAATGAGTCAATGACAAAATAGTGTATGTTTATATTTCAATTCACTGTCAGGCAAGTATCTAAAAAATAGATCTGATCCATCACTTAGATGTTCTAAAATTGTCTGGCAAGAAATTAATGTGTATTTGATTATTTATTATTTGTGAGTTACAGTGCTAAGCAATAGGGAAGCTACCACTCCCTATATAACACACAACCATTTTATATAAGATATATTTAAAGAAGTTACATTCTCACTACATTTTTTCCTGATAATTTTTACAAATACAACTTTTTAATTAGAGAGACATGATTTTCCAATATGACATGCTCATTTCAGTGTGCCATGGAAACAAATAAGAAAGAAAAGTCACTTTAACGTTCCTTTGGCCAACCAGCATAGACAGTGAAGGAAGAAAATCAAATTCTCCTAGCCCTGAAATAGGTAAAATATTGGCTGAAGGAAAATCACAGTAATATCACATTCAAACCTTCAATGCCTATATCTGTACATGATTTCATTATTTACAAGTACACATGCAGCCAAATATTGGTTTTAATCATATTCTTTTCTTTGGGTACTGTGTTTAATTGCCCACTTTGTCAAAGAAACTTTTCCTACAGCAGTTTCTTTCCTTTGAATTTTGAACTTCAAAGCTTTACACTGTTGAAATAGTAAAGCATCTTTTAATTAGACACCTGTCTTTGTTCTCGGTTTGGTGCATATGTGTTTCACCTGCTCCATTTTTTTTTTTAATGATTCTTCATATGATGTTGAAATTAACAATGAGGGTCTGGAAGCAACTACTAATTTGTTTTCTGTACTGTAAACTAGTTTGCTTTTAATGAAGCTTGCAAAAATGAAATCTTATAGTCTGTGTTCTTTATCACTTGGTTTCTTTTATTCAGAGTAATTGTTTTGAGATTTATTTATGTCAGTGTGTGTGTCATTACATTAGTTCATTCTTTTGAACAGATAAGTAGCATTCCATACTACGGGTTGTTTATTCACTTACTGGTTGATGGACACTGGGAATATTTACAGTCTTGGAGTATTACAAAGGAAGATGCTATGAACACTTATGTCTAAGTGTTTGTATGAGTGTACACTTTCTTTCTCTTGAGTAAATACCTAGGAGTGTAATGGCTGAAACATAAAAAACTACCTCTTCCATTCCTTTGTGTAAATCCTTAGTTCCTTCTAGCATTGTTTTCCTTCTGCCTGATATGCTATTCTTAAACATATTTTTGTAGTGAAGACATGTTTTGTTGAATTCTTTTCATTTTTATATCCCTTAGTATGTCTGAATTACATCTTAATTTTTGAAGGATACTGCAAAGAGTATGAATTTTAGATTGTCAGGGTTTTTTTCTTTCCGTACTTTAAAGATGTTCACTACTGTTTTCTTCTTAACCTTGTTCATGGCAAAATATTTGCTTATCATTCTTGCCTTTCCCCTATATACAATATGTCTTTGTGCTCTCACTGTTTTTTAAGATTTTTCTCTTTATAGTGGTTTTGAGAAATTTTAATTTAATGTGCTTTGGTGTGGTTTTCGTGCGTTTTGTGTTGAGGTACATTAAGCAGGATTTTGTTTCAATCCATGGTACCTAGTTTCTGCCCCCTCTACTTCACTAAAATTCTTCTTGCCAAGATCACCAAAGTCTTTTTATTCCTAGGTCCTCTACATACTGTTGTTCATATATCTTGTTCTTTCAGTCGTGCTTGAAAAGTATAAAACTTTGTTCTTGATATTCCATGCTCCTGATTTTCTTTTTCCATTCTTCTGGATGATCCTCCTCAATCTTTGTGGATGAGTCTTCCTTTCTTTTTCCTTCCTTACGTATCAGGACTCCTTACACCCACTTATTCTTCCTTTCTCACTCTGATCATTCTTTCTGCTCCCCATTGCCTTTTCTTGCTTCAAATGGCATTTAGATAACAATGACTACCTCAAACATTTCTGCTAAACTCCAGATACATATATCCAGTTGTTTATTGTACATTTCCACTTGGATGTTTTGCAACATCCTCATCAAACTCTGCCATCCTCTTCAAATTCTGTCTTCTCCTCCTTAAACTCTGCCGGAACCACACTGAGCACACTATCATCCTACTGATTGTGCTCCTTTTTGCCCTTGCCCGTTGAACTACTTAATTTAATGTATGTGAAGAACCCCTTTATATACGGCCTAATTCCCAGCTCCAGTTTCTCTTGGCTAGTACTGTCTGTGGCTATCCACAGTTTGTGACCATGAATCAACTTCTGTGTTGCTATGTAAATCTATTGTTAATATTACATAAAATAAAAAAGAATATATATATTTTGAATTATTCAAATGCTTATCAAAGTAAAGTGTTTGTAAAATTATAATCTCACTGTTGGGAAGTATGTTAAGAATTATTTCTACCTAGTTTAATAATTTAATAATTTACAGGCATACACAGAGTTACACATGGCTTAAAGTTTTCAGGATATGTGTATTTCAACAAACTAGCAAACTATTGTGTAGTTTTACAAAATGACTAACATTTATGTCTTTCATCTTTTATTTGCCTTTTGGCTGGACTTTGCTGTTTTACTTTTAGGTAAAAAGTTATTTTCCATTTAATGTCATTAACCCTACATTAACATAAATGACATTGCTTGCCTTTCAAGTTTGATTAATAATGTTAAAAAACCATTTTATGACATTTAAAGAATATTAAAATTGCACATAAATTCTCTCTGCATAATTGCATTTATATTGCAACAAAGAAACTTGAATTAATTATTATTCCAAATTGAGTGCTAATGGATTTCAACACTTTCATATTGCTATTCAAGTATTTATGTCATATCTTTGACAGTTCACAAATATTTTCTGTTTTTTCCACAGTTAAACAACTGTCAAGTATAAATTAATGTCTTTTTTCTTTGACTATTACATTTTGTTTTTTTTTCTATAGCTTAAAAGAAAAACTTTATTTAGAAAGGCTAAAATAATTGTATGGTAATTCAAATGGCAGGGCTGTGTAAGAAATGACTTGAAAATTCTCTTTTAATGAAGAGTTGTATTCCATTATATATGCTTTGTTCTTTAGACCTCTAACTTCAGGCTGGAGTTGAGCAGAAATATGGCTGCAGTTTCCTCTCAAATCAATCTTGGGCTCCAGACAAGGTTCTGGACCATTAAGCAAACAAGCTTTTCATTTCTGGAAGCTTTTCAGTAGAGTACAGGACATGCTACTCTGTAAAGTTTTTCCAAGAGCACAACCCTGAGCAGATCAATGAGCATTGTAAGAAAAATGTATATATTATCATCAGGACAACCTGTATGCACCCTGGGAGGCCGTTGGGATTCCTATGGATTGGTGATGAGATGCTGGAGCACCACGCTAATGCTGGGTTTTCATAAGGAGATGTATTGTCCCATCCTTTAACCTGAAAGCCCTTTTGAGCCAAACCACATTCTAGTGATGGGGTCTTTCTGACTCTCTGGCATTCAAACATGTGCCATAACCCAAGTATGGGGTGGGGGGCGTCAGGGGTCGGTGGGAGGAGCTTACTTACTCTTTACAAATTAAATTTTCATATAATAAGACATAGTTCCAAGGAATGATAAATTTCTCTACTATATTTCCAGCATTCAAATATCTGATTAACCTTAAATAAATGTAAGAAGAAATATTTTAGCATAATATTACTAAAGTATGTTAAGCAATGGAAGCACAGCCTAAACCACTTTTTCAAAAGGAAATGCACTGTGAACATTAAGAACTCCTTTATTCCACATTGTCTGGCTAGGGTATGTAAGATTTGGAAGTTTCTTCACAGCAGTGAAAGACTGAAACAAAACTCATATAAATACCTTGCCCTCAAATACCTTAAAATTTAGAAGTTAGGTAGGATGGAGACAAATACTGATATCTACAATACCTGACACTTTGTGGTTAACTCGGCCTTGTAGATTTGGCATAACAAAAGTAAACCCAGATTAAAAAATGTAAAAAAGTCTTTCATGGACCACTAGCAGTGTGGCATAAACAACATATTCTATGGTAAGAGCTATATGAACAATTAAAGAGCTAGGTAACACAGAAAAAGCCCGGAATGGATCACCTCTAACTTAAAGTCATCACAGAAGAAATGTTATGTAAACATTTAAGATAAATTTTTTTAGATAAAGATTTGGGAGCAGAGGCAAGAATATATTTATATAAATAGAGATATTAATACAGAAAAATACTATTCAGGAGAGACATATTTAAAATATGTAAATTTTGAATTGTTGAGTAAATGGAAATAATTCAAGAAGAGCTGTTTTGAGTGACACTGGGATGGACAACTCAAATAATATTTAAAATTTGTTGGAAAGTGGAGAATTAACCATTTAATGTTTCTGACTGTTGAGTAAATATAATCAAAGTGATACTTTGGGAGAGTTTAACTGTATAACATTGTGCACAGTTTACTGAAGCCAAGTGAGAGTAAAAACTAAAGAGAATTTCAGTGAGAGTATCAAAATACTTTACGCATTAATTATAGACATGGTCTTCAGGAGGACATCCACCAAGAAAAAGTGTGTGTATGAGTGCCATTCAATCAAAATACATGTGACATTGAATGAATTTTCTTCTAGGTATTGTCTGATATTTGAGCCCATCCCACATATTCCTCTTTTGAGATATACATTAATATGTATTTTCTAATTTTTTATTTGTTGAAAGGGTAAATGATATTTGTAGCACCATAAGACGAATAGCATATTTAGTTATATACTATGTCTTACAATGCAGGCAACAAAAATAATATTTGCTAATCTTTAAAATATTAGAAAGCATTTTTTTTGAAACAATAAGAAATAAAAAGACACACAAGTAAGCTGAAATGTATGCTGCCTGATGGGCCAACTCACACCTTCATCCCTGAGGAGGCTGAGCTTTGTTGTTTTGCCCTTTTCAAGCTGTAACCACTACATTTCCTCATTCTGTTATTACAGCTGTGGTGGCACCTAAAGACTCCCCAGTGAATTCTACAAGTTTCCGACATATTCTTCCCTGCTCCCACTATGTAGCAGCAACCCTAACTCCTCATAATCATAATAATCCATTACTCCCACCATCATAGTAACTCCTTTCTTGCCCTGTTGGTCTAAGAGAATTATTCAAAGCATGCAAAGCCTCTGGTTCAGACTGTGTTCTTTGATGATAAAACTGCTCTGCTGTGAACTAAGATCCCCTAACCAACAGAGCTCAGTTTGTAGAGAAGCAGAGCACAGTTTCTACAAGTTGGTCACTAAGAGTAATAGTTAAAAGAAGCCAATCTTAATTCCATGATCCTGTGGTTCCCAGACCATACATTTTATAGAGTGCATAACACTATGCAGTGGATGTTGCTTTAATGGATTTATAACACCCTGGAAGACAGCATCCACAGGGTCAGTCCCCAGATTGATGCCTTACTTGAATATCAGTCTTAGCCCAGATATTTCCCAGTATTTTGATATGTGGTAAAAAGAGTGGATCATTTAGAACTGTGTCCATTATTGCATGTACTTCACTATAAAATATAGGCCCTTTGGTCTAACACTGAATTATCTGGGATTCCATGTAAGTATGTCAATTATTTTCTAAGCCCTTGAATAGTGGTGACTGCTAAAACACTCGGACTTGATAAGGAAATTCATATTTGAAGCGAGACACTGGTTCCAACAAGGAAAACTGCTGCCTATGAGGAGTGGGAGGGACCTAATGTTATCATCTTGACTCCTTCAGGGCTTATTATTAAAGAGCCATTCACTACAGCAATAGTTAAATCAGTACAGATTACAGGAAGCACATATACAGTCTCCATCTCTGCAAATATGGCCATTTCATTCATGAGTCTACTTCACAAGCAGTGGCATAGATGGATACAGGGGCTATCTAGCATCCCCTGGGTATGTCATCCATTTACCATATTTCCAAGTACCCTTCTGCACTGGATCCTCTTTACTGGCCCATGTTAATGCCTGTACTCCAGAATCTCTTTTCTGTTACCTTTTAATTTTGTTTCTCTGGATCCTGACTAACCAAGCATTGGCACTACCCTGTAGCCCATATATATCCTTACATTAAACCAAATAACCTCTCTGAATTAAATCTGAGTTTTTCCACATGAGGCCATAGACTTAAGTTATGGAAAAGAGATCATTGCAGCAGAAGTAATGGAGCTCTGAACCAATTGTTCATGTAGTTTCCTGGGCCCTCTGTCAGTACTTGGGTCCAATTCTGATAGCATAATTTTCATTATTCAATAGATTGTTGATTCTCCTGCCCAAATGATGACTTGGTGAATCTGACAACATCCATTTCATGATGAGTAGCTCTGGTCATACGGACACTTGATGTCTTGTGGTCAGGCTTTCAGTTTCAGTTTGTGCTCAGCAGCATGCCAGGAAGTGGTTTTAAGTACTGAGTAGTTTTCTCTTAAAGAAGTCCTGGCCTTTTTCAAGAACCTAGAAAGTCTACGTGGCAACTCTCCAACTGGGTTTTGCCAGAGACTAAATATAGAACTCTTATTAGACATGGGTATTTCTTGTGAGATTGAATATGATTTTGCGCCACAGCTTGCACCAACTGAATAAGCCTTCCTCTTATTGGAATCTCAGCCAAAATTGTCAAGCTTCCAATTCACCTGATAAATTGATGGGAATAACAAGGAAATCTGTTTAAATAAACAAGTGCAGTATGTGCTTTTCAAAATCCATACATTTCACATACTGTTATGCCTTTTAGGGATCAATAGGGCAAGATGCAATAATTTGATTTTAACCTTATCAAGTTATTGATGGTGTTAAGTTAGTGAAGATATTTTCACAAACATTTCCTGTATATGTCAAATAAGAGTCATTATCATAGGAAGGATCAAGTGGAAGTCTTTGAAACTGCCCTTTACAAACAAGATATTATATCAGGTTCTCAATAAAAATTACAAAAAATAATTTACTAAAAACCCATCGTTGTGTCTATGTTTTAAGGGAACATACCAGAAATATTAGTACAGGACCAGGTTTTTGTTAGTACATTACATTCTTAAATCTTAAGTAAAGAATCTTATCAATATTTAATATTAATCATAATTCCACTTCTGGAAGTGGAATTATATCAGAAAATATACACACTAACATAAATAAGAAAAAAATTGACAAAAAGGAACTTAAGTAAATATGTATGCTATACACATTAATTCATCTCAACATTTTATATAATATCTAAATTGGGATTAAAGTTAATGTGTTATATATGTTTTAATGTGTATAAAATATTAATCATGTAGAGAAGGTTAAAAGACAGGCATAATTATATACACAGTATAATATGAAATATAGAAAATTTATCTTATAGAGTAATATTAAAAGAACAAGTGTCAAAATCAGAATGGGACTGGGAGGTTCAAGATGGTGGTGTGAAAGGTGACATGGAAAACTCTTCCCAAAACCAAAATTGGTACAAAAATATAGTTAATACAACTAACCCTAAAACAGCAAGAAGAAAGAAGGCTGAATCAGACTGCATACAGACCTCACAAACAGAGCAGACCTCCTGAAACAGTGTAATGTATGAAAGCCTTAATCTGGTGGGACCCAAGCCCTTCCCCCACCCCAACTCACTGGCAGGAGGAAGGGAAACAGAGAGGGGAGGAGGTGGAAGCCTGGGACTGCTGAACACCTAGCCCTGGAGATGTGCTTTGGGAGCTGAAGCCTATATTGTGTGGTGCTCTGGACGATGGGGAGCTCGAATGGGCAGAGGGTGTGGGAGACTGACCTTTTGGCTGTTGTGGAGGATGGGATCCACACTTGGCTGCTCTGTGTCAGAGGAAGGGCAGGCAATCTGAGAAGCTTCCTAGCAGTGAGAGAGCTGCTTAAGGGGCGGGGTTTGCATGGAGCTTGCTGCATGGGAGAAGGGAGAGCTCTTTGGGCGTGCTCTGCCTAGCAGGTTGGGAACTTTGAGGAGCTTCAGGGGGGTCCATTCCCCTGGCTGCCTACTCAGCTCCAAGGACCCCCACTGTGACACACAGCCTGCCGAGCCTTCCTACTGAGCTGCTCACAAACCAGCAGTCACGGCGCTGGTGTCAGGCCATCCAGAGGGAGGCCCCACCTACAACAACTAGAGATGCAAAGCACAGAGGCTTACACGTGTGTGCTTGGCCCACTGGCTCTGACACTGGAGACAGGCACTGAAGACGGGAATTAGGAAAAAGATCTTTCCTCCCCCAAGGCACTAGCTCCACTCCCCTATGACCCCTAACCTCACTCTGGGAGCTGAGCAGCTCCAGAGACTGGAGTTTCTGCACACTAGTGGGCTCCACACAGAAATATGAAATGACAAAAGAACATGATTCAGACGAAAATCTCACAAACCCCAGAAAGAGGCCCAAATGAAACTAAACTCACCAAACTTCCTCAAAGAAGTCCAAAATAAAAATTATAAACATGCTTATGTAGGTACAGAAAAATATTCAAGAACTCAGGAACGAATTTAAGTTGGAGATTCAGTCATTAAGAAATACCATATCTGAAATAAAACATACAATGGAGCAATTTAAAAGCAGATTAGATGTAGTAGAAGAGATAGTAAATGGAATAGAAATTAGAGAAGAGGAATACAAAGAAGCTGAGGCACAGAGAGAAAAAAAATCTCTAAGAATGAAAGAATATTGAGAGAACTGTGTGACGAATCCAAACGAAACAATATTTGCTTTATAGGTGTACCAGAAGAAGAGAGAAAAAAAGGGATAGAAATTGTCATTAAGGAAGTAATTGCAGAAAATTTATCCAATCCGGGGAAGGCGATAGTCTCTCAAGCCATGGAGGTACACAGATCTCCCAACACAAGGAACCCTAGGAAGACAACATGAAGACATATAATAATTAAAATGGCAAAGATCAAGGATGAAGACAGACTTTTAAAAGCAGCCTGAGAGAGAAAAAAGATCACATACGAAGGAAAACCCATCAGGCTATCATCAGATTTCTCAACAAAAACCTCACAGTCCACAAGGGAGTGGCATGATGTATTTAATGCAATGAAGCAGAAGGGCCTTGAACCAAGAATACTCTATCCAGCAAGATTATCATTTAAATTTGAAGGGGTGATTAAACAATTTTCAGATAAGCAAAAGGTGAGAGAATTTACCTCCCACAAACCATCTCTAGAGTGCATTTTGGAGGGGCTGCTATAAATGGAAGTATTCCTAAAGCTATATAGATGTCACTAAATGGAAGACAAAGAGGAGAGAATATGATTCATAACATACAAATAATGGAGGAGGAAGAAAAAGGAGGAAAAAAAAAAGAAGCTTTAGGTTGTGATTTTAATAGCATATGAAGTGAGTTAAATTAGACTGTTAGATAGTAAAGGAATTACCCTTGAACCTTTGGTAACCACGAATCTAAAGCCTGCAATGGCAAAAAGTACATTCCTATCGATAATCACCCTAAATGTAAATGGTCTGATTGCACCAATCAAAAGACATAGAGTTACTGAATGGATAAAAAAAAAAAAAGACCCATCTATATGCCACCTACAGGAGATTCACTTCATACACAAAGACATATATAGACTGAAAGTAAAGGGTTGGAAGAAGATATTTCATGCAACTAACAGGGAGAAAAAAGCAGGAGTTGCAGTACTTGCATAAAATAAAATAGACTTCAAAACAAAGAAAGTCACAAGAGACAAAGAAGGACATTGCATAATGATAAAATGGTCAGTCCAACAAGAAGATATAATTATTATGAATATCTATGCACCCAACACAAGATCACCTACATATGTAAAACAAATAATAACAGAACTAAAGAAAGAAATAGAATACAATGCATTCATTTTAGGAGACTTCAACACATCACTCACTCCAAAGGACTGATCAACTAGACAAAAAATAAAGAGACAGAGGCACTAAACAACATATTAGACAAGATGGACGTCACAGACATCTACAGAACACTCCATCCAAAAGCAACAGGGTACACATTCTTCTCAAGTGCAAATGGAACATTTTTAATAATAGATCATATACGAGGCCACAAAAAGAACCTCAGTAAATTAAAAAAGATTCAAATTGTACCAACAGCTTCTCAGATCACAAAGGTATGAAACTAGAAATTTCACACAAAGAAAATGAAAAAGCCCAAAAACCCATGGAGACTTAATAACATGCTCCTAAATAATCAATGGATCAATGACCAAATAAAAACAGAGATCAAGCAATGTATGGAGAAAAATGACAACAATAATTCAACACTGCAAAATCTGTGGGGCGCAGCGAAGGCCGTGCTAAGAGGGAAATGTATTGCAATACAGGCCTACCTCAGGAAAGAAGAACAATCTCAAATGAACAGTATAAACTGACAATTAATGAAACTAGAGAAGGAAGAATAAATGAGGCCCAAAGTCAGTAGAAGGAGGGACATAATAAAGATTAAAGCAGAAATAAATAAAATTGAGAAGAATAAGACAATAGAAAGAATCAATGAAAGCAGGAGCTGGTTCTTCAAGAATATAAACAAAATAGATAAACCCTTAGCCAGACTTATCAAGAAAAAAAAGAGAGTCTACACACATAAACAGAATCAGAAATGAGAAAGGTAAAATCACTACAGACACCACAAAAATACAAAGAATTAAGAGAGAATATTATGAGAAATTATATGATAAAATGGACAACCTAGAAGAAATGGACAACTTTCTAGGAAAATACAACCTTCCAAGACTGACCCAGGAAGAAACAGAAAATCTGAATAGACCAATTACCACCAAAGAAATTGAATTGGTAACCAAAAACTACCTAAGAACAAAACTCCTGGACAGATGGTTTCAGTGCTGAATTTTATCAAACATTTAGTGAAGACCTAATACCCATCCTCCTAAAAGCTTTCCAAAAAGTAAAAGAGGAAGGAATTCTCCCAAACTCATTGTACGAGACCAACATCACCCTGATACCAAACTAGGCAAAGACACCACAGAAAAAGAAAATTACATACCAATATGCCTGATGATCATAGGTGCAAAAATACTCAACTAAATATTAGCAAACCAAGTTCAAAAATACATCAAAAAGATCATCCATCATGATCAAGTGGGATTCATCCAAGGGATGCAAGGCTGGTACAACATTCGAAAATCCATAAACATCATCCACTACATCAACAAAAAGAAGGACTAAAACCACATGATCATTTCCATAGATGCTGAAAAAGCATTCGACAAATTCAACATCCATTCATGATAAAAACTCTCAACAAAATGGGTAGAGAGGGCAAGTACCTCAACATAATAAAGGCCATATATGACAGACCCGCAGCCAACATAATACTTAACAGCGAGAAGCTGAAAGCTTTTCCTTTAAGATCAGGAACAAGGCAAGGATGCGCACTCTCCCCACTTTTATTCAACATAGTTCTGGAGGTCCTAGCCATGCTAATCAGACAACACAAAGAAATAAAAGGCATCCAGATTGGTAAAGAAGAAGTCAAACTGTCTCTGCAGATGACATGATAGTGTACATAAAAAACCCTACGGAATCCACTCCAAAATGACTAGATCTAATATCTGAATTTAGCAAAGTTGTAGGATTCAAAATTATTACACAGAAATCTGTTGCATTGCTATACACTAACGGTGAACTAGTAGAAATAGAAATCAGGAAAACAACTCCATTCACAATCTCATCCAAAAGAATAAAACACCTAGGAATAAAACTAACCAAGGAAGTGAAAGACTTATACCCTGAAAACTACAAAACACTCTTAAGAAAAATTAAAGAGGATGCTAATAAATGGAAATTCATCCCATGCTCTTGGCTAGGAAGAATTAATATTGTCAAAATGGCCATCCTGCCTAAAGCAATCTATAGATTTAATGCATTCGCTATCAAAAAACCTACAGCATTCTTCAATGACTAGAGTAAATACTCCTAAAATTCATATGGAATGACAAAAGACCCCAAAGAGCCAAAGTTATCCTGAGAAGGATGAATAAAGCGGGGAATTACACTCCCTGACTTCAGGCTCTACTACAAAGCCACAGTAATCAAGACAATTTGGTACTGGCATAAGAACAGACCCATAGACCAGTGGAACAGAATAGAGAGCCCAGATATAAACCCAAGCATATATGGTCAATTAATATACTATAAAGGAACCATAGATATACAATGGGGAAATGACACCCTCTTCAACAGCTGGTGTTGGCAAAACTGGATAGCTACATGTAAGAGAATGAAACTGGATTACTGTCTAACCCAATACATAAAGGTAAACTCAAAATGAATCAAAGACCTGAATGTAAGTCATGAAACCATAAAACTCTTAGAAAAACCATAGGCAAAAATCTCTTGGATATAAACATGAGCAACCTCTTCATGAACCTATCTCACCGGTCCTGGGAAACAAAAGCAAAAATGAACAAGTGGGACTTATATCAAACTAAAAAGCTTCTGTACAGCAAAGGACACTATCAGTAGAACAAAAAGACATCCTAACATATGGGAGAATATATTCAAAAATGACATATCTGTTAAGCGGTTGACATCCAAAATATATAAAGAGTTCATGCACCTCAACAAACAAAAAGCAAATAAGCCAACTAAATAATGGGCAGAAGAACTGAACAGACACTTCTCCAAAGAAGAAATTCATATGGCCAACAGGCACATGAAAAGATGCCCCACACTGCTAATCATCATAGAAATGCAAATTAAAAAACAATGAGATATCACCTCACACCAGTTAGGATGGCCGCCATCCAAAAGACAAACAACAACAAATGTTGGTGAGGATGTGGAGAAAAGGGTACCCTCCTACACTGCTGGTGGGAATGCAAATTAGTTCAACCATTGTGGAAAGCAGTATGGAGGTTCCTCAAAAAACTCAAAATAGAAATACCATTTGACCCAGGAATTCCACTCCTAGGAATTTACCCTAAGAATGCAGCAGCCCAGTTTGAAAAAGACAGATGCACCTCTATGTTTATCGCAGCACTATTTACAATAGCCAAGAAATGGAAGCAACCTAAGTGTCCATCAGTAGATGAACGGATAAAGAAGAGGTGGCACATATACACAATGGAATATTATTCAGCCATAAGAAGAAAACAAATCCTACCATTTGCAACAACATGGATGGAGCTAGAGGGTATTATGCTCAGTGAAATAAGCCAGGCAGGGAAAGACAAGTATCAAATGATTTCACTCATCTGTGCAGTATAAGAACAAAGAAAAAACTGAAGGAACAAAACAGCACCAGACTCACAGAACCCAAGAATGGACTAACAATTGCCAAAGGAAAAGGGACTGGGGAGGATGGGTGGGAAAGGAGGGATAAGGGGGAAAAGAGGCATTGTGATTAGCACACTAATCCAGCAGCGGTGGACAGGGGAAAGGCTGTATTTATAGAGAAGACAAGTAATGATTCTATAGCATCTTACTACGCTGATGGGGATTGACTGCAGTGGGGTAATAGTGGCTTTAGTAACTATAATGTTGTTCAAGTCACTGTACATTAGTGATTCCAAAATAAAAAAAAATCAGAATGGGACTAATTTGAGGTATTTTTTTTATTTAATCATTGGCTTTTATCTATTCTGGCCATATTTCTAGAAAAAACTTTCTTAATGTATTAATAATTTATAAGTTGCAAACTCTTATACAAATGTAGTACTTTATGCTTTAAGAAGTCAAGCCTCCAATATTTTTGTTGAAATAAGTCATATGCAAAAATTGTCCAAAGTGCTTCTTAATCAGTTTGCATATAATAGGATGTATTCATATAGAACTGAAGAGAACAGATCTAAATACTTTTCAGAATCCAAAAAAAGTTTACCTCTAATTAAAAAAAAACATTCAACATTTGGTTTAGTGCAACCTGATTTATATCCAGTAACCATCCATTAATTCTTTTTAATGCTTACTAACATTAATGTTATATTTTTTTACTATTAGATAGAAAATTAGAGCTATTATTAGATAACCTCAGGTAGGTTGCCTAATGAAACACAACCCAATCAGAAGAAAATGTAGATGATGTAGTGCTATTTATTTTTTTAGAAAAAGCTTTCAATAAAAATTCAGTAGAGCATCAAGTTTATCAGGGATTGAATTAAATGCTAAGAACTTTAATATAATGTATTCATTCTCCTATGAAGACTCCAGCATAAGATATCATTAGATTATCCTGCCTGCCAAGAAGTCACTGAACTCCCAGTGTTCCCCTAGTAATGTAGAGAACTGATTATACCCAAGTGCTAATAAGGGTTAAGCATTACTGCTTCCAATATGCTTATAGAAGTTCATTTTCGTGACTATCCTCTCAGTTACATTAGGTAGTGACAGTAATTTGAAAAGACAAAGTGAGTATCTTATTAAATTTAACATAGTGCTATAGCTGTTAAATTAGCTTTATAAAGTAGTCAAATGGCAAGATTTTCTTAAAGTGATAGGTAAGTAATTGAAATGATCATAAAAATGATTGAATGTGAAGTCATAAATGATAAAAGGAGTCAGCTTGGTTACGAAGATTCAATGTCATGTGTCGTGTTATTTGCCAAAGACATGGCTACTCAATGAAGGCCATAGGAGATAAGTTAAAGTTTAGGTAAAACAACTTGAAAGAGACTAGATTCAATAAGCTTCAGTAGGCTCAGATCAGGATATAGCAGTGGTTCTAGTAAAGTTGCTAGATGACTGAAGAAAACTTTCCAGGTCACACTGAGTAGTAAAAGGACCATAAAAATACTAAAGAGGAAATAGGATGCTGGGTAAGGGAAATTATTTCCGTTCACATGAAAAATTACCCCTGAGTGTTAGGATTTGTCATAAGTTGTTCACTTCTGGAAAATGCTAAAGTCTGTCTGTATGTGGCATGGGATGCTGAGATGATTTTCTCTCCTGAGGTAGTAGAGAAGGACAAAGCCTAGGCGAAACAGGACTTCACCTGTAATCAATAAACAGGAAGAGATTAAAAATATTAATTAAGTTACCCAAACTCATTATTTCACTCCAAGAAGAGTACAGAGCTTTTTCTCTGTCCTCTCTTAACATACTTTCCATAACTTTCTTCTAGAAACCCTTTAAAATGGAGATAGAACCTCATGAATCAGGGAAATTGCTATTTTAGCCAGATTATTTATATTCCTTTCCCCATCAATTTATATTGGTTAGTATTTAAGCCAGGGGACAGTTAAATTTTTCTGTAAAGCATCAGACATTAAATATTTTAAATTTAACAGGCCAACAATCTCTGTTTGTATAACTACTCAACTCAGTGTGTATAACATAAAAGCAGTCATGAAAATATGTAAATGAATGAGCATGGCTGTGTTCAAGAGAAATTTCTTTATAAACAGTTGACACATTGGATTTAGCTCAGGGGCCATAGTTTGAAGATCCTTGGTTCATGGAGACTGTATCACTTAGGCGTGGACTAAATTGCCATTAAAGACCCTCAAATACAGCAACTTAGCCAAGATAGCTATCCACTCATCGTCAATATAACTCTACGGAGTTGCTCTTCAGGACTGGTTGAGGGGCCATGCCGTTCTAAGCTCTGAGTCAGTCATGCTTCCCTCCCCCTCAGGTCTGGATTTGGCTCCTCCTGGTCTGGTGTCTTATAAATTAAGAATTTAGATGCCTTACACCTGATATATGATGGCGGAGGATAAACAGGATAACCATTTACACAAACAAAGAAGCAAAGCAAAAATGCCAATAAAAATAAAGCCAAAACTTTCCCCTTCATAAAGGAGAAGGCTTTGATACAGTTGTACTGGCTGACAACACACAGAGCAGAAACAGAGGCCCCTCTGCTACAGGCATGGAGTTAAGTTCCTTTTGGAGATCCGAGTTCTGCTCTCTGGGAGGAACTTTCTTGTTCACTGTTGTTTAAAAGTCCTAGACTTTCAATATGAATAAACCTTCCTTTTCCATTGCTTCACATATCACATATGAGTTAGACATCATAGTATGACCTCCTTGCCACATTACCCATGTTTCGCACTTTCTTTTGGTGGGTTGGAGGCCTCAGGTTATTTTTGAGGTAGAACCTTTGGATTTTACATGCCAAATTTCTGGTATGGCTGGCAATATAATTCCTTGAAAATTCAGAAACTTTCTTGTCCAGTTGTTTGCCATCAGTTCTTTGTGAATGTGACTGTAGCTTAAGATTTATTTGGACAACGGTTTTAAGTCAACAATTCTACCATCTCTGTCTCCGATACTAGCTCTCTGAAGCACCTAAAGATGACATTGTATGGTGAGTCCTGATCTTTAGAATACCTGTTAAGTGCTGTGTGCCAAATGGAGAAATTGCACTCAGAGGAACTGGATGTGTTCTCCTCTGGTTTGTTCCTCTCCTTCTGGGTGTGAGATGGGAACTGGACCTGCACCCGTGGGTACAGATACAAAAGCTACACTTAGAGAATGATCAAACTACCCCATCTGGGCTGGCATACTTATCTCCTAATGGTTACACTAGAAAGAAAGAAATGGCTATTTTGTTTAAACCACTGAATTTTTAGGTCTATTTTTACATCCACTTACCCTCCACCTAACAACAGAGGCATAGTGCCTTTGGAGGTTGCTATTGCTATTCTGTGATTTCTCAACCAACCACTAGGTTCATAATCTGTTCACTAATAAATAGGACTTAAACTGTATTAGTAATAATCTAGAACTATATATGCCAAGGAAGTAAAGCTAGATATAAAGAGAAAACAGCTAATTTGGCATATTTGATTGTAGTATTTATAGCATAAACAATAACGTACTTCTGTTCCAAATGGCTGTTTTATAATGTAGCACTCTGAATTTTGGGCAGAATTCTTTGGAAAGCACTGTAGTGAGTCAGGAGTTTGTGCAAGATATAAGTAATCCAATCCTGTTCTTTAAAATGGTAGAAAGATTTGTATCCATCTACCTCTAATATTCTCTAAAAATTGATTGAAACCACAAACCACATCACAAGCACAACAGGAAAGAAACCTATGATCAGATTATTAGCATGTGAATATTACTATCTATTAAAATCCTATCATATCAACAATGATCATACTAACATCTACAACTAATTTTTGAGTGATTTCCGTGTGCCATATTCTGTAGTAAATAATTAGAAGATAATTTAGAACTAGTTCATACAGCTGAAAAGAGGCAGAGCTGGTATTTACATTTTTAACATTTTAGATGTGAAAAATTTGAGCTGACAAGGTATTGATACCCACAGTACATAGAAGGGTTTTCAACCTAAAATAATTTATCAAGATTAGTTATTTCTTCTTTCAGATCTGATTATTACAGCTGATCTAGTTTTAAGGGTTTTTTTCCTCATCCAGATTGAGTTTTGCAGCTTGTCTGGATACTCAATTTTAGTTATTAATAAAATGTTCCTATTAAGGTATTTCTACATTAAGATAGTATATTTATTATTTCCTATTTTCTTCTTATAATCTTTGTTTTTTATTGAAGCATAGTTGATACACAATATTATATTGATTTTAAGTATATAACATAGTGATTCAACAGTAATCTGCATTATTAATTGCTCACTTCAAGTAGTGTAGTTATTATCTGTCAACACAGAATGATGTTACAGAACTATTGACTATGTTCTCTATGCTCTTCTTTCATTCCTGTGACTAATTTATATGACTGACATTTTGTGCCTCTTTATCCCTTTCACCAATTTCACCACCCTCCCCATCCCCTCCACCATGGTAACCACCAGTCACTTCTCATTGTCTGCGAGTCTATTCCTATTTTGTTCATTTGTTTTTAGATTCCATATGTCTAAGTAAATTATATGGTACTTGTCTTTCTCTGCCTTGCTTACTTAACTTAGCATAATACCCTCTAGGCCCATCCATGTTGCTGCAAATAGCAGGGTATCTTTTATTTTTATGGCTTAATAATATTCCATTGTACATATGTGCCACATCTTCTTTATCCATTAATCTATTGATGGGCATTTTGGTTGATTCCATATTGTCACTATTGTAAATAATGATGCAATAAACATAAGGGTGTATATATTCTTCTGAATCAGTGACTTTGTTTTCTGCAGATAAATTATTAGAAGTGGAATTACTGGACCATATGGTATTTCTATTTTTATTATTTTGAGGAATCTCCATATTGCTTAATATACTGGTTGCACCAATTTATATTCCCACCAACAGTGTAAGAGGTTTCCCTTTTCTCCACATCCTTACCAATACTTGCTATTTTTGGTCTTTTGGATAGTGGCCATTCTAACTGGTGTGAAGTGATATCTCATTGTGGTTTTGATTTTCATTCTCTGATGATTAGTAATGTGGAGCATTTTTTCATGTGCCTGTTGGCCATCTGTATTTCTTCCTTAGAAAAATGTCTCTTCAGGCCCTCAGCCCATTTTTTAACTTGGTTATTTGTTTTTTAGTGTTGAGTCATACGATTTCTTTAAATATTTTAGATATTAACCACTTGTAAGATATCATTTACAAATATATTCTCCCATACTGTAGGTTGTCATTTTGCTTTGTTAAGGGTTTCCTTTGCTGTGAAAAAGCTCTTTAGTTTGATATAGTACCACTTATTCATTTTTTATTTTGTTTCCCTTGTCTGGGGAGATTCATCCAGAAAAAAATTACTCATGCTTATATTCAAGAGACTTTTACCTATGCTTTCTTCTAAGACTTTTATGGTCTCACATCTTATATTTAGGTCTTCAATTCATTTCAAGTTTACTTTTGTATATGGTGTTAGTAATCCAGTTTCATTTTCTTGGATGTGGCTGTCCAGTTTTCCTAACACCATTTACTGAAGAGACTGTCTTTCTCCCATTGTATATTCTTGCTTCTTTTGTCTTATATCAATTGACCACATATATGTGGTCTTATTTCTGGGCTTCCTATTCTGTTTCATTCATCTATGTGTCTGTTCTTGTACCAATACCATACTCTTTTGACTACTGTAGCTTTGTAGTATAGCTTAGATTCAGGAAGTATGATACCCCCAGATTTGTTCTTTCTCAAGATTGTTTTGGCTATTTGGGGTCTTTTGCATTGCCATATAAATTTTAGGATTATTTGCTCTAGTTCATTGGTATTTTGATGGGGATTATATTGTATCTGTCAGTTGCTTTGGTCAGGATGGCCATTTTGACAATATTAATTCTTCCTATCCATGAGCATGAGACAGCTTTCCATTTATTTGTATCTTCTTCAGTTTTTTTCATCAGAGTTTTATACTTTTCAGAATACAGGTCTTCCTTTTATAATCTTTATACTTAAATGTTCGTGAAATCCTTGTTGATCACAGAAGCAGCCAATGCTGTCACTTCTCTATATCCTGAATCCTATTCCCCAGTGAGGACCAGTGAGTTATATTTGGCCAAAGAATGTTCTTTAAAAGCACCAAGCAGTGGGTATCAGGGTGGTGGTGAGCATGAGCTACAAGTACACAGATGTTAGACTGTGTATAACATTAACATGAGGATGAAATAGAGTCCACTTCTGAAATTCACCAAGGGTAACTGAGAGTACATCAATGGGTGCAATAGGCGAGAACTCAGATATGTGAGACCTGATAGTCCAAGATAGGTCACAGACCAAGTACATTTGTGTAGCTGCCAGGAAAACCGGAAATAAAAGTATATCTAGAAAACTGAAAGAAGGAATTATTTACCTCTGGATTTAAGATTTTGAAAAAGGAATTTTATGATGCCTCAGTAGATGATCTGTGTCTCATTCATATTCTCCTGTCTCTCTGCATCTTTCAATTTAGAGAAAGAATTTTGGAGCAACTATGAGAAATTGAGAGATTGAAAGTTATTCTGTGGCTTAAAACCAAAGTAGTGAGCTCTGTTCCAAATGTGCTCCTAGCTGAGCATAGGGAAAGGCTGGCTCTTTTCTTGAATTTTGGAGGAGTCTTAAGGGTGTAATTCTTGTATTTTCAAATAACTGCCTTCATCCATAGTATGATGAATCCTTTCACACTGTGAAGGCATCAGGATATCTTGGCTCCATTCTAGAATTTCTGTCACCTTGTGTTAATAGAGTTAACTCTCAACCCCTTTTCAGTAGTTATTTGGTTATTTTCACATAAAGATTTGCATATAAATACTTTTAAACTTTATTCTTAACTGAGTTCAGAGCTTGATCTTTTCCTCTACCTGAGGGCAGGCTATATCCCTGACCATGACTTTGAAATAGAAAATGATCTGGTCTGATTTTAGAACACTTCCTCTCTCTCTTTCTTCTATGCATGAACTCAATTTGAGAACTCCCAGAAGCAAGGAGAAGGGATAGGACAAACCAAGGTCTTCTGACAAGGAAAGGCCTTCCTCTGAATTAGTCTGTTCTTACTGATCTTTGGCCCTCTGCTTATGTGGTGGTCTTCACGCACGTGTGCCCTTGGTATGTGCCACCAAGTTAAGCATGCCTTTATTTAGCTCAGTAGCTGCCCACAACTCCTTTCTCTCTGCTAAGTATCTAATCAGAGTTAGACACTTTTTTTAGTTCAAATATATGCCATGCTTTTCTTCCCCACAGTAAGGGAGAAGAATTAGTAAGTTATAAAAACCATAATGCCAAGCTCCCAGAATATTCTTAGGAACTATTTTCCCACTTTCTGTCTTTCTCTGGATTCCAGAGGGGTCAAAATTTTCAAAAGTTTAGCAGGAATCAAACTGAAGAAAAAGATTGCCAAAGTCACTTTTTGTAAATACACTTGGTTTTTGCAGGTGATTTGGGGGGGCCACTTGGCTTTAGGCCTTTCATTCATGGACCATGCACTCCCTAAGAGGCTGGTAACATTCTTACCATCTTCCTATGTTAGCTTGAAAAAGGACCTAAGCCATTAAGCTTCTTAATTAACCCTGAGGAAAATTTTCTGATCTTACCTGTGCATGGCACTTTCATCTTAGACTGTTGGATACATAGCAATTTTTCCTCGGCTTTAGCCTGTGGCATCAATTCTAGGACAACAGGAAAACTCCCACTTGATATTCTAGAAGACCTCATTAGTCACTTTGAGATAGACTCCGATATGACTCACTCATTCTACTAGCTTTTATACATGGCTAGAGGAAATAGATATTCATTCTCTCATAGTAACACCAGGAAAGTAAAATCCACTTGTTCTTGTAAGAGCACGCAGAGCTCCTTTTGATTAGGAGGGAGTACGCCCCATGCTTTTGAAATATAACTAATGAAAGAGGAGGGTAGCAATACAAATCACTTGAATGAGTACAAAAGGAAACTGCAATTCTTTTGACAGCTGAGAGGGACTGAATTTTTTTAATCAACTCATCAAATATCAACACTGGGAGGGACTTCAGAGATCATGTAAGTCAAGCCTGATTTTACACTGGAGAAAACCAAGGTCCAGAGTGGACGAGGGACATGCTGAAGCTTCCTCAGCTATTTTGGAGAGATGAGTATTAGAAACCAGATTGCCAGACCACGAATGATTTCTATACAAATTTTAAAGTTGTTTTGTCAGACTGTTTGAACACAGAGATAGGACCATGCACACTTCACTGGAATAACACATTCGTGGTGCTAATAAGAAAAATATTAAAGCATTTGTTGGCATCAGTACTGAATACCATGCAGTTAATAGAATTCCTTTCATTGCCTTTGCCAGACTGAGACAAGTATCAGTGTCCATCACCTGTCTGACCTTTCAGGCTAACTGATGGGGCCTCATAGAATCACTCACAGGTGCCTGTAATGTATATTCTGCACAAAAAACAATGTGAAATTTTCATTTCTCAAGTATATGTTCCCAATACTATTCACCCCCACTAAGCACCAAGAGTCAAATATATTAAAAGAATTGCAGTGAAAGAAAACAGCTGCCGAATCAAAATACTACCCAACACCAGAAAAGCTTCAAGTTATATAGATCTGGGTAAAAGTAGCTTACTGTCTTTGTAAAATGAAGACATATGTTAATTTTTCTTAAAGTATGAAACTGTTTCATCCTATTAAACACTTTGGCATAATTTAGATTTATTTTCCCTTCTTATTCTTCACATGTTCCTGTAAAGAATAAACTTCAGAATTATTATCAATGTATATTTAAGGACTTGGGAATAATAATTTAGTCATTAGTCATATGTCCTGTCATGAAAAATGGCTAACTTTAAGATAGTACCTTTTATATTGGTTGTAGTCTGCTTCAAATAATAAAAACTGTCCTAATGAGCTGACATTTCCATTGCCCTGAAGAGGTTCTGTAATTAGGCATCTAAAAACAGTGGCATATTTAACAGTTGTAGTTATTTTTAATTGCTTTATTCCTAATGAGGCAGCATTTGGATTAACTTGCTACATTTGCAGTGAGTGAAGAAAACATCATGATAAAAATGATGTTCTCAAATATTTGCTTCTATCCCTAAATAAATAAAGGACATTTTTTTTCCTTCTCATTTTGTAACCCAGGGTAATCTGCAACCTCTACTTGGCTACTCAACAAAACTAAAAGTGGCAACTGCTCAATCTTTTTCACAATGTGGTAAGATCACTGGGAACATTTTGGATGACTGTAACTTTGAGAGAGAAAGGGCAGGAGGCCACATACATTTGGGGTAAAATAGGATATTCAGTCACTCAAGTTTATATTGTGTGTATCGGTTATGTCTGAGGATGGTATACTTAAGTCCCATATACATTTACACTCAAATTGTTAAAAAATACTAAAACTACACATAGATTCAGGTAGATTCTAAGTGATTTCCAGTTATTGTTGAGTTACTAAATTTGTAACAAATCTCAGTAACAAATCCACTTAAATTCTTCTGGCCAGGCCTGCTCTTCAAGCCATCAGGTTTCTGCTGCTCCTTCCAAAGTTCTCTGTTAGAATGCCTACTTGAATGCCAAAAGGGTAGTCTCTCAATTTCCCTGAAATCACCACTAGCATGAATGCCACAGAAGCTCTTTAAGGTTTGCACCAGTGTAGGAGAATGGGCCTATTCCCAGTTTTGTCACTTGGGGTCCAGAAGTAGCACTCCTGTGCAAGGGGTAGTACATTCTCCAGAGAAACAGAATCAGTAAGAGGTAGGTGTGTGTGTGTGTGTGTTTATAGATGGATAATAAAGAATTGACTCACAAAATTATGGAAGTTGAGAAGTCTCAAATTTTGCAGTCTAAGGCCTGAGAACCAGGATAGCTGATAGTGTAGGTTTATTCAGAGTCTGAAAGCAGGAAAAGACTTATGCCCCAGCTTGAAGACTTTCAGGCAGAAAGAGTTAATTCTCTTTCTTAGCTTTTTGATCTATTCAGGCCTTCAGTGGATTGGATGAGTCCATTCATATTGAAGAGGGCAATCTTCTTTACTCAGTTTATAGATTCAAATGTTAACCTCATCCAGAGAAATACTCACAGATTCATCCAGGATAACATTTAACCAACTATCTGGCACCCTGTAGCCCAGTTGATTTGACACATATTTTAGCCATCACTCTTCCCTTGAACTGCTGGCCTTCTCCTTCTGTCATGTCAGCAACTTCATAGACCTCAATCTCCCACAACTTCATGAGAACAAGAAGTTTCTTTCTTTTTCTTAGTCACAGAGAAATCTTCATGTTTTTATGAGATGAAAATTATTTTCTTTCCTTAAGGATACAATTCTGCTTATAATTTACAACTATGTAACCACATCCCACAGAGGCACTTCCCCTCTAGGCTTCTAGAAGGCAGACTTCCCAACTATGTAACCACAACTTACAACTATGTAACCACTTCCCACAGAGGCACTTCCCCTCTAGGGCTCTAGAAGGCAGACTCTGAAGAGAGTACATCTGAAAAGGAAGTCTTTACTGCATACTCTTGGACCTAAATTTTAGGTGCTAAGACGCAAGAACTTCACTTAAATACAATTTCTTCAAGTAGAAAGTTCCACCACAATATGTCCTTGGATTGGAAACTCAGCCCTGAAACAAAGGCAGAAAATTTATTCCTTCCGAATATATTGATGCAGAGGTTAATGTATCCCCTTAAATATCTTCAGATGATGAAATTCATGTATATAAGATTTTAATTTTAAATTCCATGGTGTCCTGAAATGCGTACATAATTTTTAATAAATAGAATGAAATAATTAAGAAAATGAAACATAATAGGATTTGATTTTCCCTGGTAATATCTCCCATCTTTGCTAATCAACTCCAGAGACAAAGCTGGAATCCAGTCTTTATTTCTAGGCAATCAATTTCTTAGATTATTTGTTAATGTCTTATTGTCTCTTCCCGGTGGTTTCAATTTTAACTTAAGGTATGTCTCACTAGATGGTATTTCTTGCAGAATTTTATTTACATGATCACAGATACTCATAAAACCTGTCCAATACCAATTAAACAATCATAAATGTGTTCAAAATGCTTTTCAAAAAATTATTACATTTGCCAAACTACTTCCTTAAACTTTGGAGAAATGTACACACATAAAAAGACCTAACAAATCATTTATTTCAGGTCCTTCATTATAAGTTCTTCTTTATTTAGGAAACTGTAGCACAGGGAAGCTGAGACATGCCCTAGCCACCTAGAGACTGGAGAACTGTGGCGAAACCCCCAAAATTCTGATCCACAGTACCATAGTCTTCCTATGAAATATTATATTTGATTAACCAGATCTTATTAAACTTGCTAAGGAAAAGTGTTATAGTAAGATAAACATAATGTAGATGGGATTGCAAAAGATAAAATTGCCTCTTTCATTGATACTGGAAAAAATGTTAAAAGATTAAGCCCTAGCTCATTTAAAATACAGAAACAACTTAATTTCAAATATTTTTAAAGAATTCCGGGAAGATGGCGGCATGAGCAGGGCAGCAGAAATCTCCATCCAAAACTATATATATCTATGAAAATACAGCAAATACAACTATTCCTAAAAGAGAGACCAGAATACACAGGAAAGCGCACAGTGTGCAGCTACACCTGAGAGGACTCGGCACCCCGCGCGGCAGTCTTAAAGAGCACAGCTGACATACGTGGCAACTACCAGCGACCACTTCTATAGCTATGAAAAGACAGAGGAATATGGTCCAGACTAAGATCAAAAAGAGAACCCCAGAGAGGGAGCCTGAAGGGATGGAAATGCACAATTTTCCTGAGAAAGAATTCATAATAAAAGTCATAACCATGCTGATGGATCTACAGAGAAATGTGGAAGACCTGAGGGAGGAAGTGAGGGAAGTGAGGAAAGACAATGCAGAAATGAGACAAGCCATCGATGGACTTGATGGCAGACTGGATGAGATGCAAGAGACTGTTAATGGAATAGAAATCAGAGAACAGGAATACAGAGAAGCTGAGGCAGAGAGAGATAAAAGGATCTCTAGGAATGAAAGAATATTAAGAGAACTGTGTGAACAATCTAAATGGAACAATATTCACATTATAGGAGTACCAGAGGAAGAAGATAGAGAAAAAGGGATAGAAAGTGTCTTTGAAGAAATAATTGCTGAAAACTTTCCCACACTGGGGAAGGAAATAGTCTCGCAGTTCATGGAAGCCCACAGATCTCCTAACACAGGGACCCAAGGAAGACAACACCAAGACACACAGTAATTAAAATGTCAAAGATCAAAGATAAAGACAGAGTATTAAAGGCAGCTAGAGAGAGAAAAAAGATCACCTACAAAGGAAAACCCATCAGACTATCATCAGACTTCTCAAAAGAAACTTTACAGGCCAGAAGAGAATGGCATGATATATTTAACATAATGAAACAGAAGGGCCTCGAACCAAGAATACTGTATCCAGCACAATTATCATTTAAATATGATGGAGGGATTAAACAATTTCCAGACGAACGAAAGTTGAGAGAGTTTGCCTCTCATAAACCACCACTACAGGATATCTTAAACGGACTGCTCTGGAGGGAAGCACACCTAAGGCTAAAAAGATGTCACCAGAGAAAATAAAATCATAGCAAAGAAAGCAGACCATCCAAATACTAACTAAAGGCAAAGAATAAAACACCTAATATACAAAGAAAGGAGGAGGAAGAATAGGAAGGGAGAGATAAAGAAACATCAGACGGCATTCGCAATAACTTAACAAGAAAGTTAAGTTAGACTCTTAGATAGTAAAGAAGCAACCCTTGAACCTTTGGTAACCACGAATCTAAAGCCATAAATGGCAATAAGTACATATCTATCAATAATCACCCTAAATGTAAATGGACTGAATGCACCAATCAAAAGACACAGAGTAACAGAATGGATAAAAAAGCAAGACCCATCTATATGCTGCTTACAAGAGAATCACCTCAAACCCAAAGATATACACAGACTAAAAGTGAAGGGATGGAAAAAGATATTTCATGCAAACAACAGGGAGAAAAAAGCAGGTGTTGCAGTACTTGTATCAGACAAAATAGACTTCAAAACAAAGAAAGTACCAAGAGATAAAGAAGAACATTAAATAATGATAAAGGGGTCAGTCCAACAAGAGGATATAACCATTATAAATACATATGCAGTCAACACAGGAGCGCCAGCATATGTGAAACAAATACTAACAGAATTAAAGGAGGAAATAGATAGCAATGCATTCATTTTAGGAGACTTCAACACACCACTCACTCCAAAGGACAGATCAACCAGACAGAGAATAAGTAAAGACACAGAGGCACTGAACAACACACTAGAACAGATGGACCGAACAGACATCTACAGAACTCTGCACTCAAAAGCAGCAGGATACACATTCTTCTCAAGTGCACATGGAACATTTTCCAGAATAGACCACATACTAGGCAACAAAAAGAACCTCAGTAAATTAAAAAATACTGAAATCCTACCAACCAACTTCTCAGATCACAAAGGTATAAAACTAGAAAGAAATTTTAGAAAGAAATCAAAGAGGCTCACAAATACATGGAGACTTAAACACATTCTCCTAATTAATCAATGGGTTAATGACCAAATCAAAACAGAAATCAAAAAATTTATGTAGACTAATGACAACAACAACACAAAGCCAAAACTTCTGTGGGACGCAGCAAAGGCAGTTCTAAGAGGAAAGTATATTGCAATCCAGGCCTATTTAAAGAAGGAAGAACACTTCCAAATGAATAGTCTAAAGACACAATTACTGAAATTGGAAAAAGAAGAACAAATGAGGCCCAAAGTCACCAGAAGGAGAGACATAATAAAGATCAGAGAAGAAATAAATAAAATTGAGAAGACTAAAACAATAGAAAAAATCAATGAAACCAAGAGCTCGTTCTTTGAAAAAATAAGCAAAATAGATAAACCCCTAGCCTGACTCATTAGGAGAAAAAGAAAATCTACACACATAAATAGAATCAGAAATGAGAAAGGAAAAATAACGATGGACTGCACAGGAATACAAAGAATTATAAGAGAATACTATGAGAATCTATATGCTAACAAGCTGGAAACCCTAGAAGAAATGGACAACTTCTTAGAAAAATACAACCTTCCAAGACTGACCAAGCAAGAAACATGAAAACTAAACAGACCGATCACCAGCAACGAAATTGAAGCGGTAATCAAAAAACTACCCAAGAAAAAAAAACCCGGACCTGATGGATTCACCTCTGAATTCTACCAGACATATAGAGAAGAAATAACACCCATTCTCCTTAAAGTTTTCCAAAAAAAGAAGAGGAGTGAATACTTCCAAACTCATTCTATGAAGTCAGCATCACTCTAATACCAAAACCGGGCGAAGACCTCACTAAAAAAGAAAATTACAGACCAATATCCCTGATGAATGTAGATGCAAAAATACTCAACAAAATATTAGCAAACCGAATTCAAAAATACATCAAGAGGATCATACACCATGATCAAGTGGGATTCATCCCAGGGATGCAAGGATGGTACAACATTCTAAAATCCATCAACATCATCCACCACATCAACAAAAAGAAGAACAAAAACCACATGATCATCTCCATAGATGCTGAAAATCATTTGACAAAATTCAGCATCCATTCATGATTAAAACTCTCAACAAAATGGGTATAGACGGCAAGTACCTCAACATCAAAAAGGCCATATATGACAAACCCACAGCTAACATCATACTTAACAGAGAGAAGCTGAAAGCTTTTCATCTAAGATCGGGAAAAAGACAGGGATGCCCACCCTCTCCACTGTTATTCAACATAGTGCTGGAGGTCCAAGCCATGGCAATCAGATGAAACAAAGACATACAAGGCATCCAGATTGGTAAAGAAGAAGTCAAATTGTCACCATTTGCAGATGACATGATATTGTACATAAAAAACCCTAAAGACTCCACTCCAAAACCACTAGAACTAATATCTGAATTCAGCAAAGTTGCAGGATACAAAATTAACACACAGAAATCAGTTGCTTTCCTATACACTAATGATGAACTAACAGGAAGAGTAATCAGAAAAACAGTTCCATTCACAATTGCATTAAAAAGAATAAAATACCTAGGAATAAACCTAACCAAGGAAGTGAAAGACCTGTACTCTGAAAACAACAAGATACTCCTAAGAGAAATTAAAGAGGACACTAACAAATGGAAATGCATCCCATGCTCTTGGCTAGGAAGAATGAATATTGTCAAAATGGCTATAGTACCTAAAGCAATCTACAGATTCAATGCAATCCCTATCAAACTACCAACAGCTTTCTTCAATGAACTGGAACAAATAATTCTAAAATTCATATGGAACCAGAAAAGACACCGAATAGCCAAAGCAATCCTGAGAAGGAGGAATAAAACAGGGGGAATTACGCTCCCTGACTACAAGCTCTACTACAAAGCCTCAGTAATCAACACAATTTAGTATTAGCACAAAAACAGACGCACAGTCCAGTGGAACAGTATAGAAAATCAAAACATTAACCCAAACATATACAGTCAATTAATATTTGATAAAGGAGCCTTGGATATACAATGGGGAGATGACAGCCTTTTCAGCAGCTGGTATTGGAAAAATTGGACAGCTACATGTAAGAGAATGAAACTGGACTACTGTCTAGCCCCATACACAAAGGTAAACTCAAGGTGGATCAAAGTCCTGAATGGAATTCATGAAATCATAAAACTCTTAGAAAAATAACATAGGCAAAAATCTCTTGGACATAAACATGAGTGACTTCTTCATGAACACCTCTCCCCGGGCAAGGGAAACAAAAGCAAAAGTGAACAAGTGGGACTATATCAAACTGAAAAGCTTCTGTACAGCAAAGGACAGCATCTGTAGAATAAAAAGAGATCCTACAGTATGGGAGAATATATTCATAAATGACATATCTGATAAGGGGTTGTCATCCAAAATATACAGAGAACTCATGCACCTTAACAAACAAAAAGCAAATAATCCAATTAAGAAATTGGCAGAGGATATGAATAGACACTTCTCTAAAGAAGAAATTCTGTTGGCCAACAGGCACATGAAAAGTTGCTCCAGATTGCTAATCATCAGAGAAATGCAGATTAAATCCACAATGAGATATCACCTCACACCAGTGAGGATGGCCAACATCCAAAACACAAACAACAACAAATGCTGGCGAGGATGTGGAGAAAAGGGAACTCTCCTATACTGCTTGTGGGAATGCAAATTAGTTCAACCATTGTGGAAAGCAGTATGGAGGTTCCTCAAAAAACTCAAAATAGAAATACCATTTGACCCAGGAATTCCACTCCTAGGAATTTACCCTAAGAATGCAGCAGCCCAGTTTGAAAAAGACATATGCAACCCTATGTTTATTGCAGCACTATTTACAATAGCCAAGAAATGGAAGCAACCTAAGTGTCTCTCAGTAGATGAATGGATAAAGAAGAGGTGGAACATATACAAATTGGAATATTATTCAGCCATAAGAAGAAAACAAATCCTACCATTTGCAACAACATGGATGGAGCTAGAGGGTATTATGCTCAGTGAAATAAGCCAAGCCGAAAAGGACAAGTATCAAATGATTTCACTCATATGTGGAGTATAAGAACAAAGAAAAAAACTGAAGGAACAAAACAGCAGCAGACTCACAGAACCCAAGAACGGACTAATAGTTACCCAAGGGAAAGGGACTGGGGAAAATGGGTGGGACAGGAGGGATAAGAGGGAAAAAGGCGCATTACTCTTAGCAGACCTAATGTTGGGGGGGCATGGGGAGGGCTGTACAACTGAGAGAAGACAAGTAGTGACTCTATAGCATCTCACTACGCTGATGGACAGTGACTGTAGTGGGGTTGGTTGGGGAGACCTGATGAAGGGGGTAGTTTAATAACCATAATATTGCACATGTAATTGTAGAATAATGATACCAAAATAAATTATAAAGAAAAATATTTTTAAGCATTAGTAAAATATTTTTAAAACATGATTTCCATCAGTGTGGATTCATAACTAGAGATTACATCCTAGCAATTACTGTAAATGTGGTGATATAAATTCATTCTCACTTATAAAGTAATTGATAAGTTGAAAAGGCAAGGAAGTAAAATGGATTATTCAGTGATAAATGTTTAGATTTCTATTAAAATCTTCAATGCCTCAAGTACAAATTGGTTTCATGTGCTGCAATTAATTCTAAAATCAAAGATATAGAAAAGGATATGCTTTAAAGAATAAGGAATAGGACCCTAGAGTATTTTTAATAGCTGGCAAATAGACAGATGGAATTGCTTCCCATTCATCTGATCTTTCTGCAACAAAAGTGAGCAAACCCAAGAAAAAACAAACCAGTTACAATGAAGAGGATGAGAAGGTTTTGCACCGATGGACTAAAGTTGTTAACAAATCTGTGGCAGTGAGTTGATGGGAGCTAGTTACCAGACTAAGTGAAATAACTACCCTAAAGCTGGATTATGATAGTAAAGGACATTATAAGAAGTGGGGACCAGTTTGCCAGACAGCACCCCAAAGATGTGGCATACACATATGCACACAATCACAGCCACGTAGTTACACACATACATACACACACACACCACATTTTAAAGAATAGTAACCCTATTCATTGTTTCTACATTAGTATGTTTTCATTCTTTGTGCCTTGTATTTTTTAGTCATTATTTTCAATATTGAGTTTTCTATCTTGATTCATCTTTCAGAAATCTAATAATATGCAAGTAGTCAAATATTTTATTCAGAAAAAAATCATGACCAGTTTTTTAAATATTTGTGTATCTGAAAATACCTTTTTGTTCATTCACACCTGAACTATGTCATGGCTTCCACACTGACCCATGTTTTCTAAATTGTAGTATGTAAATTTCTAAACCACATTTTCTTCTGGTATTTAATGTCATAAAGCAGTCTTAGATCAGTTGGCTTTTATACTTTCTTAGGTAAAATATTTTGTTTGGTGCCTTTGCATGTTCATTTGTCTTTGCATGCTTGGAGATTATTGGATTATTTCTTTGTTTTTGAAAGTTAAATATGTGGGTCTCTTAATAAAATTTATGTGTAACATTGTGTGCTGCTTTCAGACATGAAATTTTTGTTTGTTTGTTTCTTTACAAGGAAAGCTTTGTCTTAAATTGTCTCATTGATTTGCTTCTCTCTTCAGAGACATCAAATATCCTGTTTTAAAATATACAGTTTATTCTCATGCATTATCTCTTTTCCTATAAAGTCCACCTTTTTAAGCTCTTTCTTTTCTGAGATTCTATCAAGCCTATACTCTGCTTACTCCTTTCATTTTTTGCTATGTTAAGTATTACATTTTTTTTACTTTAGTGTAGGCTATATTAATCCTGTCATTACATCCACTCATAATGTGTTGCCCTTTTTTTGAATAAACACTTTTCTCTCACATGTTATTCAGAACTAAAGGTTATATTTTTCTACTATCAATGTTTCTTTGACTTCCCTGGTTATCAGTTCAAAAGAAAGACCAAGGGAAGTCTGTTCTTCAAAAATATCATTGAAAATTTTGTAATAAAAAAGGAACATTCTTCTAAATAGAGCCATCATTTAAAGGCCCTACCAGAACATTAAGAAGTTGGGTAAATGGGGAGAAAAAGGACACAATAGGAGAAGAAAAAGTGGTAGATGGACAGTTCTAGCTCTTTGTTCAGATATCTCCATGATAGTCAACTTCCATATAAAAAAATAAAAAGGAATATAGGTGATGAGCTTTTTGAGGGTTCACAGTCCCCCTCCTCCATTCCTTCCCCACCATACACCTACCTTCTAGGTTAGAGAATTTTATCATCTCCAATTTAGAAGACTTATTAAGTTATATCTTAGGGTGTTTCTCAACTCCTTTTTTAATCCTGACTTTTTCTTACCCAGCATAGAGAATTCATTTAAGTCATCATAGGAAATTAGGAGAAGTCCTAAATACTTTTTATTGTCTTACCATCTTACCTAGAATTTGCTTCTTTTAAGACAAATTATGGACTAGTTTGCTTTTTAGGGGGATGAGGGGTCATACAAAACTGTTCTAGCAGTTCTAGTTTCGGTGTCAGAAAATACTGTAATGCAGTCCCATGTGTGCAGCAAAGTTTGTGCTAGTCTTTACATATGGGCTATTTATTATCATCACTGTGTGAAGACAATGAGCAATCAGCTTCTGTGATAGTGGGCCGCTTATGAGATGACTCACTATGACTACTGCAAGCAATTGTTAGAACATGACAGAGTCACACTGGTCCTTCTTGCCAGTCAAGTCTATAAATATCTCTGGCATTGTGGAGAATGAGTCTCCTGAACATACTATCATGGAATGTTGACAGAAAATCCAGATTGCTACCCAAACTGTATGGAATACAAATGAAGGATTTTCTATCTTGTGCTGGAAAGAATAGAGTGTGTTGTGTAATGCATATCAATGAATCAAAAGATTGAAAACATAAAACAATTTGAACTAGTTTAATGCCAAATCAGATTGTAGTAACACAAAATGCAGTGAGACAAGCATGTTTAATTAGGAAATTAATGTCATGAATTTGAGGCTAGAGGCAGCAAACACTACTTGAGAATTCTTGGATTCCATTGCTGATATGTGGGTGGCCTGGCAATTCATATTCATATGGGCATATGAACTTATATTCTCAATATTTACTACTGTCACTGATTATTTCCTATTTAATTTCTACTGAAATATGCACTTGGCTGAAATTTGTGTTATCCATTTATAAAGAAATACTACAAATATACTAATTCCAAAATATAATTTGTTTGTGATGAAAATACAGTGGTACAGCTTTGAGGGTTCACACTATTTCTGGCTTTGTGGAAAGTATTACTCAGTCAGTATTCAGGAGATATGCTTTAGTAGCTGTGTTAGTCAGGGTTCTGTAGAGAAACAGCATCAATAGGCTATATGTGAATAATTAGGGATTTATTATGTGAGATTTGCTCACATGATTGTGGAGGCTAAGTCCCACAATTTACTGTCCACAAGCTGGAGGCCCAGGGAAACTGGTGGTGTAATTCTAAAGCAAACCTAAAATCCTGAGAACTAGGGGGCTGATGGTGTAAGAACTGAGTCTAAGTCCAAAGTCCTGAGAATCATCATTACTGTTGTCCAAGGGCAGAAGATGGATGTCCCAGCCCAACAGAGAAAACAAATACACCCTTCTGTCTTCTTTTTCTACAACACCCTCAAAGAACTGAATGATATCCTCCCATTTTGGTGAAGGTGATTTTTAAAGCCTGCCAACTCAAATGCTAATTTCTTCTAGAAATACCCTAATAAACATACATAGAAATAATGTTTTACCAGCTATGTGGGTATCCATCGTCCCAGTCAAGTTGACATGTAAAATCATAGTAACTGAGAAGTTAAGAAAGTACATCATCTTTCTATTACTCAGGCTAAAGCACATGTTTCTTCTTTATCCTTATTATTTTTAAGTGTCTCTCTCTTGTTCATCCAGCAGAGCAGGCTCATGGAGGAAAAAGACGAGGAAGAGCAGGAATGGCAATAGAAATAACATTGGAAATCCCTTACGTTAACTGATCACTGACTAAGCATCATAGCATATGCTGATGCTATATATTGACTGCCTTCTTTAGTCTCCTGAAACCTTACCATTTTTAGAAAATGTGGATGAGCTTTAGAGACATCAATTAGCGCTAAATCCAGAGTTTCATTTTTAGCCACTTTACTATCCCTATGGGTAGACTTTCCACCCAAGAGTCACTTGACCTGCATAGCCATATCTATGTATTGCCTAATGTTAAATTAGTTTGTCTATTTATTTAACACATATTTGTTAAATTTCATCCATGTGCCAGACCTGTGCTAAATGTAAGAGTGAATCAGATAAAATGGTATTTATCTTATGGAGCTTCAAGGCCCTTATATTGATGCTGGGGTTCTTGTTCACGAAGCTGAAGAATGAGCTTAGCAAACACCCAAGGTAGGGGAGCAAGGTACAGGTTTTTATTTAGAAACAAAGTGAAAGAACAGAGCTCCCAGCTCACACCAGGAGGGGACAAGAGAGCCCAGTGTGGTGCGCTGTCTAGGGGTTTTATAGGCAGATGAAGATTTTTAGAGACCATGAAAAAAGCTTAGGGGTGTGAGCCTGCTAAGTGGTGTCTGAATATCTAGAATTAACTTAACACAAGAAATTTCCTGCCCGACTTTTTTCTGGGACACCTGTGTCCTGGTCTAGGAGCATATGAAACAAGGCCACCTGCTCAGCCTGACCCCAAGGTGGGCTGAGGCATTGTTTGCTAAAGAGTAAGTTAAGTGCAATCGTGTCTTTAAGGTGGAATCCTTCTTGCCTTTTATTATGTTGTTTACAGCTGGGTCTGCATGCTAAATTAGTTGCTAAGTTTGCAAAACCACTCCATCAGATCCGAAAGAGGAAAGGCAGCACATAGGCCTGGGCCTTTTAGCATGCTAAAGCCAATCTTACACATGATTACAAATGATTAGCATAATAAAAACATAGGCTACTCTTCTTTATCTGGGGAACATTAACTGATCTTACTGAAGAATGACCCTAGAACTTAATGTTTAAAACAGAGTTTAGGTAGGGGGTTTCCTTGCATGTAGTTACATTGCTCTGACTGAAAATATTTTGCCTTGCTTTTTCCAGAGGCCCTCACCCTACTCTGACTACACGCATGGTCCCTGTCTCAATATTTCATTTCAAGTCATTCATTTTTTTGTCTTTTTTTTTGCCATATTTACTATTTTTTTTCAAAATATGTATTATTGAACATATATTATATTTTAAGTACTATGTTAGGGAAATAAAATGTAAGGCAAAGTCCCTTTTCCTCAAGTACTTAGAAGTCCAATGATGCAGACAGATAAATAAACTGGCAATTTTTTTAAAAATCCAGTGTGTGCTGTGATGGGGGATACAAATAGTACTGCAGGGAGTCAATATAGGGCATAGAGGAAGTTGCTCAAAAGAAAAGAGAAAAGAACTGAGACTTCAGTGGTGACTAGAAATTGTTCACACAAATCTGGGAGACCTAAGAATTGGTAGGATGTTTCAGGCAGAATAAATAATATGTGCAGATATATAGAGACAAGAGAGAGAAGGGTCATTAGAATTATATGGTTTGAAGTAGGAATTGTGAGGAAGAAAGGTTCAAGTCTCACAGAGATTTTGCACCACAATAAGGAATTTTTCCTTGGAATGACAGGGACAATTGATTTCTATTACTAAGGGGACAGATATGATTAGCTATGCCTTATTGAAGTCACTGAGGAAATTGGATTATATTTAAGGAATGAGGTGTATGTTGGGGCCAGACTGAAGTTCTAGAAACAGGGAAGGGATCCATTGCAATTACACCAAGTGAAAGAGGACAAGGGTTTAAAGACCATTCAATTAATTTATCATTCATGCCATTTCACTATGCCTAGAACAGACATGGATAAACACTCTGACATGCAAATAAATCAAGCAAATGTTAAAACTGCATCTGGCAATGCTGATTACATTTATCCAGTTGAATATATATGTGCATAGTATTACCCTATTGTTTTCTGCTTTGAAAAACAAAACCATTAGATCAGTCATTTATTTCATTAGACATCTTTAATGCAATCAATAGTGTCTTACTCATTCCTTTTGGTCTCAAGGGAAAAAAAATCAAAACTTTTTTGAAATAATTCTAAAATTTATAATAGCTAAAACTTTGTGTTGAGTTAAAATAATGGGGTAATTTGAAAACTACTTTGAAATATATTGAAATATCACACTATATTTGAAAAAAATATATGGAAAATCACATATCTACCATGACATTTTAAAATCATTCCATTATCCTGCTGCATTTAACAGATTTTTTTCTATGACTTTATTTAAATATAAGAAATCCTGATTAGGGCCTAATTGTTCTAGCAAATATCAGACATGTACATGACCAAATCTCTGTCTCATCATTAATTAAAGATTCACTCTATAACAACCCTGTGGTAAACAAACAAGTCTATCCCTCATGGAGCTCACATGTAGATGTGGAAATGCAGGTAAGCAGACAATAATAGAATAAACAAATAAGAAAAAAGCCTCACAGATAGGGACAATCGATATTTAGAAAATAAAGAAAATTTGTATTTAGCAAATGGACAGGTTTTGGGGAGTTTTAAATAAGGCATTCAGGAAGCCTTCCTGGAAGAAGTGCTACTGAAGCTAAGAAGTGAATGACAGGGAGGTGGCTGTGTCTGGATCTGAAGAACATTCCACGTGGCCATGGCCCTTTCAAAGAAAGAAAAGCCAATGTGACTAGAGCAGAGAAAGCAAGAGAACATAGGTAGGAAAGTGTGGTACAGGAGAGAGAGAGTAAGTGAATAGAGCAAGAACAAGACCATGTAGGACCTTCTGGGCTGATTTTATTCTAATTGCAATGGGAAACCATTAGCAAGGAAAAACAATTAATGGGGCTCATCTCTCTCAGAATCTATGCATTAGTCTACAATTCCAGCCTTCAGATTTAACTGGTATGAGACAGTGAACAAATCCCAGAGGAGCTGTATCACTGTCATGTCCAAAGTGTATTTAAAGGCATACTTCGGAGATACTGCACATTTGGAGTCAGTCCACCACAATAAAGTAAATATTGCAATAAAGCAAGTCGAATGAATTTTTTGGTTTCCCAGTATATATAAAAGTCATGTTTACACTGTACTGTAGCATATTAAGTGTGCAACAGCATTATGTCTTAAAAACTGGACATACCTTAATGAAAAATACTTTGCTGCTAAAAATTCTGACCATCATCTGAGTTTTCAGTGAGTCCTAATATTTTTGCTGGTGGAGGGTCTTGCCTACATGTTGATGGCTGCTGACTGATCAGGTGTTGGTTGCTGAAAGCTCGGGTGGTTGTGGCAATTTCTTAAGATGACATTGAAGTGTGCCGTGTTGAGTGATTCTTCCTTTAGCAATTTCTCTGTAGCATGCAGTGCTGTTAGCATTTTAGCCACACTAGACCTTCCTAAAAAATTGGAGTCTGTCCTCTCAAGCTCACTACTGCTTTATCAATAAAGTTTATATACTATTCTAAAACTTTTGTTTTTCATTTCAACAATCTTCACAGCATCTTCATCAGAAATAGATTCCATCTCAAGAAACCACTTTCTTTCCTCATCCACCTGAAGGAACTCCTCATCCACTCAAGTTTTATCATGAGATCGTAGCAATTCAGTCCCATCTTTGGGCTTCACTTCTGAGTTTAGTTCTCTTGCTATTTCTCTGTCATCTGCAGTTACTTCCTCCAGTGAAGTCCTGAAACCCTCAAAATCTTCCAAACTCCTGTAAATGTTGATACTTTGACCTCTGCCCAAGTATCACAGATATTCTTAATGGCATCGAGAATGGTGAATCCTTTCCAGAAGGTTTTCAATTTACTCTGCTCAGATGAGTTAGAGGAATCACTATGTATGCAGCCATCGCCCTGTGAAATGTATTTGTTCAAAAATAAGACTTAAAAATTGGAATGAGTCTTTGATCCCTGGGCTACAGAATTGATGTTGTTTTAGCAGGGGATGAAAACAACATTAATCTCACTGTATATCTCCATCAAAGCTCTTGGGTTACCATGTGAATTATCAGTAAATGATATTTTGAAAGGAATTTTTTTCTGGACTGTAGTTCTTAACAGTGGACCTACACTACTCAGTAAACCATACTGTAAATGGATGTGCTGTCATCCAGGTTTTGTTCCATTTCTAGGGCATAGGCAGAACAGACTTTGCATTAGCCTCTAACAGGAGAGTCAGACTGTCTTTTGAAGCTATGAAGTAAGGCATGGACTCCTCTCTAGCCATCAAAGTCTTAGATGGCATCTTCTTCCAATATAAGTCTGTTTATGTCTACATCAAGAATCTGTTGTTTAGTGCAGCCACCTTCATTAATGAGCTTAGTTAGATCTTCTGGGTAACTTACTGAAGCTTCTACATCAGCATTTTCTGCCTCATCTTGCCCCTTGATGTTACAGAGATGCCTTCTTTCCTTAAACCTCATGAACCAACCTCTGCTAGCTTCCCACTTTTCTTCTGCAGCTTCCTCACCTCGCTCAGCCCTCTTGGAATCAAAGAGAGGGAGGCCTTGCTCTGGATTAGCCTCTGGTTTAAGGGCATGTTGTAGTTGGTTTGATTTCTGCAGATCAGTAAAACTTTCTCCATATCAGCAGGAAGGCTGCTTTTGCTTCCTTATCATTCACGTGTTCACTGCAGTAGCACTTTAATTTCCTTAAAGAACTTTTCATTTGCATTCACAGCTTGGCTAGCTATTTGGGGCAAGAGGCCTAGCTTTTGGCATATCTGGACTTTCAATATGCCTTCCTCCCTAAGCTTAATCATTTCTAGCTTTTAATATAACATAAGAGACATTCAACTCTTCCTTTCACTTGAACACTTACAAGCCATTGCAGGGTTATTAATTGGCCTAATTTTAATATTATTGTTACTCAGGGAATAGGGATGCCCGAGGAGAGAGAAAGAGATGGGGGAATGGCCTGTCGATCAAGGGAACAATCAGACCACATATAAATAACACTTACTGATAAGTTCATTGTTTTATGTGGGCTTGGTTCATGCTGCCTCAAAACAATTACAGTAGTAACATCAAAGATCACTGATCACAGATCATTGTAATAAATGCAATAAGAATGAAAAATTTTGAAATATTGTAAGCATTACCAAAATATAACAGAGACTGAATGAACAAATGCTGTTGGAAAAAAGGCTCTGATAGTCTTGCTCAAAGTAGTGTTGCCACAGACCTTCAATTGTGAAAAACAGTCTCTGTGAAGTACCGTAAAATGAAGCCCCATAAAATGAGGAATTTTCTGCTTGTTCTATGACTTTCAGTTTGGGTAACTCACAGATTAGATAGATAGGAAGTAAGTTCTGTCAAATTTATTTGGGTCCAAGTAATCGCAATTTATACACACACACACATACGTATATGTGTGTGTATAAACACATATAGTTCAAAGTTATTTTAACATGGTGATTGTTATCCTTAATTGTTTTTGTCCCTAAAACACTCTCAAATCCTATTCATATACACTTACTTCATTCCATCATAAGCTCAGGATACTACAAAAGATGTCATTAAGTGGAAAGGGGATGAAAATTCTTTTTGCTTCCCTTTTACATTCTTACAGGCAAATATGCTTGTCATCTGTCAAAGGACAATAACATTTTACTTTTTAACACAAGAGCTCAGATGAGAAGCAGGCTTTACAAATCCCATTCAGGTCCTCTCCATGCTGTGAGGGTAGTTCTTGTTCCTACTTACAGGACACTTTCCTACTAATACAATTTTAGGTTTGCCACATGTAATAATACAAATGCAGCCATGCCTTAAGCACAAAACCCTTAGAAATCACGGAAGGACACCAAAACGTTATTTTTCTACCACCAAGGGTACAGCTGGTCACTTATATTGCTCTTCAGGACATCCATTACTCAGACCTAGAATTTCTTTCTTCCCTTTCCTGTGATTGCACGTCTCACCGACAGAGGAGCAATAGCATGGAGAAAGGAGAAGTCAATATCCATTTTCAGTTTCCGTTAGTGTTGCTAGATTTCTCAGTTTTTTCAAGTATAAAATAGCGGAGTGTACACTGGTCTGAGTATATGTGGGTGTCCCGTTAAGAAAAGGTTAAAGGATGTTGAGAAAGTTGCTGTATCTTCTCACTATTTGCTCCATCAGAAATTGACAATAATCATCAAATTAAATGTGTCCTAATTTTTTGTTAAATTTAATGTTTACCTCTGTGACTCTAAGTTGAATAGTAATTGATCCACTTGAATCAGAAACTCTAAAAGTGCTAAGGAAACTATCTTAGAAAATAAGCTGTACCCACGTTTTACCTGTTATTTTCCCCTATATTTGCAAAAGAGAAAATCCAGGTAGTTTATTATCATCATTATTATTCTTACTAGGTCAGTATTTTAATGTATGTTTTTATTTCTTTTAATGATAATTTGAAATATGAAATATCTTTTTAATTTATAAGATATATTTATCCAGCAAGTCATGATATTTTTATGTATAAAATTTACATGAAAAGAGCTACTGATTTAACCTTTTACTCAGTAAATTAGAGGTTGATTCTCAAAATAGTTCTTATAAATTTAAATATTGAGGATTTTAAAAATATTTCTGTGTAAGTTGGGTGAACTATATAATCATTTCCTTTTTCAAAAATGTAAGGAAACAGAAATTCACCAATATGATACCTAAGGCAAGGAAACTGCAGCTGGCTATTCCACTCCCTGCTTACAACCTGAGGACCTGAAATTGAGTTTTAGGGAGCATATGAGTTTGTACCTGGTATGGTATTAGTTTAGATCAAATAACTCACTAACTTATTTTTTTCCCTGGAAAGTAAATGATGGGATCTCTCGAATATATAAAGAATTTTGCTTTTTGTATTTTGTTGTTTAATATACAAGTAATACTGCTAAGAAACATATGGAAGTATAATTTTGAGTTATCAGAATTACAACAATGATTGCATTTGGTCAAAGGTCGTTTTTAATTTAATGAAATTGAAATTACTTTGACTTTTATATAATGAAAATAAAATGTAGTAATCTAGAAATCTGGGGTGAATATGGCCAGGTCCGAAGAAAGCCATGACTGGCAAGTTTTGTCAATGAAAATACCTTGAGGAGATATCCCTAGAAATAGGAGGTACAATAAGGTTATTAAAGTGTTTCTGCGTATGTTCAATTATAAGTAGGATGAACCAAGATTATAATGCCTCATCAACAGAGGCAGCAATGCCTTAGCAATCACTACACTTAGCATAGCCATTCTTATGGATAGTGTGTCCCTCTCCTCATGTCAATAAAGCAATAATGAGAAAAATCCTCATATAAGTGAAGTAGAAAGTAAACAGAGGTGTATCTCTAACCCTATCTTGGCAACTTCATCTGATAAAAAGATCTGGGTAGAAGTTTACATAGCAGTTGGAAGTTGAGATTATAAACAGGTTTTAGGTTATGGAAAAAATTGGTAACCGATAGAAACTGTTTCTTTATACCCCTGGCTTATTTGTTCTTAGTGCCAGTGAATCAGTTGTTAAAATCCACACTGCTTCCCCCTCTCTAGTGTTAGTATATTCATCAGAGGGATCTTCAAGTGGGAAAAGAGAACTAGGGACATGTCTGAGTGTGCTGGAAATTCCACTAGTGCAGTAGCTTGCACCTTAGATGTAGTCCCCTACCTCTTACTATGATCAGGGAATGCTGAGTCCATCTAATAGGAGTAGATCCAGGATTCAGTAGGTTGAACCTCAGAGTTGTCATCACAATAAACCTAAGAAAAACTTGTACCCATTATAAAAACTTGTTGAACAATGAAGAACATTTACAAAATGGAAATTAAAAGCTATTTCATGTACTGCTACATTTTCATGTTCATAGAATATTTAGAAATCCCTATTTTTGTTTTAAGAATGCAATGTTATTTTACCATAAGTCTTTGAAAGAAAAATGTATCATTAACCCTCATATTCAAGGTAAGATGTCTTATTGAAGAAAACATGCATTAATTTATATAGTCTTGATGTACCTTTCTGCTGATGAGATATTAAAGGAAGAATCAAGAAAATGATTAGCCTGGGGTCACACACATCCGTAGAAATTATGGGTGAAATCCCATGTTTTAATGCTCAGTATTCAATTAGAACCATGAAAGCATGTTCTCTCACACATTATTTTTACTAGGAAGTAATAAATAAATATTCCTTCCTTTATACACAAGCTAAATTCTTGATGAGGTTAATTTTCTTCACTACATTAAACCCTCTGTAAATGATCTGAAGTCACTGCTCTTTAACAGCAGTTCAGTAGTTTATGTCAGTGACCACAGTACAATTCCTAGTATTAATGTGTCCACATCATGAAAGTTGTCAGGAAAATTGATATTAATGAAAGTCTTCACTGGAAAACTCAGGACAAAGGCCAAGTGTAAAATTCCATGGACAATGAACTCTGTCTTGACTTCCATAGGCTCTGCACTCCTAATAAATTAAAATGAACCAGCAGAAAGATTTCACTATGAATCCTTATTGTACATTTGGAAAACTAGATTTAAATCTATAGTGCCAGAGGCTTTCATTTCTCCTTATGCATGCTTCATTCAATACCGACATTCTTCAGTATACACTTGATCAAACTATTTACGCCTCACTAGCCAGTGAGGAACAAAGAACAATTAAGAACACTTTGAAACACAAGTAGTTTGTGATGAAAACACATGACCTCTTACAATCACCTCACAAAGATGTGCAGTATGAAACTCCAAGGAGTGAATAAAAACTTGCTTCTTATTATACAAATGTTACGTAAACAATTTACCAGACACAGAAATATAGGCACACACGGATATATATATATATATATATATATATACACACACTCATATATACATTAAATCCACTACAACCTACTCTTCTCTCAGCTACCAAAATAGATAACTAGTCATTCTCCTGCAGCGGATAAAGTGTGTTTCTGGCCTCCTAACTGGGATTTTAGAAATAAATTGTCCTGTAAGTACATAAGTGAACTGCCTCTGTGACAACCTAACCACCACTGTTTCCATGAGAAGATGATTTTCAAGTTCTAAAGTATTTTCAACTATACTTTAGGAAAACAATAGCCTTGTACCATAAAGACTACTTACAATATTTCTGCCTCTCAATATTTTAAAATGTCAACAGCCTGTTCTCCCATCAGTAGTTTGTTTACCTACCATCTGTTTATCACCATACCTGGTATTTATGTGCACTGCTTCTAAGACCGTGTTCTTGCTGCTGAGCCATAAACTAGTGAGTGTGCAGGTGGATATTTGGGGTGGGAGTACTAGCAGGGCTTGACCATTGCAAAGTTGTTAAAAAGAGCCCTCAAATTCTTATTTGCAACAGACATTGTCTCTGGAAAAAATTAATATAGTTCACATGGAATTCCTTTACTATTTCTAAGAATAACTTAGGTTAATTCAATACTCTCATGTAATAATGTTCAAGTTTTTAAGGATGCTTTATTGTAGTGGATTGTCTATTAAGGGAGCTATTTTTATGTGAGATCTGTGAACCATTTTGACAATATCCATGTTTTAAGACATTTTGGGAGCTTCTGCTCTGTTACTGCAAACTATGCCTTCAAATTATTCTCCAGTTTTTCTAGCCTGGTATTCCATAAAAATAAGCAATTTATGTATGACTAATTTCACTACATGAATATCCCTTCAAAATTATAATCTGGTTTAGCGTTCGCTGTTATATATTGTTGATTCTCTAATCTGTTATATGTAAACTGTTATATTCATTTAAGGTAAGAATTCATTATTGCAACTCCTTTTTTATTTATTTATTTATTTTATTTATTTTTTATTTTTTTTCTAATAATTTATTTTGGTATCATTAATCTACAATTACATGTGCAATATTATGGTGATTAAACTACCCCCTTCATCAGGTCCCCCCCACCAACACCATTAGAGTCACTGTCCATCAGTGTAGTGAGATGCTATAGAATCACTACTTGTCTTCTCTGAGTTGTACAGCCCTCCCCGTGTCCTCCCAACGTTAAATCTGCTAATAATAATGCCCCTTTTTCCCCCTTATCCCTCCCTTCCCACCCATCTTCCCCAGTCCCTTTCCCTTTGGTAACTATTAGTCCGTTCTTGGGTTCTGTGAGTCTGCTGATGTTTTGTTCCTTCAGTTTTTTTCTTTGTTCTTATACTCCACATATATGAGTGAAATCATTTGATACTTGTCTTTTTTGGCTTGGCTTATTTCACTGAGCATAATACCCTCCAGCTCCATCCATGTTGTTGCAAATGGTAGGATTTGTTTTCTTCTTATGGCTGAATAATATTCCATTATGTATATGTACCACATCTTCTTTATCCATTCATCTACTGCTGGACACTTAGGTTGCTTCCATTTCTTGGCTATTGTAAATAGTGCTGCGATAAACATAGGGGTGCATCTGTCTTTTTCAAATTGGGCTGCTGCATTCTTAAGGTAAATTCCTAGCAGTGGGATTCCTGGGTCAAATGGTATTTCTATTTTGAGTTTTTGAGGAACCTCCATACTGCTTTCCACAATGGTTGAACTAATTTGCATTCCCACCAGCAGTGTAGGAGGGTTCCCTTTTCCCCACATCCTCGCTAACATTTCTTGTTGCTTGTGTTTTGGATGTTGGCCATCCTCACTGGTGTGAGGTAATATCTCATTGTGGTTTTAATCTGCATTTCTCTGATGATTAGCGATGTGAAGCATCTTTTCATGTGCCTGTTGGCCATCTGAATTTCTTCTTTGGAGAAGTGTCTATTCATTTCCTCTGCCCATTTTTTTTTGTTGTTTTTTTTT
>JAQQAC010026072.1:52769610-52797118 GCA_029783875.1 Phataginus tricuspis | reverse complement strand
TCATATTTAAATGATAATCGTGCTGGATACAATATTCTTGGTTCGAGGCCCTTCTGTTTCATTACGTTAAATATATCATGCCATTCTCTTCTGGCCTGTAAGGTTTCTGTTGAGAAGTCCGATGACAGTCTGATGGGTTTTCCTTTGTAGGTGATCTTTTTTCTCTCTCTAGCTGCCTTTAATACTCTGTCCTTGTCTTTGATCTTTGCCATCTTGATTATTATGTGTCTTGGTGTTGTCTTCTTTGGGTCCCTTGTGTTGGGAGATCTGTGGGCTTCTGTGGACTGTGAGACTATTTCCTTCCCCAGCGTGGGGAAGTTTTCGGCAATTATTTCTTCAAAGACACTTTCTATCCCTTTTTCTCTCTCTTCTTCCTCTGGTACTCCTATAATGCGAATATTGCTCCGTTTGGATTGGTCACACAGTTCTCTTAATATTCTTTCATTCTTAGAGATCCTTTTATCTCTCTCTACCTCAGCTCCTTTGTATTCCTGGTCCCTGTCTTGTAATTCCTTGATCGTGTCTTGAACCTGATTCAATCTGCTGTTGAGCTCGTCGATGGCTTGTCTCATTTCTGCATTGTCTTTCCTCACTTCCCTCACTTTCTCCCTCAGCTCTTGCACATTTTTCTGTAGATCTGTCAGCATCGCTATGACTTTTATTTTGAATTCTTTGTCTGGAAGACTGTGCATGTCCATTTCTTCAGCTTCTTTCTCTCGGGTGGTGTTTGTCTGAAGCTTTGTCTGTATCATATTCTTCTGTCTTCTCATGACTATAGAATTGGTTGTTGGTAGCAAGAAGAGATAAGAAAGGAGAGAAAGGAAAATAAAAAAATTTCTACTACTAATAAAAAAGTAAAAGGAGAGAGAGAGAAAGGAAAAGAAAAAGCAGCAAAACGTAAAAGAAAACAGCAAAAAAAACAAAAAACAAACAACACCAAAACGCCCACCGGGGGTGGTTTCTGTGTGAATGCTGTAGGTGGCGCTATTGCTCCACTATTCCAGAGCCGTGGCCACGTCGCTCCACACGGCCCTTTAAAGCTGTGGCCAGGGTGAGAATGAATGGGAGGCTGTTGAAAGAGAGGGAAAGAAAAAAAGGAAAAGAAAGGGGAGAAAAAACAATAACAACAACAACAAAAAGCCACTGAGAGTTGGTTCCGCGCGAGTGCTGTAGGTGGCGCTGTTGCTCCACTATTCCAGCACCACTTTATAGTTCTGGCTGTGTTGGGAACAATGGGAAGCTGTTGATCTCCGTGGGGTTCTCAATGGCAGGCACCCTTTCCCAGTTGCCAGCCAAGGGGTCCAAAGCTCCCCAGGACTCCCAGCGTGCTGGGCTCAGTTTGCGGGGCTATCCGGCCCCTCTACTGAGCTCCTGTCTCTTTAAGACCGCTGAGGTAGAGCGCGCGCTTTTCTTCCCTTTTTTCTCCTTTCTTTTTCCTTCCCAGAGCCTGCCGCGGGCAACTTGCACGTTCCGGGCTGGGACCCTGTGCCCTCTGTCTCTCCTATCTCCGCTACACCGCAGGCTGTGTGTCGTCACTCCCGACGCAGACTTCCACTCCCTCCTGGCTCTGAATCCTCTCCTCCCGCTGGAGCGCTGGGGGAGAGGAGCGCTTGGTCTGCTCGCGGCTCCGTACCTTACCCACCTTGCCAGGACTCCCGCCGGAGTGCTGGGGTGGAGGGGCGCTCTGGTCTCGCTGGATCGCGTTTCTGTCCCGCCTCGCCGGGTGGCGAGTCCTCTGTCCGGAATGTCTGGCCGCAGGAGCTCTGGGGGAGGGGGGAGCGCTCGGTCCCACCGGGTCGCCGCTCCGTATCCCGTCCACCTCACCGGCTGCCAAGTTCTCACAGGTGTAGCTGTACGCTGTGCACTTTCCTGTGTATTCTGGTCTCTCTTTTAGGGATAGTTGTATTTGCTGTATTTTCGTGAATAAATATAATGTTGGGAGGAATTTTTCTGCTGGTCCGTTCACGTTGCCATATTCCCGGAAGTACAACTCCTTTTTTAAAAGCCATTTATCTTTAGGAATATTCATATAATAAGATCCTTAGTATCAGTCCATTCAGCAGTTTCATTTCTTCCTAGATATTAGTGAGTAGCATATGAAAGCAAGACAGGCCTTAAAATGAAGAAAAACAATACAGAAAGTTGAGATAGGATTTCTGAAGTTTTGATACTTTGAAATAATTTTTTTAATTCTCTATAAAATTTAGAGAAACTCCCTGAATATTTACTCTTGAAAATGACAAAAGTTCTTGGAGAAGAAACACTGGATTCATCCACAACTTCTTTAGAGTCTTTTAAAAGTGATGAAAATTTTCATTTTTGATTCTTCCAATCTTTCTCTAAATTTTTTTCCACCAGATGGAATATACACCTTCCCTGTCATACTTTCCCATCTAACATAAAAACAAGAAAACACTGGGTATTAAAATATCACAGCCTTTTGGTATACATAGGTTAGGTATTATAAAATTAAGGTATGATATATAAGAAGACACATTTCTGAAGTGATGAAGTGCTTTCTGAAAGGACAAGTACAAATAACAAGTGTCTTCAAATTTAGAAGTAAGCTTTCTCTCTTTTATTTGCTGTACCTAGTCAGTGTCAGAGTGACTCATGTTTAGTTTCCACTTAAATAACATTTCAGGAAACAAATCACATTAACCTGATGAGATTTCTTTTTACTCATACTACTGTTTTTCAAAGTTATGAATTGCTTGTCTTGACACAAGGGCATCCATGATGATTAACTTCACTGTTTACTCAATTATTTATTTCTAAAATTAGTAACTTCAAAGTGCTTTTATATTTAAACGACTAGCACTCCAGTAACACTGCTGATCAATCATTTCAAGCTAATGATTAAAAACAGTAAATGTTCCTGTACTCTCCATAGCGACTCTAAATGGTGTGTCAAACACAGCAGGGTCTATTTATTGTCACTGCATTTTAACACGAGCCACCAAGTATGAGGTAGCAAAGATGAAACACAGTTCAGGGCATTACATTCTTCACTTAGTATTTGCTTTGAATGGTTTTAGAAAATAGCTATTTTTCAAAATATTTTATTTAGTAAGTCATGTTCTTTTGGGATTTGTTATCCCCTAGGAAATGTTTTGTACTTTAAAAACCTGCATTTTCATGATTCTTTATAGCAGAGTGCAGAAAACAATTTCCTAAATGGGTTCAAAAGGCATTTAATTATTCTTTGACAATAATGTAGAACAAAGGGTTGATACATCTCAATGTAGAAGTTGTAATGTACAAAATAATTTACTTTAAATTTTTAAATGATTAATTCAATTGCATTATGGTTGTTTAAATGATACAGAATAACAATAAGCTACCCGGCTTAAACAATAAATTTATCAATAGATCGTTGTGTTATAGTAACATCTTCTTATGTAATTGTAATTTAATAGAACTCACTTATGAGCCATTTCTTAATATGAAGTTGGAAAGAGAACACAAGATATACATAATTTGTTAATCAACTGGCTGCTGTTTTGCAATTCCATCTCCTAGTTCATTTTTCTCTTCCTGCCATGTTTATACCTGAAAACTTCAGGACTCCTCTGTCTACACTCTTTCCCAAGGTGATCTTATTCCATCTCATAGTTTTATATTTCAACCAGCTCTCACTTTACAACACCTACATTTAATTTACAACTCAATATGGTTTTTTTGGTACTTTGTCCTTCAACTTTTAAGAGTTCTTAATATAGTAAAGATATTAGGGCTTTGTCTGTGGCATAGGCTGTGGGCAGTGATCTACTAGTTTTGTCAATTGTCTTTTGGCTTTTTTAATAATTAATTCTGCCATGCATTTTTTTAATGTACTCAAATTTATCACTCTTATTTTTATTGCCCCTGGATTTTGAGTCAGTATTAGAGAGTCTGCCCCTATACCATGTTCAAAAAGAATAATTCATATTTCTTCTACTGCTTGTTTGGTTTTATTTTTACTTTGAGATCCCTAAATCAGTTAGAGTTTATTCTCAAGTATGATGTGAGATATGAGTCAAATTTTATCTATATGGCTTCATACTTGTTCCAGCATTATTATTTTTTTTTACAATTTATTTTATTTTAGTATCATTAACCTACAATTACATGAGCAATATTGTGATGATTAAACTACCCCCTTCATCAGGTCCCCCCCACCAACCCTATTACAGTCACTGTCCATCAGCATAGTGAGATGAGAATCACTACTTGTCTTCTCTGAGCTGTACAGTCCTCCCCGTGCCCCACCACCCTATGCCTGCCAATCGTAATGCCCCTTTTACCCTCTTATCCCTCCCTTCCTGCCCTTCTTCCCCAGTCCCTTTCCCTTTGGTAACTATTAGTCCGTTCTTGGGTTCTGTGAGTCTGCTGCTGTTTTGTTCCTTCATTTTTTTTTCTTTGTTCTTATACTCCACATATCCCCCGAGCAAGGGAAACAAAAGCAAAAATGAACAAATGGGACTATATCAAGTTGAAAAGCTTCTGTACAGCAAAGGACACCATCAGTAGAACAAAAAGACATCCTACAATATGGGAAAATATATTCATAAATGATGTATCTGATAAGGGGTTGACATCCAAAATATACAAAGAACTCACGCACCTTAACAAACAAAAAGCAAATAACCCAATTAAGAAATGGGCACAGGACATGAATAGACACTTCTCTAAAGAAGAAATTCAGATGGCCAACAGGCACATGAAAAAATGCTCCACATCGCTAATCATCAGAGAAATGCAGATTAAAACAACAATGAGATATCACCTCACACCAGTCAGGATGGCCAACATCCAAAATACAAACAACAACAAATGTTGGCGAGGATGTGTAGAGAGGGGAACCCTCCTACATTGCTGGTGGGAATGCAAATTAGTTCAACCATTGTGGAAAGCAGTATGGAGGTTCCTCAAAAAACTCAAAATAGAAATACCATATGACCCAGGAATCCCACTCCTAGGAATTTACCCCAAGAATGCAGCAGCCCAGTTTGAGAAAGACAGATGCACCCCTATGTTTACTGCAGCACTATTTACAATAGCCAAGAAATGGAAGCAACCTAAGTGCCCATCAGTAGATGAATGGATTAAGAAGAAGTGGTACATATACACAATGGAATATTACGCAGCCATAAGAAAAAAACAAATCCTACCATTTGCAACAACATGGATGGAGCTGGAGGGTATTATGCTCAGTGAAATAAGCCAGGCCGAAAAAGACAAGTGCATTATTATTTTTTAAATCTATCTTTATTCTGGTGGTTTAAGTTACCTCCCTTATCATATACTTGGTATCTGTATGTTCTGCAGTTTGTTTCTCGACTTTCTATTCTATTCCAATGATGAGGTTATTTATTTGTGAGCCAGTACCTCATAGTTTTAATTTTAGAGGTGGTATAGTATTTTTAATGTAGGGCAGAGATTGCCCCACTCAGAGATTTCTTTTTCAAATTTTCTTGACCATTATTTCTTTTTTATGATTTTTAGTCTTATTTATTATTTATTCATTTATTTTAAGAATTTTAGGTAGGAAGGTCAGGTTCTACCCCCACACAGCTTTACTGAAATAAAACTGACATACAATACTGTGTAAGTTTAAGGTGTATAATGTCATAATTTGATACCCAAATGCATTGTAAAAAGAATACCACAATTATATTAGTTAATACATCTATTAACTTACCTTTTCTTTGTGGCAAGAATTTTTAAGATCCACTCTCTTAACAACTTTCAAGTATATAATGCAATATTATTTACTTTAGTCACCATGCTATTCATTAGATCACCAGACTTACTCACTTATAACTGGAAGCTTGTATGTTTTGACCACCTTCACCCATTTCCCCACCCTCACTTCCAATCTGCCCCTGACAATCACCAGTCTACATTAAGTTTCTGTAATGTAGTTCCTCTTTAGATTCCACATATAAGTATTTGTCTTTCTCTGTCTTGACTTACTTCAATTAACATAATGCCCTTAAGATCTATGTTGTTGTAAATGCCATGATTTCCTTCTTTTTTTATGGCTGAATAATACTCCAAGGTAGTATATATGTGTATGTGTGTGTGTGTGTGTGCATATCATATTTTCTTGACAAGTTTATCTGTAGAGAGATACTGAGGTAGTTTCCATACTTTGCATTGAATTATGCTTCAGTGAATATTTGGGTACAGATATCTTTTTGATTTAATATTTTCATTTTATTTGAATAAATACCCAGAAGTGGGATTCCTGGATTATATATTAGTTCCATTTTTAAGTTTTTGAAGAACCTCCATACTGTTTTCCATAGTGGCTTCACCAATATACATTACCACCAACAGTATGCAATGGTTGCCTTTTCTCTACATCCTTGACAACACTTCTTATCCCTTGTCCTTTTTTATAACAGCTATTAAAACAGGTGTAAAGTGATATCTCATTGTGGTTTTGCATTTCCCTGATGATTAGTGATGTCGACCACTTTTCATCTTGGTCATTTGTATGTTTCTTTGGAAAAATGTCTATTTTTTTCTCTGCCTGTTTTTTAATTGCATTATTTATTTTTGTTTTGTTGTTTGTTACTGAGTAATATGAGTCTTTTATATAGTTTAAATATTAACTCCTTACCAGATACATGGTTTATAAATATTTTCTCCCATTCCGTAAGTTGTCGTTTCATTTTGTTGTTTCTTTTTCTGTGCAGAAGCCTTTTAATTTTATGTAGTCCCATTTGTTTATTTTTGTTTTGGTTATCTATGCTTTTGATGTCATATCCAAAAATCATTGCTGAGACCAATGTCAGAGAGCTTTTCCCTATCTTTTCTTCTAGGAGATTTATGGTTTTCTGTCTTATATATTTAAATCTTTAATCCAGTGGAATTAATGTGTCTTCCTGATAAAATATTCATCAACTGTATATGCATGGTTTATTTCTGTAGTCTTCATTCTGTTCCACTGATCTATGTGTCTTTTTATACCAATCCATATTGTTTTGATTACTATAGTTTTGTAGTACAGTTTGAAATCAGGAAGTGTGTGCCTCTAGTTTTGTTTTCTTTCTCAGGGTTGCTTTGGCTATTCAGAGTCTTTTGTGGTTCCATACAAATTTTAGGATTTAGGATTGTTTTTTTCTATTTCTATAAAAATTGCTATTGAAATCTTGATAGGGATTGCACTGAATCTATAAATGGCTTTGGGTGGTATGGACATATGAACATTTTAACAATATTAATTCTTTCAATCTATGAACATCGGCTATCTTTCCATTTGTGTCTTCTTCAATTTCTTTCTTCAGTGTGTTCTAGTTTTCAGTGTACAGTTCTTTTACCATCTTGGTTAAGTTCATTCCAAGGTATTTTATTATTTTTGATGCTATTGTAAATGAAATTATTTTCTTGATTTTTTCATGTAATTTGTTCTTAGTGTATAGAAACACAACTAATTTTTGTACATTGATTTTTAATTCAGTAAGCAAATGTTACTAAATTTGTTTATTAGGTCTAACAGTTTATTGGGGGAGTCTTTAGGGTTTTTATATATACACTTATATCATCTGCAAACAGATACAGTATTACTCCTTCCTTTCTGATTTGGATACTTTTATTTATTTTTCTTGTCTAATTGCCCTAGTTAGTATTTCTGATACTATGTTGAATTTTAACCTATATATTCATCATTGGCATTGGCTTACAGTTTTCTTTACTTTAAGAGTCCTTCTCTGGCTTTAGTATTAGAGTAATGCCAACCTCATAAAATAAGTTTAGGGGTGTTCTTTCCTTTTCACTTTTTTTGAAGAGTTTGAGGATTTCTCAGACTATGTTGAATAGGAATAGTGAGAGTGGGAAAATTTGTTTTGTTCCTGAACTTAAATGAAAAGTTTCCAGCCTTATGCCACTGAGTATGAGGTTAGTTGTGGTTTTATTATATATTTATTAAAAGCCTTTTTATTTTGAGGTATTGTCCTTCTACACCCAATTGCTGGAAGATTTTTATCATGAAAGCATTGAATTTTGTAAAATGCTTTTTCTGCATCTATCAAGATGATCATATGATTTTTATTTTTCATTCTAATGTGATGTATCACATTTATTGATTTCCATATGTTGAATCATCCTTGCATCTTAGGGTTAAATTTCACTGGATCATGGTGTGTGATCCTTTTAATGTGCTGTTGATTGCAGTTTGCTGGTATTTTTTTGATAATTTTCATCTATATATTCATCATTGGTATTGGCCTATAGTTTTCTTTACTTTAAGAGTCCTTCTCTGGCTTTAGAATTAGAGTAATGCCAACCTCATAAAATAAGTTTAGGAGTGTTCTTTCCTTTTCAGTTTTGTTTTTCTGTTTTTTTTTTTTTTGAAAAGTTTGAGAAGAAATTTCAAAAATTCTTCTTTAAATGTTTGGTATAATTTACCAGTGAGAACATTCAATCCTGGGATTTTCTTTTTTGGGAGGTTTTGAGTACTGATTCAATCTCTACTTGTTATTGGCATGTTCAGATTTTTAATTTCTTCATGACTTAGTTTTGGTAGATTATATCTTACTAGTAGTTCATTTATTCTGGATTGTCCTCTTTGTTGGCATAAAATTATTAATGGTAGTCTCTTATGATCCCTTTGCGTTTCTGTGGTATCAGTTGTAATCTCCACACTTTCATTCATTATTGTTTTATTTGAATCTGCTTTCCTTTTCTTGGTTAGTCCAGCTTAAGGTGTGTCAATTTTGTTTATGTTTTTAAAGAAACATTTCTTAGTGTTGTTATTTTTTTCTATTGTTTTCCTATTCTCTATTTCATTTACTTCTGCTCTAATCTTTCTTTCTTTCTGCTAATTTTGGGCTTAGTTTTTTTTGTTTTTCTAGTTTCTTAATACATAAAGTTAGTTTGTATATTTGAGGTTTTCCTCTTTTATTAATGTTTCTTAATGTTCAGGCAAGATTGTAAGTTATGCTTTGAGATCCAATGGAGCTGCAGACTGTGCCCTGAAGTTGTGTGGGGCTGGAGGCTGGGCCTCAACATCAGGTAGGCAGATGGCTATGTTTCTCTGTTGACTGAGGTCATTAGCCAGACTCTCTGGCCAGGCAGGGCCTCTATCTGTATTCTGAAGTTGCGTGGGGCTGGAGACTCTTCTGTGGTGAGGCAGTGTCACTGTCTAGGCATCATAATCAGTTGGGGCTATAGACTATGCCCAGCAATTGGACTTATGTGTGTGTGTGTTTGTGTGTTCATGGTTGTGTACTTTGCCTGGATGAGGCCACAAGGTGTGCTCAACTATGGACCCACAGGTTCCTGTAGCTGCAGGGTAATCCTGACATGTGGGAGGGTTGATGTAGTGAAAGTAAAACCACTCCTCTTACCCTTTTAATACAGTCCTTCTCTGTCTCTTTGATCCAGACAAGTGCTTCCTGATTTGAGTTCTGGGATTTCAGGGTAATGTCTTGTCTATGGATAGTTGATAGTTGGTCTTCTTGTGAGTCAGACTGAAGTTGGGAATAATTTAATGGCACCATCTTGACTATGTCACCATTTCTCGACTATTTTTGCATGTTTATATTTCTATATAAATTTTAGTATCAATTTAATTCACTACCTAGAATAGTTTGTTGGCATTTTGTTATTATTCTATTGACTTTCTATATTAATGTAAGGGTAATTGTCATCTAACTATTGTATTCTTTTTGTTTGATCCTACTTTTATGTCTTTCAGGTGTACTTTAAATATTTTCATGTAAGATTTGCATATTTCCTGTTAAATTCTTCCTAAATATTTAATCTTTTTGATGGTATTGTAAATTTATTTTTTCCTACTAATATGTCCTCTTTATTATTTTTGAATAGAAAGACTTGATTTTTTAAAAATCAATATTACAATTTGCTAGTTGACTGATTTGATTATTTGGCTAACTTTCATCATTGTTGTTTTATGGTGTCTATGGTACATAATCTCAAAATAGAGACTAGTTTACTTCTTTACCTCTTTTTATGCCTCTAATTAATTTATTCTGTCTAATTACATTGGCTAATACTTTGCATATGATAATAGTTGACATAGTGGGCAGCTTTGTCTTGTCTCTGATCTTAGTCATGCTTCCAGTGTTCCTTCATTAAACAGGATTCTGGAGGTTCTGAGTATGGTAAAGTAAGCAAGTTCACCTTGTTTCTCTCAATGAAAGAGACCATAAAACCTGGACAGAATGCAAAGACATGCTATTTGATGATAACTACATGCAAACAACCAAGTAACTGAACTTCACCTTCAACCCAATACCTTATACAAAAAAATATTCAAAGTGAATCAGAAATCTAAACGTAAAATACATGAGCATGAAAGGGGTTGACATCCAAAATATACAAAGAACTCACGCACCTTAACAAACAAAAAAGCAAATAATCCAATTAAGAAATGGGCAGAGGACATGAATAGACACTTCTCCAAAGAAGAAATTCAGATGGCCAACAGGCACATGAAAAGATGCTCCACATCGCTAATCATCAGAGAAATGCAGATTAAAACCACAATGAGATATCACCTCACACCAGTCAGGATGGCCAACATCCAAAACACAAGCAACAACAAATGTTGACGAGGATGTGGAGAAAAGGGAACCCTCCTACACTGCTGGTGGGAATGCAAATTAGTTCAACCATTGTGGAAAGCAGTATGGAGGTTCCTCAAAAAACTCAAAATAGAAATACCATTTGTCCCAGGAATCCCACTCCTAGGAATTTACCCTAAGAATGCAGCAGCCCAGTTTCAAAAAGACAGATGCACCCCTATGTTTATTTCAGCACTATTTACAATAGCCAAGCAATGGAAGCAACCTAAGTGTCCATCAGTAGATGAATGGATAAAGAAGAAGTGGTACATATACACAATGGAATACTACTCAGCCATAAGAAGAAAACAAATCCTACCATTTGCAACAACATGGATGGAGTTAGAGGGTATTATGCTCAGTGAAATAAGGCAAGCCGAAAAAGACAAGTATCAAATGATTTCACTCATATGTGGAGTATAAGAACAGAGAAAAAAACTGAAGGAACAAAACAGCAGCAGACTCACAGAACCCAAGAACGGACTAATAGTTACCAAAGGGAAAGGGACTGGGGAAGAAGGGTGGGAAGGGAGGGATAAGAGGGTAAAAGGTACATTACGATTAGCAGACGTAATGTAGGGGGGGCAAGGGGAGGGCTGTACAACTCAGAGAAGACAAGTAGTGATTCTCATCTCACTACGCTGATGGACAATGACTGTAATAGGGTTGTTGGGGGGACCTGATGAAGGGGGTAGTTTAATCACCATAATATTGCACATGTAATTGTAGGTTAAAGATACCAAAATAAATTGTAAAAAAAAAAAAAAAAAAGAATAAATCCATAGGTGCTAAACCTGTTCTTTAGCCAAGGGAAGATCAACATTAAAGTAAGAAATGTGGTCACTTCTGGAAGCAAACGAGAGGAAATGCAGTTGGAATTAAACACAGGGGACTTTCTAAGTACTGTTAAATGTTTTATTCCTTACGCTGAGTAGTGGGGACAAAGGTGTTTATTATTATGTGTACATTAGTTGTATGTTTTAATATTTTTCTATGCGAATATGTTTCAAACAAAAATAATTTATCCATGATAAAAATGGCAAGTGTAATGATTCCATTTATGTAAAGTTTTATGCATATGCATGTATGTATATGTGTGAAAATACACATGTGTCAAATGACAACCATTAAAGTGTTAATGGAAAAATAATAATAATAAAAAAATAAACATAGGAGGAAATATTTGTGAACTGGGTTAATCAAAGAGTTCTTACCCATGACACCACAAATATTTCCTATCTTCAGTCAGTATAGCACAATCCAGTGTTTGTTAATAGGGGAAGGACTGTGAATCTTCCAGTTGGTTCCTTTTTGCTCTGTAGAACCCTATCCCTGCCTTCTTATTCTTTTCCTCTACCACATCCTGTTACCAAAGGATGTTTCTACCTTACACTTTGCCTTTTTTCTCCCCAGAAGCTTTGTTTGACAGTCCTTTTTTAAGTCTCTCCTATCCTTTTGAATGGCTTTATCCTTTTAAATCACACTAAGTAATACCTCCCCCTTTAAATCATGTATAATTAAAAATCTTTTTTCTGTAGATTATGTTCTGAGCTGCTCAGATACTTTTCCAGTATTTTCAGATTTAGGATGGATGAATATTTTTGGTGCTCATTGCAAATTATCTTTAGGTTCTTCTGACTACCTTCTCTCTCATGTTGTCCTCACAGTTTTTTCATTCTTTCTTAGCTTGCCACAAAGCCTTATACCTGGGCAAGAGTACTGTGGTAGCCTGAGAGGTCTTGCACTGAAATTTGGTGTTATTTTCTCTTTTAATTTGCAATTCACAATATCAGTATTCTTTTTCTTCAAAATTATGCTATAGGCATAGATATGCATAATTTAATGTTCACTTTTGAATTTTTTATGAACAAAAAAGGAGATTATAATTTTCTTTTGATTTGGAAAGGAAAAATTTAGAGATAGTAGCTATATTGCAATTGTTGTCCTTAGCTACCAAGGAATACTGCTGAATTTGAGTTCCTAATATATTTTAAGGATTTTTTCATCTATATTCTTAGCAGAGATTGACTTCCAATTTTACTCAATGTAATTCTCAGATTATGATGTCAGATTTGTTCTGTTTTCATAAAATGTCTCAACTCCAAAGTTGGTCCAAATAGGCAAATTAACTGAAAATTATCTTATCCCAGGAGGTAAGAAAATGCTGAAATAATAATAATAATATTAATAATAATAATAAATATATGGGTTCATATTATAAGGACAGAGGAGGTGGTTGTGACACCTACTAGACAAATCTTAGGCAATTTTAACAACAAAGTAGTAATTCATGAGTATATAGTGATCATAAATAAATAAACAAATAGATAAATAAATAGATAAAAGGAGAATAAGAAGAGCTTTTCCTATAGTAGGATGCCAACTGACAGCCTCTAAATGTGAATGGATTGCAGGAGATGGAAAAATATCATTTTGTAACCATCATAGTGAAGTCTGGTTCAGGCAAGAATCATTAATGGTTGCCGTAAACCTAGGAGGATCTTTTTTATAAGATACAGGATATTTGCATAGTCTGAAAGCGTCTTCCCACAAATTCCTTATTATTTTCAAGGGAAAAATAGAGCAACTATAAAGTAGAGAAAATAGATAATGCCTTGACGGGGTGAAAAAATTAATATCTACAATGGGAGGCAGATTGCTATTTGTATGCTTTCTGATGTCCACTTTGAGTGACATGACATCATTTAGGTCATTTGTCAACCTGAAATAAAACACATGAATCTAATCATGATAAACATCAGATAAATTCAAAATGAGGTTAGTTCTATTTACAAAAATGAAAGTAGATGATTCCAGTTCTGGAGCAGGAAATGCACTGAATGATTATAAAACATCTTGTCATAAAAGAAAGCAAGGAAACTATCCAAGACCATTTGAATCTAGTCAATCTCAGGTTCTACTTAGCTTGCACTAGCAAATATAAGAGCAATTTCCTTATCATTAAGAAAAATAATGGTAACAGGTTGAAGCAGGCCAAATGTTTTAAATCATGGGTTTCTAACAATTGTTCATAATTTAAGGATGCTGGTAAAACAAATTTTAAAAGGATATGTAATTACTCAAGAATAAGGTACTTTAAGTAAAACAAAATTCATGTCATTTTAAAATTAAGCAATTTAAGGGAAAAAATCAAGGATTTATCTTGTTTTCCCTTTAAAAGCTACCACTGTGAGACAAAGTAAATAAAAGAATGTTTCTCTCTATAGAAGTACTCCACTTGATAAATGAAAAAGGAATGCTAGAATTAGAATGTTTTACAACCTCTGGTAACAATGGATCCAGGCATTGGGCATCAGAGGGAACTAAAAGAAATATGAAAACCATATATCGTGTGTTTGCCAATGGAAGACCACACCTACCCCTTATAAAGTAGTCCTGCCAAGACACTTGTATCTCTATTTTATCAAGCTTCTAAATCAAACTACAGAGGACAGAGAAACCTTTTGAAAAGCACCATGGGATGTAATCAGCAAAATCTATACAGCAAAAATTCTACAGGATAAATAGCTTGGTTTTCTCAACAAATAAACTGAAGGAAGGGGAGAAGGATGATGAAAGCAGAACCTACAGATTTAAAGAAAATTACAAACCGTATCAAACAGAAGCAATGTGCGGACTGTATTTGGGTGGTATTCAAAGTCCTGTAAGTTTGATTTTATGATATTTAAAAGATAATTGGAAATTTGAATACTGACTTGGTATTTGATGATATTAAGAGACTGTCAAAAAATTTAGGTGTGATAATGGTGGAGTGGTTTTGCAAAGAATAACTGGAAGAAACCTTACATTTTAGAGATAATTATTGAATTACTTATGGATAAAATGATATGAAGTATGGGATTTGATTCAAAATAACATGGGAACTGGAGAAATGTGAGGGGCAGTAGTTGAGGTAAGATAGGCTATGAATTCTTATTTGTTGAAGCTTAGTTTTGTGTGCATGGAGATTATGTATTTTTTGTCTACTTTGGTACATGTTTACAATATTTATGAAAAAACATTAAAGAAAGCTTTCATGATGATGATCAATGAATTACTTTGATATAGAAAGTAGTATTGAGCAGGTGAGCACCTTGATCACAGTAAATGACCAATAAATATTTGCCAAGTGAATGAAAAAATGTGTATTATGACCAGAGAAAGTAGAATCAATATCAGTATGTAAATTCTCTTCCTACATCTCATTCCTTATCCAAATCTGGTTGTTAAAAATGAGACATTGTAAGATATATCATTATTGTCTTGGGTTTGTTTAAATGTGACATAATTGATGAATTAAATATGAATTTTGTTTTACTTAAAGGTACCTTATTCTTGAGTAATTACATATGCTTTTAACACAATTTAGAATCATTAGTAGAGAAAGTCACATGACTTATACTTTCTAGTCTTGTCTTCTACAATATTCTTTTCACAATGAAAAATTTGTAAAGAAAGGAGACCTGTTATCCATTTCCCTTGTTAAAGACAATATTTCAAAGTTCCATTCTGCATTCTTCTCCCTGTAAAATACTTGAACTAAGGCCCACATTTCATCTCAAATGTTTTCACGGTTCAAAGAAATGGTTCATGCTATTCACAGCAACCATGTTACAACAGGGTATTCAGTTAGATGTGGAATCTATTGAGAAATCGTAAAGGACAACTATTTTTAATAAGATGAAAATATAATTTCCCAAAAATGAGTTAAGTTTACATCCCTAAAACTGAGAGATATTCTCTGTCACAAAAGAGCAGTCGTCAGAATCTCCCAGACTTGATTTGGAAAGACACTATGCCTGAATGGGAATGAAGCACTGGACACTGGTTGTTGTACTGTTAGTTTTATTAGTAACAAAGTTCTACATAATGTTCAGATAGTGACCATGACAGCTTCCTACATTTGGCATTTTTTTGCAGAATTACTTCAGATTTTTCATTTATTTTGCTTAAATATCATATCGCTTTGGAAATTTTTTTTTCCTTGACAAGGGTAGAAGTCTTACAGCCTTACCAGCACCTTTCTTCATTTCAAGTTCAATTTTAATTCGTAAGTATTACCATTCTTTGTAGTTAGATTTAACTGCCCCATCAGTTGCGCATAGACACATCAAATAGAGCTACTTGACCCATACCTTATTTCCTAGCATGAGGTTTGTAAATACTGCTTTAAGTTCTGCAAACACTCTACTTTTCTATTGAAGACGATTGATAACAATGGAGCTTCTGTCCAGAGCCCTGTGCCTGTACATTCTGAAAAAGCATATGTGCCTTATGCCTCCTGACCAGGACAGCGAGTAAAAATCAGTTCCCACTCTTCCTCACCACCATTTTACAGACTGTAATAAAAATGTTCCAGAAATTGAAGATGCATAGATTCAGCTGCAGGCTTCAAACCAGGCATTTATAGTTTATATTTTTTTCTTGATGTGCTGGTGTTATACCCAACTGGGCAACATCTCTTAGAAGCTTAGCATGACACAACTGAAAAGTACCAAAAAAGAAAAAAAAGAAGAAAGTTTCATGCATTGGTCACATTTAGACGTCAGGCCTTACTTCACATTCTACTGTATTTTAAAGAAAATGAATAAAAAACAAGAAACTGCTAGTTTGAGAGATATTTTATCACACTTGCCTCGGCCTATGAATTCATAACATTTTTCCAGTATATCATTGTGAGCTTCAATTACAAGTGAGTTTTGCAGTGCAATATCCAGCAACTGATGATTCAATAAAATATGGAAAAGAGATTTGATGAAATATTATTTAGCCTCTAAAACAATCATGAGGCTTACAAAGAATATGAGATAACATTTGGCATAATATATGTTCCTTTACATTTATTTTTCTTTTCTTTTTTTTTTTACAATTTATTTTATTTTAGTATCATTAACCTACAATTACATGAGCAATATTGTGATGATTAAACTACCCCCTTCATCAGGTCCCCCCCACCCTATGTCTGCCAATCGTAATGCCCCTTTTACCCTCTTATCCCTCCCTTCCCGCCCTTCTTCCCCAGTCCCTTTCCCTTTGGTAACTGTTAGTCTATTCTTGGGTTCTGTGAGTCTGCTGATGTTTTGTTCCTTCAGCTCTTTTTTTTTTGTTTGTTTGTTATTGTTGTTGTTGTTCTTTGTTCTTATATTCCACATATGAGTGAGATCATTTGGTACTTGTCTTTTTCGGCCTGGCTTATTTCACTGAGCATAATACCCTCCAGCTCCATCCATGTTGTTGCAAATGGTAGGATTTGTTTTTTTCTTATGGCTGAATAATATTCCATTGTGTATATGTACCACCTCTTCTTAATCCATTCATCTACTGATGGGCACTTAGGTTGCTTCCATTTCTTGGCTATTGTAAATAGCGCTGAAATAAACATAGGGGTGCATCTGTCCTTTTGAAACTGGGCTGCTGCATTCTTGGGGTAAATTCCTAGGAGTGGGATTCCTGGGTCAAATGGTATTTCTATTTTGAGTTTTTTGAGGAACCTCCATACTACTTTCCACAATGGTTGAACTAATTTGCATTCCCACCAGCAATGTAGGAGGGTTCCCCTCTCTCCACATCCTTGCCAACTTATTTTTATTTTCAAATATGTATGTTATATATATATATATGGAAGTTGGGAGTATAAATAACTTTATAATTCAGTCAGACATCTACTCTCAGACAGATAGAAGTAGGTACTAACATAAGAATAAATAGAGATTTAAGTATGCATAAAAGTATGGGCACACACTAATACATAGCTGCGGCCAGGAGCTTTGTAAACTTGGTAATGCTTTTGTGCCCAGCCCAAAATCAAAGTTAACCTCATTCCTTCTCACTATGCTGTGAATCAAGAGGCAGAGGAATAGGTAGCTAATAATAAACAATTCACAGGGATCTGAGGAACTGCTTGTGATCTGAAATCTTATTGAGGTTAAGTACAAAGATTCCAGGCCAGACTACCTGAGTTTAAAATCCAGCTTTGACACATCACAACAATTTTCTTTGTGCTTTAGTTTCCTATTCTTTAAATAAGTAGAAAATTATTATCTCAAATCATCATAGTGAGGAAAAAATGTGTCAATATGTTAAAGGGGTAACAACAGTGTCTGTCATAGAGTAAGTCCTTAAATTATCTCTTAGCATTCCATCCGTCAGTGTACCTTGCCTTGACTTTTTCCTTGCAAAGACCACTATTCTACTTTTTAGACTAAGCTTTACATTCATACCAGTGCTATTTCAATTAGTGAAAACAAAATATTAAGGCTTCAATTGTGTCTCTCCAAAAGATATGCTTAGGTCCTAACTCTTGGTGCCTAAGAATGTGGAATTATTTGGAAATAATGTCTTTGCAGATGTAATTGATATATAAACTAAGATGAGATCACACCAGAGTGTGGTGGACCTTTAATCCAATGAGATTAGTTTCCTACTATGAAGAGACACAGAGATGGACATGCCCAGGGAGAAGATGGTGCTGGGAGGAAGGAGGCAGATTGAAGTGCTGCATCGACTAACCAAGGAATGCGAGGATCACTGGCAATGCCAGAAGCAAGGACGAGGCAAGGAAGAATTCTCTCCTTCAGGTTTTAGAGGGAATATAGCCCTGCTGATATCTTAATTTTTATATCTTTAGCCTCCAAAACTTGTTTTAAGCCCCTCACTTTTTGGTTCATTGTTACAGCAACTCTAGGAAACTGTTGTACAAGGCATAATATTATGTAAATGACCCAGTCAAGAATATCACTTTTGTCAGGCCTTGGAATTAGTGTGCCCTCTTAAGCTGTGTTGGGGTGAGAGCTCTGCGTCTTTAAAAGAAGTTCCACCATGATCTCAGCATTTTGCCTTGACCACTTCTAGGAGATGTTTAATTTCTCCTAGTTTGACTCTTATATGGTTTTGCACCAACTCAGACTTGTGGACTATACTTGTAACTGACTTCTTTGTGTTTTTATGAAGGCCTCAGTTTAGCTTTGAGTATGTCCTCTCTAAACGTTAAGTATGTCCTCTCTAAATGTTGGTAACGGATTTCACTCTCCCTGTTGTATGGCCTCTATCAAACTAGTATGCTCTCTCCTGAATGTTCCCTGCCCTGCTCACACCCTCCATAGTGTATGACACATAGGCTTCCAGAACACTTCATGGCATATGATTCAGCCCATGAACAACTTTGATGTTCCTTTGTCTGTTGGCACTGACATTTCAGAGTGATTGCTGCCATTATAGGCAAAGTGCTTTATAAAAACTATTTACCTAGATTAAAGATGGTGGCATGAGAGGTGAGAGAGAGGCCTTCTCCCAAAACAACATATAAAATTAAATTATAGTAAATACAATTAATATTGAAAGAGCCACAGAAAATAAGGCTGTACAAGACTGCATACACCTGGAAAAAAGAACAGACCTCAAAGAACAGGGAAACATACCAAAGCTGTGATCTGGCAGGACCCAAGCCTTTACCCCACCCAGCTCACTGGCGAGAGGAAGAGAAAAGGAGCAGGGAGGGGGGAAGGCCAAAAACTGTTGAACACACAGCCCTGGAAATCTGCTCTGGGAGCACGAACATACATTGCATGGTGCTCTGGAGATTAGTGGGGTTGGAAAGCTAAGAGAGGCAAAATACTTGGAGAGACTGACATTCCAGCTGCTTGTGGAAAACAGGGATCCACATCTGGTTGCTCTGGGACAAAAGAAACAGGCAGTCTGAGAGACTTCCTAACAGTGAGGGGATGCTAAAGGGGCAAGGATTGCACAAAGCTTGCTGCTCAGTAGAAAGGACAGGTGGACAAAATGGTCAAGGTTTACTCTGACCAGTGGGTTGGGAATTTTCAGGAACTTCAGGTGCTCCATCACCCTGTTTGGCTACTCAGCTCTGAGGCCCACAACCATTATATGCAGCTTCCTGCGCCTTCCTCCCAGCCAGCCCACACTGGCTCACAAACCACAATCCCTGCCATGCCATCAGGGAAGCCAGATGAAGGCCCCACCTATGGCACCTACAAATGCAAAGCATAGAAGCTTATACCTGTGTGCTCAGCCCACTAGTTCAGGAAGTTGAAAAAGGCACAACAGCCAGAAAGAAGGAAACAGCTCTTTACTCCTCCCAGTAACCAGTGCTGCTCCCATGCAACCCCTGACATCACTCCAGGGGATGAGAAACTCCAGAGAGTAGAATTTCTGGGCATTAGAGGGTGCCACATACAAATATAAAATGTCAAAAAACCTAGTTCAAACCAAAATACTACAAACACCAGAAAAGGACTAAGTGAAACAACTCGTTACTTTTCCTGAAAGAGATTTCAAAATAAAAATCATAAACATGCTCATGGAGATACAGAAAGATATTCAAGAACTCAGGCATGAACTCAGGACTGATATTCAATCATTAAGGAATTCAATATCTGAAATGAAACATACAATGGAGGTATTTAAAAGCAGATTATATGTAGTAGAGGAGATGGTAATGGAATAGAAATTAGAGAACAGGAATACAAACAAACTGAGACAGAGAGAGAAAAATGGATCTCTGGGAATAAAAGAATATTTAGAGAACTGTGAGACCAATCAAAACACAACAATATTTGCCTTATAGGGGTAACAGAAAAAGAATACAGAGAAAAAGGGATAAAAAGTGCCTTTCAGGAGGTAATTGCTAAAAACTTCCCCATCTGGGGAAAGAGATAGTCTCTCAGGTCATTGAGGTGCACAGATATCCCAACACAAGAGACACAAGGAAAACAACACCAAGACATATAATAATTAAAATGGCAAAGATCAAGGATAAGGACACATTTTTAAAAGCAGCCAGAGAGAGAAAAAAGATCACATACAAAGGAAAACCCATCAGGCTATCATCATACTTCTCAACAGAAACCTTGCAGGCCAGAAGGGAGTGGCATGATATAGTTAATGCAATGAAGTAGAAGGGCCTCAAACCAAGAATACTCTAACTGGTAAGATTATAATTTAAATTTGAAGTAGAGATTAAACAATTTCCAGATAAGCAAAAGCTCAGAGAATTTAACTCACACACACCATCTCTACAGTGTATTTTGGAGGGACTGCTATAGATGGAAGTGTTCCTAAGGCTAAATACATGTCACAAGAGGAAATAAAACCACAGTAAAAAAAGTAGAACAATTAACTACTAAATAGATGCAAACTTAAACCAACTACCCCCAAAGGCAGTCAAGAGACAAAGAGTACAGAATATGATACCTAAAATATAAAGAATAGAGGAGGATGAAAAAGGAGGGGAAAAAAAGAACCTTTAGATTCTGTTTGTAATAGCACACTAAGTGAATTAAATTAGCATGGTAATTAGTTAGTAAGATGGTAAGGAAGTTAATACTTGAACCTCAGTAAACACGAATATAAAGCATGCAATGGCAATAAATACATACTTATCTATAATAACCCTAATAAATGGTCTGAATGCACCAATCAAAAGACATAGAGTCACTGAATGGATAAAAAAAATAAATCAATCTATATGCTGCCTACAAGAGACTCACTTCAAACCCAAAGACATACACACACTAAAAGTGAAAGGATGGAAAAAGATATTTCATGCAAACAATAGGGAGAAAAAAAGTAGGCATTGCAGTACTTTTATCAGACAAAATAGACTTCTAGACAAAGAAAGTAACAAGAGAAACAGAAGGACATATAATGATGAAGGGGTCAGTTGAACAAGAGGATATAACCAATATAAATACCTATGCACTCAACGCAGGAACACCTACATATGTGAAACAAATACTAAAAGAAATAAAGGAGGAAATAGAAGGCAATGCACTCATTTTATGAGATTTCAACCCTCAACTCACTCCAAGGGGCAGATCAACCAGACAGAAAATAAGTAAGGAGACAGAAGCACTGAACAACATATTAGAACAGATGGACCTAACAGACATCTACAGAACACTCCACCCAAAAACAGCAGTATACACATTCTCCTCAAGTGCACATGGAACATTTTCAAGGATACATAATATGCTAGGCCAAAAATAGAGCCTCAGTAAATTAAAAAAGATTTTAATTGTACCAACCATCTTCTCAGACAACAAAGGTATGAAACTAGAAAGAAATTATGTGAAGAATATGAAAAAGCCCACAAACATATGAAGGTTTAACAACATGCTCCTAAATAATCAATGGATAAATGACCTAATAAAAACAGAAATCAAGCAAACAATATATGGAGACAAATGACAACAATAATTCAAAACTGCAATATCTGGGGGATGCGGCAAAGGCTGTGCTAAGAGGGAAGTATATCGCAATAAAGGCCTGCCTCAGGAAGAAGAACAATCCCATACGAACAGTCTAAACTCACAATTAACAAAACTGGAAAATGAGGCCCAAAGTCAGTAGAAGGAGGGACATAATAAAGATTAGAGCACAAATAAATAAAAAAGAAGAATAAAACAATAGAAAGAATGAAAGCAGGAGCTGGTTCCTCAAGAAAATTAACAAAATAGATAAACCTCTAGCAGCCTTATCAAGAAAAAATAGTCTACACATATATAAGGAAAAATCACTATGGACAACACAAAAATACAAAGAATTATTGGAGAATACTACGAAAAATTGTATGGTAACAAACTGGATAATCTAGAAGAAATGGACAACATTATAGAAAAATACAACCTTCCAAGGCAGACTCAGGAAGAAACAGAAAATCTGAACAGACCAATTATCAGCAACTAAATTGAATTGTTAATAAGAAAACTACCTAAGAACAAAACCTCTGAACCAGATGGTTTCACTGCTGAATTTTATCAAACATTTAGTGAATACCTAATACCCATTTTCCTTAAAACTTTTCCAAAAAGTAGAAGAGGAGGGACTACTTCCAAACTCATTCTACAAGGCCAGCCTCACTCTAATGCCAAAACCAGGCAAAGACACCACAAAAAAAGAAAATTACACACCAATATCCCTGATGAACATAGATCCAAAAATACTCAACACAATATTAGGAAATTGAATTAAAAAATACATCAAAAAGATCATCGTCATGATCAAGTAGGAATTATTCCAGGGATGTAAGGATGGTACAATATTTCAAAATCCATCAACATCATCCACATCATCAACAAAAAGGACAAAAACCACATGATCATCTCCATAGATGCTGAAAAAGCATTCAACAAAAATCAACATCCATTCATGATAAAAACTCTCAACAAAATGGGTATAAAGGGCAAGTACCTCAACATAATAAAGGCCATATATGAAAAACCCACAGCCAACATCATACTTAACAGCAAGAAGCTGAAAGCTTTTCCTTTAAGGTTGGAAACAAGACAAGGATGCCCACTCTCCCCACTTTTATTCAACATAGTACTGGAGGTCCTAGCCATGGCAATCAGACAACACAAAGAAATAAAAGGCATCCAGATTGGTAAGGAAAACATCAAATTGTCCTGTTTGCAGATGACATAATATTGTACATAAAAGCACTAAGGAATCCACTCCAAATCTACTAGATCTAATATCTAAATTCAGCAATGTTGCAAGATACAAAATTAATACACAGAAATATGTTGCATTCCTATACACTAATGATGAACAAGCAGAAGGAGAAATCAGGAAAACAATTCCATTCACAATTGCATCAAAAAGAATAAAGTACCTAGGAATAAATCTAACCAAAGGTAAAAGACCTATACCCTGAAAACTACAAGACACTCATGAGAGAAATTAAAGAAGATACCAATAAGTGGAAATACATCCCATGCTCATGGATAGGAAGAATTAATACTGTGAAAATGGCCATCCTGCCTAAAGCAATCTACAGGTCTAATGCAATCCCTATCAAAATATCAACAGCATTCTTCAACAAAGTAGAGCAAATAGTTCTAAAATTCATATGGAACCACGAAAGACCCCTAATAGCCAAAGAAATCCTGAGAAGGAAGAATAAAGCTGGATAGATTACACTCCCTGACTTCAAGATCTACTACAAAGCCAGAGTAACCAAAACAATTTGGTACTGGCACAAGAACAGACCCATAGACCAATGGAACAGACTAGAGAGCCCAGGTATGAATCCAAGCATATATGGTCAATTAATATACGATAAAGGAGGTATGGACATACAATGGGGAAATGTCAGCCTATTCAACACTGGGTGTTGGCAAAACCGGACAGCTACATGTAAGAGAATTAAACTGGATTATTGTCTAACCCAATACACAAAAGTCAACTCGAAATGGATCAAAGATCTGAATATAAGTCATGAAACCATAAAAGTCTTAGAAGACAACATAGGCAAAAATCTCCTGTATATAAACATGAGCAACTTTTTCCTGAACGCATCTCTTTGGGCAATGGAAAGAAAAGCAAAAACGAACAAATGGGACTACATCATGCTAAAAAGCTTCTGTATAGCAAATGACACCATCAGAACAAAAAGGATCCTAGTATGGGAGAATATATTTGTAAACAACATATCTGACAAGTGGTTAACATCCAAAATACATAAAGAACTCACATGTCTCAACACCCAAAAAGCATATAACCTGATTAAAAAATGTGTGGAGGATATGAACAGACACCTCCAAAGAAGAAATTTAGATGGCAAACAGCCCCTGAAAAGATGCTCCACATTGCTAATTATTAGGGAAATGCAAATTAAACCACAATGAGATATCACCTCATACCAGTTAGGATAGCCAACATCCAAAAGACTAGGAACAACAAATCCTGGTAAGGATCCTGATAAAGGGAAACCCTCCTACACTGGTGGTGAGAATGTAAACTAGTTCAACCATTATGGAAAGCAATATGGAGGTTCCTCAAAAAAATAGTAATAAAAATACCAGTTGACCCGAATTCCACTCCTCGGAATTTACCCTAAGAAAACAAGTTCTCAGATTCAAAAAGACATATGCACCCCTATATTTATTGCAGCACTATTTACAATATCCAAGATATGGAAGCAACCTAAGTGTCTGTCTCTAGATGAATGGATAAAGAAGAGGTGGTACATATACAGAATGTAATACTATTCAGCCATAAGAAAGAAACAAATTCTTCCATTTACAACAACATGGATGGAGCTAGAGGATATTATCCTCAGTGAAATAAGCCAGGCAGAGAAAGACAAGTACCAAATGATATTATTCATCTCTGAAGTATAGCAATGAAGCAAAACTGAAGGAACAAAATAGCAGCAGACTCCACGAAGGGACTAGCGGTTACCAAAGGGGAGGGATGGGAGAGGGAGTTGGGGATGGAGGGGTATTATTAGTAGTACATATGATGTAGTGGGGATCATGGGGAAGACAGTGTAGCACAGAGAAGACAAGTAGTGACTCTGTGACATCGTACTACAATGATGGACAGTAACTGCAATGCAGCATGGGGGGCTCTATAATATGGGTGAATGTAGTAACCGTTTTGTTTTTCATGTGCAACCTTCATAAGAGTGTGTATCGATGATAACTTAATAAAAAGATAATAAATAAATAGATAAATAAATATGTATATGTATGTGTATATATATACATATATATATACACATACTTTCTAGCTAGGTAAATTTCAAATATTTGCCAGACTGATGTCTTTGTACATTTTCTTTAAATGTCTTCTCACTGTAAAAGTACAGGATATTAAACTTATTCAAGTATTCTTCACGTTATAATTTAGGAAAACACTAGTAACTTAATCTCTTGTTCTCTCTGTTTGCAGAACTTTAAGCTGTACCTTTCATGGCATGATATAAAATTACCTCTCCATATAATTAGAATATTTGGGGATAAGAGACGGTGTGTTTTTTTTCTCTCTCTTCATTCATTAATTCAACAACTTGATATGGTGTCCTTATGATACTGGTTAGTCACTAGAAATTCTTATTCCTAAAAGTGCAGCTTGCAGTGGTTCTGTATTCACCAACACTCAACAGTTAATTCAGTTCCTAGTTAACATCCCAATATGATATCAGATTCATTAATTATAAAAGAGCTTTTTCTCTGAAAGTTTTGGATTGAGAATACTGTCAATGATTAAACTGGAATTTTAAAAAATAATTTGTCTATTTGTGGACTCCTGAAAATTATTTTTACACACAGTGGATAAAATACTAAATCCAAAATTAAAATCCATTTTACTTTACTTTCACTCTCTTTTAACATCCTTATATCATGTATAAATATTGTAAAGAAAATGCAATTATTCAAAAAACTGCCGAATGCAAGGACATAAAAGGAGACTAGGTTGCTCTCTGAGCTGTTTAGCCTACATGATCAAATTCTAAGCACAAATGCCACAAATTAAAACAGCAGAGTTTCATTACTTTCTTGTGGTTTCTCTTTATGAAAAAAAAACAAATGCTAAATGTATACAATTTTTGAAATACATAAGAGCATGAAGAATAAAACTGTACTTCATTCATTCCTACACATTTTAACTGAATGCTCAGCATGTCCTCCTATGTCTACCCAAGTTGTTGGACTTTCAGAGGTGAGTAAGTCCTACAAGGTCCCCATTTCCATGGAAATTATTTTGTGTATTATTTTGTTTGTGGAGATTAACATGAAGCATTTAAACAATTAAATCAGATTGCCAATAACTTGTTAATACAATTTTTAAAGGATAAATAATGTCAACACAATTAGTAAGTGGCATGGATTTGAAATATATGAGAGTATGAATTCTGATTCAAATGTGCTGTCGTTTCTTCCTTACTCTTTTAGCCCAACACCTCTATATGGCAACTTCTAGTGTAAGTGATAAACCCACTTGTCGCAAATGCACAACAAACCATTGTCTGGTTATGATCCTTTCAACAGTGTTCACATATCAAAGCAGAACTTATTTCAAAGTTATTTTGAAATTAAATTAAATATTTGAGGCAGTGCAAAAAATATTCTCCTAAAAATAATCTATGCTTGCTGAATTCCTTTCATGTAATGCCATATTCTGACAAAAAGGTAATTGGGGTTTTCTTACATAATTTCTCCTCCTTGTAATCATGCCATCTTACTGCTTATGGCTCTGCTAGACTCTGGCTGCTTCCGTTCTCCATTTTTTAAATTTTATTAGTTAAAACAGAATTTTATAGAGGTGACTATTAACACTGATATATAATATGTCAGATATTACTACAGTAAGGCTCCCATTACATCATTATATAAGTATATATTTTCTGAAGTACATTGCATTGGGATGCAAAGCAAGGAATGAAAGAAATACACAAAAATAATCATAAGTTCATTTTTAATATATCTGAAAGCAGATATTAAACTATATTATAATAAGTAATTTGTTTTGCAAAATCAATGCCTATGGTCATTATTTCCGCTGTTAGATAGCTCTTACCCAACCCAGTGTTATTTTGTTAGTGACCAAGGACTACCTTGAAAACCTAACCACCTGACAAAGTCTTGCTTTGGGTCAGAATCAAAGATCTGTCCACTAAAATTTCCCCTCACTAATGGAAAATTTCTAGTCACTGATGGTAAACAACACCAATGGAAAAGATACATATCCTGCTGACATCATCATCTTTATATAAGCCATCATTCTCTGTTATATTTATACACTTTAAATTTCAACAGGATCATATCTGTCAATACGACTTTGAAGGAGTGTCTTAATTTTATTTGAACAATGAGTCAAAGTTGGGAACACAATACTAGGCTAAGAAGTATATATAATATATAAAATATTTGCATTGCATGTATGTATGTGTATTATACATAAAGTTTCTTTCTGTTTCACTTATTTTTAATGCTTTGATGAATTCATGGGGAAATTTATACCTAGTATTTTTTTTTTGGTATCCTTAATCTACAATTACATGTGCAATATTATGGTTATTAAACTACTCCCTTCATCAGGTCCCCCCCACCAACCCCATTACACTCATTGTCCATCAGTGTAGTGAGATGCTATAGAATCACTACTTGTCTTCTCTGAGTTGTACA
>JAQQAC010026072.1:52706856-52766039 GCA_029783875.1 Phataginus tricuspis | reverse complement strand
TTAGTCCATTCTTGGGTTCTGTGAGTCTGCTGCTGTTTTGTTCCTTCAGTTTTTTTCTTTGTTCTTATACTCCACCTACGAGTGAAATCATTTGATACTTGTCTTTTTCGGCTTGGCTTATTTCACTGAGCATAATACCCTCTAGCTCCATCCATGTTGTTGCAAATGGTAGGATTTGTTTTCTTCATATGGCTGAATAATATTCCATTGTGTATATGTACCACCTCTTCTTTATACATTCATCTACTGATGGACACTTAAATTGTTTCCATTTCTTGGCTATTGTAAATAGTGCTGCGATAAACATAGGGGTGCATATGTCTTTTACAAACTGGGCTGCTGCATTCTTAGGGTAAATTACTAGCAGTGGGATTCCTGGGTCAAATGGTATTTCTATTTTGAGTTTTTTTGAGAAACCTCCATACTGCTTTCCACAATGGTTGAACTAATTTGCATTCCCACAAGCAGTGTAGGAGGGTTCCCTTTTCTCCACATCCTCGCCAATATTTGTTGTTGTTTGTGTTTTGGTTGTTGGCCATCCCACTGGTGTGAGGTGATATCTCATTGTGATTTTAATCTGCATTTCTCTGATGATTAGCAATGTGGAGCATGTTTTCATGTGACTGTTGTCCATCAAAATTTCTTCTTTGGAGAAGTGTCTATTCATGTCTTCTGCCCATTTCTTAATTGGATTATTTGCTTTTTGTTTGTTGAGGTGCGTGAGTTCTTTATATATTTTGGATGTCAAAGCCTTATCAGATATGTAATTTATGAATATATTCTCCCATACTGTAGGATGTCTTTTTGTTCTACTGATGGTGTCTTTTGCTGTACAGAAGCTTTTCAGCTTGATATAGTCCCACTTGTTCATTTTTGCTTTTGTTTCCCATGCCCGGGGAGATATGTTCATGAAGAAGTCGCTCATGTTTATGTCCAACAGATTTTTGCCTATGTTTTTTTCTAAGAGTTTTATAGTTTCATGACTTACATTCAGGTCTTTGATCCACCTTGAGTTTACCTTTGTGTATGGGGTTAGACAGTAGTCCAGTTTCATTCTCTTACATGTAGCTGTCCAGTTTTGCCAACACCAGCTGCTGAAGAGGCTGTCATCTCCCCATTGTACATCCAAGGCTCCTTTATCATATATTAATTGACTATATATGTTTGTGTTAATGTTTGGATTTTCTATTCTGTTCCACTGGTCTGTGGGTCTCTTTTTGTGCCAATACAAAATTGTCTTGATTAATGTGGCTTTGTAGTAGAGCTTGAAGTCAGGGAGCGTAATTCCCCCTGTTTTATTCCTCCTTCTCAGGATTGCTTTGGCTATTCAGGGTCTTTTTTGCTTCCATATGAATTTTAGAATTATTTGTTCCAGTTCATTGAAGGAAGCTGTTGGTAATTTGATAGGGATTGCGTTGAATCTGTAGATTGCTTTAGGTAGTATAGCCATTGTGACAATATTAATCTTCCTAGCCAAGATCATGGGATGAATTTCCATTTGTTAGTTTTCTCTTTAATGTCTCTTACGAGTGTTTTGTAGTTTTCAGGGTATAGGTCTTTCACCTCCTTCGTGAGGTTTATTCCTAGGTATTTTATTCTTTTTGATGCAATTGTGAATGGAATTGTTTCCTGATTTCCCTTTCTGTTAGCTCATCGTTAGTGTATAGAAATGTAACAGATTTCTGTATGTTAATTTTGTATCCTGCCATTTTGCTGAATTCAGATATTAGTTCTAGTAGTTTTGGAGTGGAGTCTTTAGGGTTTTTTATGTACAATATCATGTCATCCGCAAATAGTGACAAATTGACTTCTTCTTTACCAATCTGGATGCCTTGTATGTTTTTATTTTGTCTGATTGCTGTGGCTAGGACCTCCAGCACTATGTTGAATAACAGTGGAGAGGGTGGGCATCCCTGTCTTGTTCCCGATCTTAGATGAAAACCTTTCAGTTTCTCGCTGTTAAGTATGATGTTAGCTGTGGTTTTGTCATGTATGGCCTTTATGATGTTGAGGTACTTGCCCTCTATACTCATTTTGTTGAGAGTTTTTATCATGAATGGATGCTGGATTTTGTGAAATGCTTTTTCAGCATCTATGGAGATGATAATCTGGTTTTTGTTCTTCTTTTTGTTGATGTGGTGGATGATGTTGAAGGATTTTCACATATTGCACCATCCTTTTGTCCCTGAGATGAATCCCTCTTGATCATGGTATATGATCATCTTGATGTATTTTTGAATTCTGTTTGCTAATATTTTGTTGAGTATTTTTGCATCTATGTTCATCAGGGATATTTGTCTGTAATTTTCTTTTTTGGTGCGGTTTTTGCCAGGTTTTGGCATTAGAGTGATGCTGGCTTCATAGAATGAATTTGGAAGTATTCCCTCCTCTTCTGTTTGTTGGAAAATTTTAAGGAGAATGGGTGTTATTCTCTGTATGTCTGGTAGTATTCAGAGGTGAATCCACTTGGCCCAGGGGATTTGTTCCTGGGTAGTTTTTTGATTATTGATTCAATTTCGTTGCTGGTAATTGTTCTGTTTAGTTTTTCTGTTTCTTGCTTGGTCAGTCTTGGAAGGCTGTATTTTTCTAAGAAGTTGTCCATTTCTTCTAAGTTTTCCAGCTTGTTACCATATAGATTCTTATAGTATTCTCTTATAATTCTTTGTATTTCTGTGGGGTCCATCGTGATTTTTCCTTTCTCATTTCTGATTCTGTTTTATGTGTGCAGATTCTCTTTTTCTCTTAATGAGTCTGGCTAGGGGTTTATGTATTTTGTTTATTTTTTAAAAGAACCAGCCCTTGGTTTCCATGATTTTTTGTATTGTTTTATTCTTCTCAATTTTATTTATTGCTTCTCTGATCTTTATTATGTCCCTCCTTCTGGTGACTTTGGGCCTCATTTGTTCTTCTTTTTCCAATTTCATTAATTGTGTCTTTAGACTATTCATTTGGGATTGTTCTTCCTTCTTTAAATAGGCCTGGATCGCAATATACTTTCTTCTTAGAACTGCCTTTGCTGCATCCCACAGAATTTGTGGCTTTGTGTTATTGTTCTCATTGGTGTCCAAATATTCTTTGATCTCTGTTTTAATTTGGTAATTGACCCATTGATTAATTATGAGAATGTTGTTAAGTCTCCATGTATTTGTGTGCCTTTTTTATTTCTTTCTAAAATTTATTTCTAGTTTTATACCTTTGTGATCTGAGAAGTTGGTTGGTAGAATTTCAGTATTTTTGAATTTACTGAGGTTCTTTTTGTGGCCTAGTATGTGGTCTATTCTGGAAAATGTTCCATGTGCACTTGAGAAGAATGTGTATCCTGCTGCTCTTGGGTGCAGAGTTCTGTAGATGTCTGTTAAGTCCATCTGTTCTGGTGTGTTGTTCAGTGCCTCTGTGTCTTTACTTATTCTCTGTCTGGTTGATCTGTCCTTTGGAGTGAGTGGTGTGTTGAAGTCTCCTAAAATGAATGCATTGCTGTCTATTTCCTCCTTTAATTCTGTTAGTATTTTTTTTCACATATGCCGGCGCTCCTGTGTTGGGTGCATATATATTTATAATGGTTATATCTTCTTGTTGGTCTGACCCCTTCATCATTATGTAATGTCCTTCTTTATCTCTTGCTACTTTCTTCGTTTTGAAGTCTATTTTGTCTGACACAAGTACTGCAACACCTGCTTTTTTCTCTTTGTTGTTTGCATGAAATATCTTTTTCCATCCCTTCACTTTTAGTCTGTGTATATCTTTGGGTTTGAGGTGAGTCTCTTGTAAGCAGCATATAGATGGGTCATGTTTTTTTATCCATTCTGTTACTCTGTGTCTTTTGATTGGTGCATTCAGTCCATTTACATTTGGGTGATTATTTATAGATATGTACTTATTGCCATTGCTGGCTTTAGATTCGTGGTTACCAAAGGATCAAGGGCTGCTTCTTTATTATGTAACAATCTAACTTAACCTTCTTATTAAGTTATTGTAAACATCATCTGATGTTTCTTTATTTCTCTCCCTTCTTATCCTTCCTCCTCCATTCTTTATATACTAGGTGTTTTAATCTTTGCCTTTAGTTAGTATTTGGATGGTCTGGTTTCTTTGCTATGATTTTATTTTCTCTGGTGACATTTTTTTAGCCTTAGGAGTGCATCCCTGTAGAGTAGTCCATTTAAGATATCCTGTAGAGGTGGTTCATGGGATGCAGATTTCCTCAGATTTCCCTTGCCTGGGAATTGTTTAATCCCTCCCTCAAATTTAAATGATAATCGTGCTGGATACAATATTCTTGGTTCGAGGCCCTTCTGTTTTATTACATTAAATATATCATGCCATTCGCTTCTGGACTGTAAGGTTTCTGTTGACAAGTCTGATGATAGTCTGATGGGTTTTCCTTTGTAGGTGATCTTTTTTCTCTCTCTAGCTGTCTTTAATACTCTGTCCTTATCTTTGATCTTTGCCATTTTAATTATTACGTGTCTTGGTGTTGTCTTCCTTGGTTCCCTTGTGTTGGGAGATCTGTGCGCTTCCATAGTCTGAGAGACTATTTCCTTCACCAGCTTGGGGAAGTTTTAAGCAATTATTTCTTCAAAGACACTTTCTATCCCTTTTTCTCTCTCTTCTTCCTCTGGTACTCCTATAATGCGAATATTGTTCCATTTGGATTGGTCACACAGTTCTTAATATTCTTTTATTCCTAGAGATCCTTTTATTCTCTCTCTGCCTCAGTTTCTCTGTATTCCTGTTCTCTGATTTCTATTCCATTAATAGTCTCTTGCATCTCATCCAGTCTGCTGCTAAGCCAGTCCATTGCTTGTCTCATTTCTGAATTGTCTTTCCTCACTTCCCTTACTTCCTCCATCAGCTCTTGCATATTTCTCTGTAGATTCATCAGTATGGTTATGACTTTTATTCTGAATTCTTTTTTAGGAAGATTGTGCATTTCCATCCCATCAGGCTCTCTCTCTGGTGTTGTCTGGGTCTGGGCAAGCTTTGTTTGTTCCATATTCCTCTGTCTTTTCATGGTGATAGAAGTGGTCGCTGGTAGGTGCCACATATGTCAGCTGGGCTCTTTAAGACTTTTAATAAGAAAAAATAGGGAAAAAAAGAAAGAAAAGAGAAAAAAGAAAGAAAGAAAGAAAGAAAAGAAAGAAAAGAAAAGAAAAGAAAAAAAAGCCTGCCAGGAGTAGATTCTGTGAGGATGCCGTAGGTAGCACTGTTGCTCCACTCTTCCACAGCCATGGCAGCGCCGCTCTGCAGGGCCCTTTGTAGCTCAGGCCGGGGGGGGAAATGAGTGGGAGGCTGCTGATCCCTGTGGGAAGTCTCAATGCGGCTACTTTTTCCCAGTCGCCAACCAAGGCGTCTGAAATTCCCCAGGACTCCCAGCCTGCTGGGCTGAGTGTGCTGAGACGATCCTGCTCCTCCTTTGGACCCCTGTCTCTTTAAGACTGAAGCACATGCTTTTCTTTTGTCCTGGGGAGCCGGCTGAGAGGATTCGGGGGCATTCCCCGGCTCAGATCCTGCACCCTCTCTCTCCAATCTCCGATACACTGCGCGATGTGTGACAGTGCTCCTGGTGCAGATCACCAGCGCTGCTTATTTCGTGGACCTGTACTTCCACTCCCTCTGTGCTCTGAATCCTTTCCTCCCACCGGTGCACTGGGGTGGGGGAGTGCTCGGGTCCTGCCGGGTCGTGGTTCCATATCTTACTTGCTTCGCTAGGTGCCTAGTCCTCTCAGGTGTAGATGCAGGCTGTGTGCTGTCCTGTATCTTCTGGTCTCTCTTTTCGGAATAGTTGTATTTGTTGTATTTTCATAAATATATATTGTTTTGGGAGGAGATTTCCGCCACCCTGCTCATGCCACCATCTTCCTTGACTTCGTATACCTAGTATTTTTAAGTGAACAAGACTAAAAGCCTAGTCAAGATCATGGTTAACTAGTTCGAAGCAGCCACAAAATACTCAGCTCTGTTGAGTCTATTTGTTATTGTGTGAAAACTGAGCCTTTAATTCTAGGGGATAGCTGTGTCTTTAGTTTAAAATTAGTGCCTATTAACAAGCACTACAATAATTCAATTTGCTTTCTGTTTAAATATATCTCCAATTTCCCATTGTTTGTTTAGAAAGTTGGAGAAACTCAGTAATGTCTTGTCTGATTTTCTTCTTCTGAAAATTAAGTCAAATTATATTTGCCCTTTCAAGATTGTCAACATACTGATGGCCACGATTCATAAGTAAACACCTGCATTTTGGCCGATATAGTTAATGCCAAAAACTGCTCTAAAGATATTCCAACTAAACCTACAATAAGCTAGAAATTAAAAGGCATGCCATGTTCTTGGTCTGAGGTGAATGAGTAATGACTTTACCTTCGCAGCAGTGTCAGCATGGAACTTGCCATGGTAGTAAATTAAAGGTGACATATACCATGTACTTTGCATGCAAAATATCCTTCTACCAATTAAAGCCTTATTTGTAGGTGTCACTAAATGCTAATTTTAAATTATTTTAGAGTCTTGTATATTTTTATTGATGTTTGTGTCAAAAGGATGCAAGTTCTGAATAATTGTACAAACTTCACTGCATTACAAACAAAAGCTAGGAAAGAGAATTTATAAACGCAGAGCAATTAAATGTCAACTTTTCCTCATACTCCATCAAGAATAAATCACTTGTTTGAATATGTATGATATCTAATTGTTGTGACCCATTCTGTAGCCTTTACTCTTATTTACTTATTTTCTATGTTTGGTATCTTATAAATTTTTTTAATTAAAAAAAAGGATCAACATATGGGAAACAAGCAGACAGACATACATTTCCCTGGTAGCTATTAACAAAATTTATGCTGTCTTTGTTGTTGAACATTTTTCTGCTGTTTACTTATAGGAAAAGGCAAATTATGAAATTTTTTTGCCCTCCACTGTCATTATCCAGAAGTTATGTGCAGATGATAATGGATACAAAGATTTTATCACATGTTAGAGAACTTTAAATATATTCCTAGCACTAGTGAAAAGTTTATCTTAATAAGAATAGTTCTACTGTATTCTTTGCATCTACCACATTTATATAAAATTATTATTTACTATTTTGTATGTTTTTACCTATACACGTTTTATAACATTCTATTAAATATGAAATATCTGATATAAAATGGTTGTAGACCTCAAATAGTAAATTTAATTATGTGAATATTTTAAATGCTAAACTAGAATTTAACCAAGAAGTATACTGTTTTCCCAAGTCATTACATGAAAGACTACAAGTGTTTTTCAATGCTTCTAACACAAAAAAATGACTTGAATGTCAACCATTCTACAGTTTAATTCCTTTCCACACTAAAGCTAGAGTGATTTTTACAAACTCAAATACGATCATACCAATCTCCTACATATAATGATTCAGTGGCTTCATATCTCTTGAAGGATACAGACTGAAAGTCTTAATATGTACTTCAGGGTCCTTCATGATCTTTCTGTGTTCACCTTGTTTCATTCCACCCCTTTGTATTTTGGCTATACTGGCGTTTTAGTTCTTGAATTGCCATAGTCCTTTCTGACTCAGGATTGACCACTGTTCTTTCTGTCCGAACCCTGCTATCCACCAGCCCCTCAGCAGTCCTGTACCTAACCAAACATTTCACACTGCCGTCAGATCTTAGATGTTACTCTCTAAAGAAGCCCTCATTTACTCTGGCTTCCACAACTTCCCCCTAAGTCTAGGTTAAGTCTCCATGACATATGCTTCTATGACCCTGTAATTTTCTTCTCAGCATTTAGCACAGTATATATTTTTTAAATGTTTATTTGTATTTTTACTCTCATTTTCACCTCCAGTATCTACTAAAGTGTTATTATACATAGTAAGTATTTACTAAATGTGTTGAAAATATAAATAAGTGGATTACCATTATTCAAAGTAATATCCTATATGCCCTGATGAAGTTGACATCATTACACATAAATTTTTCTCTTTTCAGTGTCTCTTATTTTTACTCAACTTGCCTTTACCAAGATTCTTTCCCATTCAAAATTGCACTGATATGATATTTAATAAAGGTTAAATGAAATGCTTTGATTCAGAGGAAAAGCAATCATAAATTTTTATGTAGAAGAGAAAAAAATGGCTATCTCTTCATCCCATGCTACAACATTAATTCCTGTGTGTTGTCAATTAAATATTTTCAGTTAATGCATTTGGGGGAAGGATTTGTGCAAAGACTGATAATTCTCAAGTTGAAACAGGTGTTGCCTATTTCCTATGCCTTGGTCAGCCTCAAATCGACTTTGCTTGATAATGAAAATCACTATTACTATGGGAATAATACCACCTCTTTCATCCCTGCTGCTACAGCCACTGCCTGTACCACTGCACTGAGGTTTCCTAAGCACAGCAAATTGTAGCTACTCAGAATTAGACTGAACTATTCAGGAGAGTAAACACTAAATTGAGGTTTTTTCTTCATGAAAATGGATATTTTCAAAATAAATCAGACACCTGTCAAAAATATGGCAAAAGATACATTCTGTGATTTTTACAGGTATCACCACACTACTTTCCCCAAAACAGGAAGAGGGTCTCAAATCTATTTTGTTATTCTAAAAGAAGCCATTTTCTCTATGATATAATGAAAATTATTTCTTAACATTGGTGGACATAATTTAGATAATCATGTTTTAATAAGGTTTCTATCCCTTGGTACCATCCATTTCCACTAATGTCCTTGGCACATGAGATTTTTAGTTTTCACCATGTCTCGTCCATCAGGGAGTGATGAGATTTATGTGCAAAACTCCATTAATATTGAAAAGATTAGCTATCATAAATCTGATGTTTTTGCTTAAAGAGTAGTTTCTGAAAACTAAAATTCTTATATTAATTAGAGAATATATCAGGTTACTTTGTCAAGTATATAAAATAGTTAAATAACACATAATTAGTCAACATCCTGAATATTCTAATAATGATGATAAAGAATTTCAAACAATTGCTGTTTCATTCTGACAACTCTGGTTTTATTTCAAGCCAACTTCTGTGAACAATATGTAGACAATGCCCAAAAATATGGCCTGGCGGATATTGCGGGTGACTGGTTATTGCTGGAGTCTTTGTTTGCAGGATATTGGTCTGAATGGAACGCACATGCTATTGTGTCTTGTCATGCCTGCTCTTTCTTCTTCATGTGAACTCTTTCACTAGTTGGTAGCCTCAATCCGAATTTTGAATCATTATATTATTATTCATGTATAATATATGTATACAATATACATATATTATTTCTATTGTCTTTTTTCTTCTTGTACAATTCAGATGATTCTCTCTAGGAAGATAATGGATATGGAAATGACCACTACAACAGTTTTCATTCATTTATCATTTACTTGTCATATTTTCAATAAACATTTATTGAGCACTTATCATTTACTAGTAAATGCTAGAGAAGAAAGATAAAGAGATTTCTCTCTCCCTAAAGGAATCATAGTATGCCAATAAACACAGACATTCAAAGTAGCAAGGCAAATATATTCTGGTGATTATATACAGCGTATTATGGCAGTACAGAGAGGGACAACTCCCTGAACTTTTAGGCAACATAAAGGATCTGGAGCAGTAACTAAAAGGAATCCCTCTGTGTTCTTGCATTCAAATTAACTGGTTCTTGCAGGCAGTAAGGATTTCAATATCCAGATATGGGAATTGATTTAATCCAATTAAAAAAACAAAAAGTTGACATTTCTCTTTCAACTATACCATTCAACATTTTAATTATTAACTTTTTGCATGGCTAAGAAAAGTTGGAGAGATTGAATGCAACAAAGAGAAAATTACTGGACCTACTTAGGGAGACTGGAGAAGGTATCTGGTGAGTCAGGTTGGGGTCACACGGCTTCTTAACCTTCTAACTGGCCTTTATACTGTCAGTTTTATTCCCATTCCAGATCCCCAATTCTCGTCTCTCACGCTGCCTTTCCATTAGTTTTCTGATAAATGCATCTCAGGATGATACCTCTAACACTTCTATCGAAAACTTTCACCTCACTCTTCACAACAAAACTTAAGTAACTTGCAAGGACTACCAGATCTTCAAATCCTACACCCTGCCAATACTTTCAGGGTTCATAACCCTCTGCTACCAACTCACCCCTTCCATTCCATCAAACTGAATCACTTACAGTTACCTGATCCTGCCATTCTTGTTCAAGCTGATGTCTGTGCAATTAAAGCTGCTTTCTGTAGCTCCATTTTTTATTTCCTTTGAGAAAATATATCTGCTTTCCAAAGCCAGTTTAAATGCCACTGTATTAGTTTCCAACTGCTGATATAATAAATCACCATAAACTTAGTGGCTTAAAACAACACAAATGTATTATCTTGCTGTTCTGGAAGTCTGAAATGGGCCTTATGTGGCCAAAATCAAGGTTTCAGCAGGGCTGCATTCTATCTGAAGATGAGGAGATATTCTATTCCCTTTCCTTTTCCATTTTCTCAGGGCCACCTGTATTCCTTGGCACATTGCGGCCCCTTCTTCACTCTTCAAAACAAGTATTACAGCATCTTCAAATTAGGCCTACTGGGATAACCCGATTAACCTTCCCATCTCTAAATATTTAACTTAATCACATCTGCACAGTCCCTTTTTCCATATAAGGTGACATATTCTCAAGTTTGAGGATTAGGATGCAGATATTTTGGGGTATTATTTTACCTACCATAGTCACCTTCTCTGTAAAGATATATATCATCTCCAGTTTTCCACACAGAGTAAAATTTCCCCATTCCATATATATTAACCCAGGCTGCCATAACAAAATACTATAGAACGAGTGGCTTAAACCACAGAAATTAATTTTCTCACTCAGTTTCTAGCGACAGGTCTCTTCCCGGTTTGCAGATGGTCACCTGCTTGCTGGGTCCTGACGTGGTGGGGAGTACCTCTGGTGCTATTCTTTTTGTAAGGGCACCAGTTCTACCAGATCAGGGCTCCACCCTTTGACCTCACTTAGCTTTAATCATCTTCTTAAAGGCCACTATCTCCAATATAGTCTCATGGGGAATTAGGGCTCCCAGAATCATGTGTATATGAATCTTTCCTATACCGTTAAGTGTTTTCATATAGCCCTTAATTAGAATCTGAGATTATTAAGGATGGGGTGCATGCCTTTTTAATAGCGTAAGTCTAGTACCTAAAAAATCAAATATTTGTTAAACCAGAAGTTTTTTATTTAGGGTGGAAAAATCATCTCAGCTGTCCTTTGAGAAGATAAATTTAACTGCAAGTGAAATTAACTGTAACAGGAGAAATTTCCAACACAGACCACAAGGTTGGCTACGGTCTGCAATAGCTATGATAGTGGTGCTTTTGATTAAAATTTACTCATGCCCATTGCCCCCCAAATCTGCTATTTCTACAAATCTCTTCCATTTTCAAAATAATAATTGGCAAATTAATAGGGAACATTACCATAAAAGAGTAAAAGTAAAAAGTTATATAATCCAAAATGAATAATCTTTTAACTTACCTTCCAGATAATAGTAATTGTATTTATCAGAAACCATTTGGAATTATGAACCTTGACATATTGATCTCAGTTATCCTTTTCCCTATAAGTTCACTTAACTTTAGAATGTATGATAAATTTGATATCATAAGTATTTCAATGCCTTAATAAACAATAATTTAATGAGCAATTTCAACAGTACATTATTTGCTGTTAGGCAGTGTATAAAGGGAGAAATTATATCAATAAATTGCTATTGAGAATAATTACTTCTTATTTATATCAGCTACTAGCCAGAGATGTTTTATATCTCTTATTAACTCCTTTCAATGAACTAAATTTAAATCACATACAAAAATAATATTTTTTAAATCTTATTTAGAACTAGAACTAGAAATAGTCATACAGTTAAAGATTTTCTGTGAGATATTTGTAGTTTAAGACTCCTTTATTTGTTTCATGAAAAAATATTTGGGTAAAGCTCTAAGTTTTTTTTATTCTTCCAATTCATTATCTAATCTATTATCATATTTCATACAATATAAGATAAAGTTTACATCAATGTAAACACTAAAATGATATTCATCATAGAGGCAATTTTAATATAATGGCAAGTTACATATACAAAAAAATTCTATTTGTTATAATAATGAGTTAAATATGATTGTACCATAGAAACTATAATTTAATAAATGGTTAAATTACCAAAATATTTTACTAAAGGATTTTTGTTTTTGTTTTATGGAACAGAAATTCACTCAAAAGGGATGGAAAACAGTATGTATTTTAATAATTGAACAGCACTTCATAAAACACAAGAGGAAGATATTTGGCTAAGCCTTACAAAATGTAGAACAGAATCCTTATCTGACTTAATCAGTTATCTGAAGCTCTTAAAATGAGGGTTTTTTAGAGAATGTGTTTTGATTCTGAGCTGACAGGATATGGACTCACTTTTAGTGTCAGTTACACAGGGAAAGGTCTGAAGGCTATGGCTACGACTACTTCGGCCCAGCTCTTCATAGAAATTATGGGTATGGGAGAGGGAGTCCCCAGGGAAAGGCCAGTAGGGAGGAAATATTGGTCAAGTATGATATGTAGAACACTGGCCATATACCTAAAATCATGAAATGAAAATAACCATAATTTCCACTATTTCATCAGTTTTAAGATGTATATCTTTAGGCATTTATTGATCACATTGTATCAAAACTTCTCAGCTGATGATAGTTTATAGATGAGGATATTGTGTCTTAGGAAATTTGTTAGTTTGCAGCTTACAGACGTTTATCAATGATTTACAAATAGTGGGTACAATAATGGAAGACATTAACTCTGTCAAGCAGGTTGTATTTAGTGCATGGCAAGAATCTGAGATTCAGGTTTTACTGGTGATGTGACTCTTCCCCACCCCAAATTTCCAAAAATACGTAGATTCCTGATCAGTTCACTAACTTAAGGATGTGATGGAAGAGTTAACTTTGATTATTCATAAAGATTCATTGTAATCTGACCTTTGGTTGTTTCAGGCACTGAATACAAACAAGTACGTCCTTCAGCAAAATTATAGGATTGTCCTGCTTTTCCATATTTGCTTCCAGTTGGTGCAACTGTGTTTTAAAGTTGTCGTTTTCTTACAGCAAGTTAATGAAGACCTTTCCAAGTAGAAAAGGCATTCAGTATTCCAGTGTTTTATGACCGTAAGTCCCTGGACATGCAGCCTGAACCCAGAGAGAGCCAGAAATAGTTGAACTAGTAACTCCTGCCCTGCAATGCCATTGTTTTCACTTTCTCCTGAACAACTTAGATTCAGGGGGGTTGTATTTTTGTTTTCAACAGTCACAACACCATGATTCTGGTTGCATATTTCCATATTTATTAAGACCTGTAGTCTTAGAGAAGCCAGACCTGAACAAAATCAAATGACAAGAGAAACCATTAGAAATTGATCTATAAAATATCGGGCAAAGTAGGGAGCTTTTTCATGAAACAAACAGCGCCATGAGGAAATCTGTCAGTTTCTGTTCCATGTCTGTCTTCTTTACCATGCTGCCCCTCCTTGAAGTTCCTCTCTCACCTTCCCTGGTCAGTATGTATGCTTGGTCCGGGCCCGCTGCAGAGCTAGTATATTGGTATCTTCCTTTCCATTGTCCTACGATTGCCTTGCTTTTCTTTCCTATACAGAAGCCTGTTAGTTTACTGGATGTCGTGGTCTTTTTCTCATTTTACTATAGCTTATTAATGGAGCACATCCTCTAGAGGCTTTCTGGGAAGTGTTACATAGGCCGTAGCTTTTGAAGTCCTCTCATGCCTGAAAATATTATTATAATAAACTCCGTCTTAACTTATAGCTAAGTGGATAGATTGCTTATAATTTGAAAAAATTTTTTTCTCTGAATCTGAACACATTTCTGCATTGTCTTCTAGCTTCTTTTGCTTATGTTAAGAAATCTTATAGCATTCCATTTCCTGATTTTTTCCTAAATGCAAGATTTAAGTGTCTTTTCTTTGATCTCAGTTTCAGGATGATGGGTTTCTGTGTGTGTGTGTGTGTTTGTGTGTGTTTGTGTGTGTGTGTGATTTATTATTCTGAGCACTAGGGGAATCTTTCAGTTTGAAGACTCTTGACCTATAGTCCTAAAACATCCTTCAAAATTATTTCTCTGATAAAAGGAAGATCCTAGTTTTCATCTTCCTTAAGAATCTGCTCTAAGTCAGATGTGCGGTCTTTTAGACTAAACTTCTAAATCAACTATTTTTTTTCCTATTTTTCATCTTTATTAATTGGTTTCAGTTTTTGTGAGATTTTTTGCATCTTTATTTTCAACATTTCTGTTTTTTTAATAAATACCCCTATCTATCTTTTTTTGTTTCCAGTAGTTCTTTCTTGTTTTTGTGATTATTTTATGGCCTTGTGTTCTTATTTTATTAATGCAATCTCTTCTTTCATTCCTCTGAGAATATTAAAATTCCTCACATCTGAATTTACATGTGCTTCTTGCAATGTATCTACCTCTGTTTTCTCAGAGTCTACTTTTATGAATGTGTGTTTTTATTTCTTTCTGCTAGTTTAGGTACTTTTCCCAAATATCTGTCCATCTTTGGCACACACAGGCATATGAGAACTGCTGTGTCGGAGTGTGGCTTGAAAACAAAGGACTTTAAGATCCCCAGATATAAGTTTCTGTACATTATTTTCTCTTTAGTCTGTCAGGTTCCCTGAGATGAATTTCCCAATCTCTTCCCTGGGAGAATAAGTCTAGCTTTCTGCCCTCCTGAGGAATGTAGAAGGAAAAAGTCAGTCGATTTTCACATAAACCCTCTTTGCAGTACATAACCCTCACCATTCTTCCCAGTGTCCCTTGGAACAGAATTTATATGGTAAAGGTATCTAAGAGTCCAACTCCTCTTCACAAGAACTTTTAACCAAAAGTTACTTGCAGCTGCTTATCTCCAATTCCAGAGCAATTTGGGAGTTCTTTAGCTTTGATCACCTTGAGTTTAATTGACTTATTTCTCTGTAGTTTTAGACTTTAACAGTTCCCAGTGTCCTAAGTCAGATATTACTCTTCTATCTACTTAGAATTTTCCAAAATTTTGTTGTCATGTCTAGTCTCCTTTATGTGCTATTGGCCTTTCTCTATCTTTTTGTCCTAGCATATTTAGTCCCTTTTGTGTTTATCCTTATTTTAGTGTGTTTCCTGGGGGTGAGCTAAAAGCATGTTACCAATGTGATTTTTAACTGACATCAATCTGACTTTTTAAACCATGTTCATGTATTAGTGTGATTAAATAAATAGAAGAAATTGTCCTTCCTTAAATAATGATGTTAATGAAGCAAATATCATGCTATTGTGATTTAAAAAAATATGCCTTTGGAGGTGGGAACTTACCTTTTTTCAAAAAATGTGTCACTGTATTTCCCTATTGGTTCTTCAAGTATTTTTTATTCACAGTGTAACAAGAAAAAACTCAGTTTTTTTCTTGAATAGTAATCATCTCAAAGACACAAACTACTAAATTTTATCCTTGATCTATTTTTTTAAAAACTTTCTTTTTTATGTCATAGTTGAAAATATTTCTTCATTATTACAGGACCCACTTCTTTGCTTTTGTCCACTGTTTATTAGGATTAAGTATTCCTCCTATGTACTGGCACATTACACAAAAATACTCATATCCAAAGTATCTAAAATAGGGCTTTTCCCCAAGCTGTCCTTCCTCAAAATATTTGTACAACCCCTATTCACGATTATGCATTCACCAGACCATGTAAGAAAAATAATGTTGTTACCTAATATTTATATTATACTAATTCTTGGTTCCTTCACTTTTCCTAATTTGATTTTCAGTGACTCCTTTTTAGTTGGTTGAATAGTGGCCCTGTAACAGATATGTCCACATTCTAATCACTGGAACCTGTTAATGTTGCCTTGAGATAAAGAAACCAACCTAAATTTTATAGGTTGCCCCTAAATCCAGTGGCAAATGTTCTTATAGGGGAAAAGCAAAGGAAGATTTCAGGCAGACAGGAGAGTACTTCAGGCCAGCAGGGGAATAGGACTTTGGATATGGCGATCGTCAGGCCATAGAAAAAAAGCAATGTGAAGACTGAGGCAGTGAGTGGAGACATGTGGCAGTAAGCCAGTAAAGCCCAGGATGGCCAGAAACTAGAATCTACTAGAAAGGCCTGGAATGGACTCTCTCTTGGAGCTTCTGGAGGAACTGACTCTGCTGACACCTTGATTTCAGACCTCTGACTTCTAGTTTCTAGAATTGTGAGAGAATAATATTCTGTTATGTTAAGCCACCAGTTTGTGGTCATTTGTTATGCCAGACCTTTTTTCTGCTCCTTAAGAAAAACAAACTGAAGATCACAATACCCAAAGTCCTATTCCCCTGCTGGCCTGAAGTCAGAGCTTCTGGGATGGTGGAGCCACGATGAGGCGGCACAGGAATTAGGATCACTCTCTGAAGACCCCTGACTGATGTGCTATATTGAAGGAAGTCGCCTGTATAGTTCAAAGTAACTTTAACTTGAGCAAACTGGTATTACTGGCTGAGAATACTAGAAGTCCAGGATTACTATCATACCATACTGTTATACCATACTATATCATATTTACATATAAAACCTCCCTTGTGTCTAAATAATAAAAGCTGAGTTTTCAAGTATCCATAAAAATCAATTCTATGGTCAATGCTTGAGTCATTTTTTTTAGATCATGCTTTAATTCAAGCCACTTAGTGACTTAGAATGGAGCTATTATAGTTTTAAGCAACACTGAGCAAATTCTATCATTAGTCTGCTAAACACATCATCATGAATTCTTTGGAAATTGTTGATTTATCAACAGAAACATTCTAATGCATGCTCTTCAGTGTAATATACTTCTTCAGATATATTTGCTGCACATTTCTGACAATCAGATAACTAGATGAAGAAACTTCCTTCACATTTGTAACAAGGATTAAATTGTGTTATTATATTTAGTTTACCAATAAACAATAGCTTGTATAGTAGTATATTTTAGTAGCTTTTCTCTCCTTTCAATTCAGCTATGAAGGCATAAAAAAATAAAATGATAGTAGTATAATTCAGGTTTAAAATATATCCTAGCAGATATTTTCTTTTGTTCTGTAACATCATGAAGTTTGTAGTTTCATACATATTTTCTACAATTGAGCAACAAGAAAAATGTGAGTAGAAACCTAGAAAATTCATTCAACAAATAATTAAGCATCCTCTATGAACTGGGCATTGTGCTCTATCCTGAGAATCTATTAAAATAGTAGTTCTTATTTTCTTTAAGCTTTATTATTAATCAATTTCCAAACACTGATATTAGGATATTAAAATACACACACACACACACACACACACACACACACTCACACACACATACAAACAATGACAACAACTTAACAAAGATCAGATTTTAAATTTATGGAAGATGTACATCTCTTATATAGGAACAGAATTTGGAGAGAGAACTGGAGTGAGCTTTAAATGTTTAGGAGTGTTAATTATTCCTATCATTATACATTTATAATATCTGAATATAACTACATCTGACTCCAAGTAAGGAAGAATTTTAATTCCTGCCATGTAATAATAAAGGTACCAGAGCATGGTTGATAGGAAGATGTATGACCAGGCATGGTCCCTTAAAAAAATGATAAAGCACAGAACAACTTTTTCTTCTCTCAAGGAATTTATCTCTAGTTTTAGATTACAAATAGTTTTGTGTGTGTGTGTGTGTGTGTGTGTGTGTGTGTGTGTGTGTGTATAGGAGGAAACAGTCTTCGTGTTGTGTAGATCACTTTTGTTTTGGTGTCAATTTACACTTGCCCAAATTATATTTAGCTTCCTTAAGCCACTTCCATACCAAAGATTCTGCTAGTTTTTCTGCGAGTTCTTAAAAGATAGATCAGTGGAAGAGTATTTGCTCCTCCCCAAATAAGCCAGATATTAAACAAAAATCTAAAATCTTCCCTTATAAATGCTACAGGTGCTCAGATTTTTGAAGTGTCAATAGGAATTCTGATTTCCAGCTGTGTGAATGCAGAGGTTACCACCTATTACCTGTGGAGACAGAATCACCAATTCGGACAACTGCAAGAGGGTTCATTACTTCACAAACCACTAATTAATTCTTCATTAGTATTTTTAAGGCCTATTATGTGCCAAGTACTCTGTCAGTTACTGAGACTGATACAAATAAATTAGCAAAAATAGTCCTGACCTGGTTTACACTTTAGTAGAGAAGAGCCACAATAAAAAATTATGACATACTGAATGTGGTAACATCATTATCTGAGGACAATGGGAACATAATGGAGAAGAACAGACTTTGGGGACAGTGAAGGGAAGTTTACAGTATAAATGTAAATTGCCATGCCCACATCCCTGGAGCCATCCTAGTTCAGTGAGCTGTGACTTACTTCTAGTTCTAGCACCTGCATCTCTTGGCCAGATTTTTTTTTCTTGAAGACACATAAGAGCACACAGCCCCCAGGAGTAGCTAGGCCAGGAAATAATCCTCAGTCAGTGGCTGGGGGGGAATGTATAAACACCCTCGGGCCCTTGCCTCCTGGGTGTGTAAATGCTGTTTCTCAAGGTTCCCCATGTGTTAAGCTCCAATCTTCCCTTGATAATGAACCCTTTGTTGGCTGCCTTTTACTTCCCAGTGTAACTCCCTATCTTTCCTAAAAAGAGTTTTCTACCTCTCAAATAAACTTACTGAACTGAAATCCTGTCAGAAGTCCTGCTTCTGCATATTTGATAATACAAGTAGTTTTAGGAAGCAAACTATATGAGTATGATACTAAAATTGGAACACTTGTTGGGCAAATGGCAAATAAACCCCTTTTGAAGATAGTATTTAGGGGGATGATAAGCCCTGACATCGTAGAATATCACGTAGGATTCCTAAATGTAGTGAACTGGGATGAGATGCAGGGGAGGAGGACGCATTAGCTTATGCAACATCTCTAGCATTTCAGAGTTGTGATGGTGATGGAAATTCTAAGGATTTGGAATTGGTTGGTTGTTTGCAAGGAAGGTAATCAAATTCATTGTGGCTGATAGCAGAATATTACAGCTATACTCTAATAGCAGTCATAGTCACATTACCAGATGGACGTGCCATCATATTTTTTGTATAATAAGTTGTAAAAATATAACTTTCTGGGTATTTTAGTAGATTGAAAAGTGCACCCCAAAAAAGATATGTCTAAGTCATAATTTCTGGCACCTGTGAATATAATTTGAAGATGTAATTAAGGTAAATATTGGGGTAAGATCATTCTGGATTAAAGTAGACCCTAAATCCAATAAGAATATCATTATCGATAACAGACAAGAACACACAGAGACAAAGGGAAGAAGCCTCGTCAGACAGGTAGAGACTGGAATTATGCTGCCACAAACTAAGGAACCACCAGAAGCTAGAGGAGGTAAGGAAGGATTCTTTGCTAGAGCCTTGAGATGGATTGTGGCCTTGCCAACTCCTTGACTTTGGACTTCTGGTCTCCAGAAGTCAGAGAATAAATTTCTGTTATTTTATACCAATACAGAGACTTTTAAATCCCTAGAAGGAATGTATTGGCTCTGCCTTCACTGAGACCTCGGTTGGTTCTTGTGAATGCCCAAAGGAAACTGAAAATTAATCAGTGCAAGTGTGTGTGGAGGGCTGGAGCATGAGTGTGCATGAGAAAAGCAAAGTGTGGCATGTCCTAGTGCACAACTGCAACTTGAAATGAAAACTTGTCTTTTATAAATTCATGGAAAATTAGAATCCTCAGGATTCATATAGAATTTTTATTTAGGTTTAGAATTTAATTGTCATACTTTTGACACAAGCTAGTTATCGAATAGTAAATTAACTCACCCTCCTTGGGCTTTAGTTTCTTCATACACATAACAAGGGATTTCAAATTGGAAAAAACACTTTTTGTTCTAAAATAATCTCATTCTAATTTCCTGATAAATTTTAAAACATAAAATCAATTTTACCACAAATTATTAAATTGACCAATAAAAGTACATATATAGCATCGATCAATTGTATTTAATTATTGCCATAAAGATTCATCAGTTTGCATTCAATCTATTTATTCCTTTTCATTTTCATTTCATTCAAACACACAGATTCTATTAGCACTGGAAAAATCAAGGTTGATTTGACTCTTCCTACTCAGTGGTACAACTGGATTATGTTCGATACCATTGATTCCATGACGTATTTTACATATTCACTTACAATATTAACTGCTAATTATCTCTATGCAGCTTTAATATTGAGATGAGACACTTGCCTCTAATAATTAAAGTTTTATTGAGGGCCATTAAAATCTCATTGATATTTTCTTATTATTAATGAAGTAAGATAAGTTTATATTTGTATTTGTATTTGTATTTGAATACAAAAGCTGACATATGCTGAAGAAATTGAGGATATTTCAATTGGGTATTCATTGAATGGAACACACAAATGCACATCAATTTTTTAAATTTGCTGTCTATTTCCTGTATAAGAAGCTTTTCATTCTTAAATGTACACCCAATATACCTTTTTGCCTGTTCTAACTCATCCAAGAGCATTTTGTTTCTCTATTGAATATATATAATCAGAAAATTTGTGGGGGGGTAGTTTAGATATTGGCTTATAAATATTCAATATATATGAAAAAAATAGTCATGAACATCAGCATTTTTTTCTTTTGCTTCAGGTAAAATCTTGGATATGGATTGTGCTGTTCAATATAGTAGTTATTAGCCATGTGTGGCCATTGACACTCAAAATGTGGCTAGTCCAAATTGAGATGGGTTATATGTGTAAAATGCATAGCAATTTAAAAAAATGTGTGTGTCAAAATTATGTCAATGATTTTACATTGACTCCATGTTGAAACGATAATATTTTTGAGTATATAAGGTTAAATTAAATATTAAACTAATTTCATCCTGTTCTTTTTTGGGGGAGAAGATACTGGAAAATATATAATGAAATATACTCACTTTTGTATCTCATATAATATTTCTATTGGACAGTGATGGTCAATTTTATTATTAAAACTCCTGTAGGACTACAAACCAGCTTACAAGGAATGAAATTATAAGAAAGGGAGGATAACACTCATTGAACACATATACTGTATAGGGCTTTACCCTAGTCTTTTTATATATGACCGATCCTCACAATAATCTCCTGGGAATGACATCATTACCTTCCCCATTTTATGATTAGGCTTCTAATGCTTAGAGTGGCTAGTTAACTCACCTTTTTTGCAGAGCTAGGTAAAAGTAAATTCAGAAGCCAGAGCCTTTCTTGTCGGCTACTTGCAAGGCTCTTAGTTTTAATAAATTTAATTTCTAGTGGAAGATGTCAGAGACTGCTGTTGTCTCCAATATCTATTTTTCTTTTTATTATAGTAATAGAATTCCTAATTTCAGCTGGACCCTGCATTTCTCAACCCACTTGCAGTTATATATCCCATATGCCTAAATTGTGGCCAATGGGATGCAAGCAGATGGGAATCTTCCTTAGAAAAATGATGTTTGTCCTTCACCCCTTCTGCTTCACCCCTTTCTCCTTGAGTGTGTCTGGAGTCAAAGCAACTATTTTGGACTATAAGACTTCAGGGAGAAAAACCACTCCTAAGAGAACAACAAGATGCCTGAGTTTCTGGAAATTTCACACAGGAGATACAACATAAAAAAAATAACAACAAAAAAAAAACAGTTGGGTAGCTTATCCCAGGACTTATACACCTGAGAAAAACAAAAGATACTGTTGAAACCACTGGTGTTTGGTCAGTGTGATACTTAAATAAATTTAGTCCTACTTCATACCAATAGTAACTAAATTGCCTTTAAAATGGAATGAACAATGTCTCTGTAATAGGTATCATTTTTTTTTGGATAAAAAGTAACCTGAAAATACTGAGGAATGATAATAACTGGGCAACAAGAAATAGAAATATTTTAACTGAGGGATTTGTAAGGCTTTCTGGCCATGATAAGAAGCAGAAGGTATAGGAAAGGGAATAAAAGAACTCAATAAAATATAAATGACAAGCAGAAGAAACAACTTCACATAGTTTCTCAGTAATTTTGCATAAAACCCCCTTCCTTTGTGTCTCAGAGATACCTTTCACTTTTAACTAGTGCCATTTGGTGTTCAGATATCTTTCCCAGCACCATCTTGATCAGAGATGGTATAAACGTGCCTTTAAGGGGTAGATAGATACTATAAGCAGGAACAAGATCAGTGTTTTTTCTATCAAAGTCATCAGATTGATAAAATAAAAACCATTTATGATCTACCTCAACCACGAGATCAGGGAAAATGCACAAGGTATATGTGAGAAGACTCTACGTACATACCACTCATATGCAAAGTTTAGAGCTGGAAACCAATACAAAAATGCGAGTAATAATTGATGCCTCCAAATGCAAGGTGGACAGCTAGAACCAGATGGGGAAGCTATTTGTTTTATTTTGCTACATGCACAAGGCTGGATTTTCATTTTTCCCACTCTCAGACTGTCATTTTGCCCATGAAGTTTTCCATTAAACTTTCAGGTGACAGGCAAATGATAATCTTCAAACCTGGGATTAGTTCGGTAATAAGAATCCTTGCTTGAGGCTCTACATGCATTTCTGAGGCCAAGCAGTGTCCAAGAGTTCTGCCAGAGGGAATTTTTTAGAGCTGGGAGCAGATTCTAGATTAAGGACTCTCTCTAATACTCTCCCTCCATCCAAACCCTTCCATTCAGTCTTAGCTGAATTTATTTAAGCAGTCTTGCACTTTTGGAATTCAAGCTGAGGAAGAACAGGCAAGCATAAAAATTGACCACCAGAGACAGTATTTCCTGTCATGACTTTGATGAAATACATCAGCAGTAGACCAAATAGCCAGATTTTAAGGAAGTTTGCTAAATCTACTGAGTTAAATGTATAAGTTATTAACAATAACTCTCAGTAGCCTGATGAAATTGTTTTATTTTCATTTTTTTACTAATTATTCTAATTATAATTACTTTCTTTAATTTATATGCATCATGGACAAAAATAAAAATTTCCTTAAAAAATTGGAAACTAATAGCAGGTAGAATGCAAGTTTACTTGGGTTATTTTCTTATACCAAATAATGTGTGGCTACCATATTTAAGAAATGGGAATTTTGCTTTAGAAGAGTAGAGTAAGCAGAAACCCAAGTAAGGTGTGAATCTATAACTTAAGAGAAGTGGGTTAAGGCTTCCAAAATAAGGAGCAAACAAAATAAGCACAATAATTTAGAAAATATCCTGTTTTCCCTTGATTATCTTAATGTTTTAAAGGCATTGCCTCAGCTCAGAAGGTGCCACTGAAACAATCCAGTTTGTCTAAGGATTTAAAATAATTGTCAAATTTCAGCACTCCTGGGCGGTAGCTACATTTCTAAGAAAACCTATAAATATTTCTCAGATGACTTTGAATATATGAAGTGACTGTAAGCTAATGAAAATTGAATGGAGGCTGGAGTTCTTCCCTAAAGCCTAATGTTTAGAATTTTAATCTGCCATATTCAGTCAGCCCTAATTAGAGGACTTCTGCAGACATCTATCACCATGATATGACTCTGGGGAGGCTTGTGTGTGTAATTAATCACCATAAATACCTGCTGTTCTCTCTTTTCCCTTGTGAAGATTTGAAAGTAAAGAGATGAGTAGAGTCACCACATTGTGTAAACAACTCGACATCTTTACTTTCTTAGAAGAAGAGCCTTGTTTTAAAAAGTTTCTAGTGTCCTTTTTTTTCTCATCCTTTCTAATATATACATTCATGGACATTTTCTTCTCTTTACCTGAAAACAGCAGAACTGCTTCACTGGAGAGAGGGGCAGGGAATTTACCATCTTCTGAATAGCGTGCTGTTCTGGTCTCAGAGGACAGAACTCCTCCATGTGAATCCCCAGCTCTTATCCATGAAACACCTGGCTTTTCTTTGGGGATTTCCATCCAACTACTGAGAGAGTCTGACTTTTCTTAACTCAAGAGATAATGACAAGGCTGCCAATATGTGTTGTTTAGTAATTGCTTTTACAGATCTGTGCCATAAGCTATAATTAAATGCCAGGAGAAAGGTCATTAAAAGATAAAAGAAAGAAAATGCCTTATTTATGGATATTAACGAATTTCAGATTCTGTTGCACCTATGTATACACCATACATACAGTGAGACAAGAAGCATTAATGAACTTCAAGTGGGGAAGAATATTTTTTGGCCTGGCCATCGGAAGTTTGGATATGAGTGGTAGCCTTTGCATGTTAAATGCTGATATTTGTGTTATGAAAGATAAAATGAGAGAAGGGATGGTAGTTGTCTTTTAATGTAAAATAGTAAAGGAAGTTTGTTCTCTGTTGTCTCCCAAGGGAATTGTTTACTTTGAGTAGCCCAAATGTAAGTGTGTTCACTCAAAATTTGAAATTCAAAAATTTCCTGTAAGCAAATTGGAGTAGGCAGAAACAACATAGGTCACTGGGTCCCAGGTTCAAAAACCCATGCGATATCGGAGTGAGCCAAAACATGGTCAGAGTAAAGGACCTGCTGGACATGGTACGAAATTTGCTTTTGCGGCAATTCTTTTAGATAAAGCAGTGCATTTTAAAAACAGGATGTTTAATTTTTTGGGCCTTTGTTCTGAAGATAAGTCAAGGGGTTCTTAGAGCTCTGTAGAACAGCTGGTTAATGAGAAAACTTTTATGGGAGAGCAGAAACAAAAGGCCTCCGTTAAACTGCCCCAAAATGAATACAGCAAAAGAAAGCATAAACCAGAAATTGTTTAAAGACAGAAGATGATTGTATTAGAAGCAGAGTACTAGAACTTGAGCTGTGTAGAATTTGGACTTAATTAATTAAGAGAATCAAATGAGCCTTCCATATGCAAAGAAAGGCAAACACAAAATTTTGGAAAATAATTTAAAAATTAGACCATGATCAGAGCTGATATTCTTCTTCTACTTAACTGAAGCTAGTTCTATTCCTGAATTCCTTTATTAGAAGGAAACATACCTATGTTACCAAGACTCTGGACATTACAATTTTGGCAATTTAGGATCCATGGGAAAACTCAAGAAGAAAACACTAATCTTCCAATCTTAGCAAATTTTATTTAAGTTTTATTTACATTCTGTATCAGGGAAGGAGACTGTGACCAATTCAAAGTTTGTCTCAGGCAGGAAAACAGTTTGGATGATCATATATCTTTTCATTTTTCAGGGTGTTTTTTTTTAATTAATTTACTTTTTACTACGGTATCATAGATGGACAATCTTATGCTCAGGTTTCACATGAGCAACATTGTGGTTAGCATATACTCCATTACAGTCACTGTCCATCAGTGTAGTAAGATGCTATAGAGACATTACTTGTCTTCTCTGTGCTATAATGCCTTCCCCGTGCCCCCATACTATGTGCACTAATCATAATATGCCTTAATCCCCTTATCCCTCCCTTCACACACACCCTCCAAAGTCCCTTTCCCCTTGGTAATTGCTAGTCCACTCTTGGGTGAGTCTACTGCTATTTTGTTCCTTCAGTTTTTTTCTTTGTTCTTATACTCCACAGATGAGTGAAATCATTTGATACTTGTCTTTCTCCGCCTGGCTTATTTCACTGAACATAATACCCTGTAGCTCCATCCATGTTGTTGCAAATGGTAGGATTTGTTTACTTCTTATGGCTGAATAATATTCCATTGTGTATATGTACCACCTCTTCTATATCCATTCATCTACTGATGGACACTTAGGTCGCTTCCATTTCTTGGCTATTACAAATAGTGCTATGATAAACTTAGGGGTGCATATGTCTTTTTGAATCGGTGATCCTGTTCTCTTAGGGTAAATCACTAGGAGTGCAATTCCTGGATCAAATGGTATTTCTATTTTCAGTTTTTTGAGGAACCTGCATATTGCTTTCCACAGTGGTGGAATTAATTTACATTCCTAGCAACAGTGTAGGAGGGTTCCCCTTTCTCTGCATTCTTTCCAGCATTTGTTGTTGCTTGTCTTTTGGATATTGGCCATCCTAAATGGTGTGAGGTGATATCTTATTGTGGTTTTAAATTGCATTTCTCTGATGATTGGTGATGTGGAGCATCTTTTCATGTGCCTGTTGGCCATCTGAATTTTTTCTTTAGAGGAGTGTCACCATCCTCTCCCCATTTTATAATTGGGTTATTTGTGTTTTGGGTGTTGAGATGTGTGAGCTCTTTATATATTTTGGATGTTAACCCCTTATCAGATATGTCATTTATGAATATATTTTCCCATACTGTAGGATGCCTTTCTGTTATACCGCTGATGTCTTTTGCTGTACAGAAGCTTTTTAGTTTGATGTAGTACCACTTGTTCATTTTTGTTTTTGTTTCCCTTGCCTGAGGAGATATGTTCATGAAAAAGTTGCTCATGTTTATATTGAAGAGAGTTTTGTCTATGTTTTCTTTTGAGAGTTTTATGGTTTCATGACTTACATTCAGCTCTTTGATCCATTTCAAGTTTACTTTGGTGTATGGAGTTAGTGATCCAGTTTAATTCTCTTACATGTAGCTGTTCAGTTTTGCCAACACCAGTTGTTGAAGACACTGTTTTTTCCCGTTGTATGTGCACAGCTCCTTTATCATATAATAATTGGCCATATGTGTGTAGGTTTATATCTGGGCCTCTATTCTATTCCATATATCTATGACTTCGTTCTTGTGCCAGTACCAAATTGTCTTGATTACTGTGGCTTTGTAGTAGAGCTTGAAGTTGGGGAATATAATCCCCCCCACTTTATTCATCCTTCTCATGATTGTACTGGCTATGTGGAGTCTTTTGTAGTTCCATATGAATTTTAGAACTTTTTGTCCTAGTTCGTTGAAGAATGCTGTCAGTATTTTGATAGGGACTGCACTGAATCTGTAGATTTCTTTAGGCAGGATGGGCATTTTTACAATATTAATTCTTCCTACCCAAGAGCATGCAATATATTTCCATTTAAATTCTTTAATTTCTCTCAAGAGTGTTTTGTAGTTTTCAGGGCATAGGTCTTTCACTTCCTTGGTTAGGTTTATTCCTAGGTATTTTATTATTTTTGATGTAATTGAGAAAGGAATTGTTTTCCTGATTTCTCTTTCTGCTAGCTCATCATTAGTACATAAGAATGCAATAGATTTCAGTGTATTAACTTTGTATCCTGCAACTTTGCTGAATTCAGGTAATTGTACTAGTAGTTTTGGAGTGGATTCTTTAGGGTTTTTTATGTACAATACTATGTCATCTGCAAACAATGACAGGTTAACTTGTTACTTGCTGATCTGGATGCCTTTTATTTATTTGTGTTGTCTGATTGCCGTGGCTAGGACCTCGAATACTATGTTTAGTAAAATGGTGAGAGTGGGTATCCTTGTCTTGTTCCCAATCTTAGAGGAAAAACTTTTAGCTTTTCACTGTTAAGTGTGATGTTGGCTGTAGGTTTGTCATATATGGCCTTATTATGTTTAGTACTTGCCTTCTATATTCATTTTGTTGAGAGTTTTTTTCATGAATGGATGTTGAATTTTGTTGAATGCTTTTTCAGCATCTATGGAAATGATCATGTGATTTTTGTCCTTTTTGTTGATGTAGTGGATGTTGTTGATGGATTTTTGAATATTGTACCATCCTTGCATCCCTAGAATAAATCACACTTGATCATGATGTCTGATCTTTTTGATGTATTATTGAATTCGATTTGCTAATATTTTGTTGAGTATTTTTGCATCTATATTCATCAGGGATATTGGTCTGTAATTTTCTTTTTTTGTGGTGTCTTTGCCTGGTTTGGTATTAGAATGATGCTGGCTTCATAGAATGAATTTGGAAGTGTTCCCTCCTCTTCTACCTTTTGGAAAACTTTAAGGAGGATGGGTATGAGTTCTTCCCTAAATGTCTGATAAAATTTACCGGTGAAGCTATCTGGTCCAGTGGTTTTGTTCTTACACAGGTTTTGATTACCAACTCAATTTCATTCCTTGTAAATGGTCTGTTCAGATTTTCTGTTTCTTCGTGGATCAGTCTTGGAAGGTTGTATTTTTCTAGAAAGTTGTCCATTTCTTCTAGGTTATCCAATTTATTAGCATTTGATTTTTCATAATATTCTCTAATAATTCTTGGTATTTCTGTTGTGTCTGTAGTGATTTTTCCTTTCTTGTTTCTGATTTTGTTTATGTATGTAGACTCTCTTTTTTTCTTGATAAGTCTGGATAGGGGTTTATCTATTTTGTTTATATTCTCAAGAACCAGCTCTTGGTTTCATTAATTATTTCTATAGTTTTATTTTCTCAATTTAATTTATTTCTTCTCTGATCTTTATTACGTCCCTCCTTCTACTGACTTTGGGCCTCATTTGTTCTTCTTTTTCCAGTTTCATTAATTGTGAATTTACACTGTTTGGGATTGTTCTTCCTTCTTTAAATAGGTCTGAATTGCTATATTCTTTCCTCTTAAACTGCCTTCGCTGCGTCCCACAGAAGTTGGGTGTTGAGCTGTTGTTTTCATTTGTCCCCATATATTGTTTGATCTTTGTTTTAATTTGGTCATTGATCCATTGATTATTTAGGAGCATGTTGTTAAGCCTCCATGTCTTTGTGAGCCTTTTTGTTTTCTTTTTACAATTTATTTCTAGTTTCATACTTTTGTGATATTAGAAGTTAGTTGGTACAATTTCAATCTTTTTGAATTTTCTGTGGCTCTTTTTGTGGCCTAGTATGTGGTCTATTCTGGAAAATGTTCCATGTGCACTTGAGAAGAATGTATAGCCTGTTGCTTTTGGGTGAAGTGTTTTCTAGATTTTTGTTAGGTCCATCTGTTCTGATGTGTTGGTCAGTGCCTCTGTGTGTTTACTTATTTTCTGTCTCATTGATCTGTCCTTCGGAGTGAGTGGTGTGTTGATATCTCCTTAAATGAATAAATTGTATTCTGTTTTCCCCTTTAATTCTGTTAGTATTTGTTGCACATATCTGGGTGCTCCTATGTTGCATGCATAGATATTTATAATGGTTATATTCTCTTGTTGGACTAACCCCTTTATCATTATGTAATGTCCTTCCTTGTATCTTGTTACTTTCTTTGTTTTGAAGTCTCTTTTGTCTGGTACAAGTAGTACAACTCCTGCTTTTTTCTCCCTATTTGTTGCATGAAATACCTTTTTCCATTTCTTCACTTTTAGTCTGTGTAGGTCTTTGGGTTTGAAGTGAGTCTCTTGTATGCAGCATTTAGATAGGTCTTTCCTTTTTATCCATTCTATAAATCTATGTCTTTTGATTGGTGCACTCAGTCCATTTATATTTAGGGTGGTTATTGTTAGATATGTACTTATTGCCATTGAAAGCTTTGGATTTGTGGTTACCAAAGGTTCAAGGGCAGCTTCTTTACTATTTAAGAGTCTAACTTTACTTGCTTATTTCACTCTTATAAACACAATCTGAATATTTTTTTTTTCCTCTCTTCTTTTTCTTCCTCCTTCAGTCTTTACATGTTAGGTAATATATTCTGAACTCTTTGTGTTTCCCTTAACTGACTATGTGGGTAGCTGATTTAATTTTACATTTGGTTAGTAATTAGTTGGTCTATTTCCTTTATGTGGTTTTATTTCCTCTAGTGACAGTTAATTAGCCTTAGGGACACTTCCATCTAGAGCAGTCCCTCCGAAATACACTGTAGATGTAAATTCCCTCAACTTTTGCTTATATGGAAATTGTTTAATCCCTCCTTCAAATTTAAATTATAATCTTGCTGAGTAGAGTATTCTTGGTTCAAGGCCCTTCTGCTTCATTGCCTTGAATATATCATGCTACTCCCTTCTGGCCTCTAAGGTTTCTGCTGAGAAGTCTGATGATAGCCTGATCGGTTTTCCTTTGTAGGTGATTTTTTTCTCTCTCTGGCTGCTTTTTAATAGTATGTCCTTTTCCTTGATCTTTTCCATTTTAATATTATATGTCTTGGTGTTGTCTTTCTAGGGTCTCTTGTGTTGGGAGATCTGTGCACTTCCATGGCCTGAGAGACTATTTCCTTCCCCAATTGGGGAAGTTTTCAGCAATTATTTCTTCAGAGACACTTTCTACCCCTTTTTCTGTCATGTCACACCATTCACTTAATAGTCTTTTATTCCTTGAGATCCTTTTTTCTCTCTCTGCCTCAGCTTCTTTGTATTCCTGTTCTCTAATTTCTATTACATTTACCATCTCCTCTACTCATTTTAATCTGGTTTTAAATCCCTCCATTGTATGTTTCATTTCAGCTACTATATTTTTTAATGTGTCTGTCTCCCTCCTGAATTCACCCTTAGCTCTTGAATATTTTTCTGTAGCTCCATTAGCATGTTTATGATTTTTATTTTGCATTCTTTTTCAGGAAGATTGGTTATTTCAACTTCATTGAACCCTCTTTCTGGTGTTTGAGGGATTTGGGAATTGAACAAGGTTCTTCTGCCTTTTCATAATCCCATTGGTACCTGGAGCTATGGCAGTAGTCACAAGCAAGTGGTGCCTTTGCCTACCCTAAAGAGCAAGCTCTTTCCTGCTTCCTGGCCACAATGCCTGCTTCTGCTGTCAGGGCCAGTGAGCCATGTGCAGGGAGCAGCCTCTGCTGTATGTGGGGCCTGGCACAATGGCGGGTGCAGCAGGTTTGCATGTTCCCAACCTGCTGGGATGAGTGTGCAGGGATTTTTTTCACCTGTTCATTCTCCTGAGCAGCAAGCTCTGTGTAATCCTTGCCCCTTTAGCAGCCCTCTCACTGTTGGGAAGTCTTTCAAAGCACCCACCTTTCTTGTGTCCCAAAGCAACTGGTTGTGAGAACCTGTTCATCACAAGCAGCTAGAATCTCAGTCTCTGACTTTTTTCTTCAACTCAGTCTCTTTTTTTTTCAACCCCTCTAATCTCCAGAGCACCATGTAATGTGGGTTTGTGCTCCTGGAATAGATTTCTAGGGCTGGGTATTTAGCAGTCCTGGGCTTCTACTCCCTCCCCTCTCTGACTCTCTTCCTCCCACCAGTGAGCCTGGGGTTGGGGGAGTGCTTGGGTCCCTCTGGGTCATGGGTTTATTACTTTACCCTTTTCTGTGAGATGTTCTCTTTTCCCAGATGTAGACTGGCTGGTGCAATCTTATTTCTGGTCACTCTTTTAGGAATAGTGTTATTTGATGTATTTTCATATTATACATGGTTTTAGGAGGAGATTTCTTCCTCACTTCTCATGTTGCCATCTTTTTTCTGAGCTCTGATTGTATATCTCTTTATAGACTTTATTATACTTTATTCTACACCTCCTCCCAGTTCATCCCCTCCACAACAAATCTTAATACATGAGGATCAGTAGAAACTATTGACAAGAAGGTTGTATTCTAGGGGAGTCTTTATCTTCCTTTTGTTTGTTTATGTTGTTCTTGAAATTGTTCACACATTCAAGGGCCTGATTCTCTCTCTGCTCCATTATCTATCAAGGATTACATATTACATAAACATTAATAACCAGTGATACAAAGCTTAATTGAAGCAGTTTCTAACAATGTCAAAGAAGAAAATGCAGTTTGATTCACCAGGCAGGGCAAAAGACCAAAAAGAACAACTATGTTAAAAAAAAACACTTAACAACAAGCAAAACAAAAACCAAGCATGAAATGATTATTTAACTAGGCTAACTATGTGAAATCAGTTATCATTGCCTTTGTTTTCAAGGTTCCAAATGAAGGAAACCCATCTTTATGTGCTTAAAAACCTTAAACCCCAGGTGAAAATGGCACAGTGACTCACAACAAGGCCTTTTGTTAATACAGTCACAATGTGTAAAATGGGCATGTGTACAGGATTGTCCCTCATTTGGCTATATGCAAATAATTAATACCTTGCAGTTTTTTTTTCTTTATCTACCCTGTATTAGAGAACATGCAAGAAGGAATATCTTCCTAATAGGAATACTTTAAATGGGGACATATACCTCAGGTCAACAGGTAATAATTCTTGAACCTTGTGCTTATTTCTACCTCATTATAATTTGAATAGAATAATTTCAGATTATATTAGCAATAAAAGGTTGCAGGTAATGTCTGATTTTTTTAAAACAATGTATATGATTTCAGGCATATATCCCATATGTAACAAAAGGAGGGATCAAGTTTGTGTTAAGGACATGCATTAATATTTGACCTAACTTTTAAAGCAATTTCTCACTTGAATTTTAGAAAAAGGATTTAGATAGGACTTAACTCCAAAAATGTTTTTATAAAAATGTAATATTCCCAGTTTTTCCTTTTGAACATGAGAAGGGTAGAATCAACCCATATCTTTGTAGGAAAATAATCCACTTAAAATTTATAAGTAAAGGCAGCAACAGAAAAGTTGAATAGCAAGAATGACACCACCACTGCTAAGGGAGCATTCTGTGGAGTGAGGCTAAGATAATGCCTGATTGGCAGCACCTTGAAGACTAAAGCATTTTGAAAAGAAGAATGAATTGTCTTGGCTGAAAGCTTTTTTTTTTTTTGCTTCATATTCATGCTTTAGGTCATCCAACAATGCTGATTCATCAGCTTGAAGAAATGATTAAATTCAGTGCCAGGTACAGTTCATGTTCTTTATGGGAGCTCAGTAAACATTAATCAAGAAACTGATGAGAATTTACAAAGCAGGAAAACAGTAACATGCACAGATTTGTAAGTTATAACAGAAATTGTAGTAGCCTTGGCATTTAAAAAATGGGTTAAATGTGGTTATATTTCTTAGTTTGGTGACCCTGTTTCAAGTGCAAGTGGGTTCCTTTGATAAGCAGATAGTTGTCTTGAATTTTTAACCACCTCACCCAACTAAGATAGAAGAAATTAACCTATCCTCACTATTTTTCCTTAATTCTTTTTCTTAACAAATGAAGAATCCTTGGCTTAAATTTATGTGATTCTCCTAACAACTAAGTTATTTCATAGGATTTGAAGCTATGTCTGTTTTGCTACTGATTTTATTGTTTTAACGACATTTCCTTAGGAGCAAGTGGGAGCACTTCTGCTATCACCTCCCTCTCAGCAGTGTTATGTCATTCCTAGCTATAAAACAGACTAATTGTTCCAGGAACCCATAACAAGTTTAAGCTAATGGCCCACTTTGCTCAATGACACAACCATTTCAAATTCCATTGTTTGCTATTGTTTATTGTAAGAAACATGTGTAATTTCCAGAAACCAAGCACCCCAGTTCATGCATTATCACCTGAACTATAATTTTATTACCATTTTGGATATCTCCTAATCTGATCTCACCTTTTATCCCTTTTGTGAAGGCCAAGATTAAAACACTGTGCCCTTGTGTCTTGCTAATGGATTTCAGCCCCAGGCAAGTTCGCTATGGATTCAATGCGACCAAAGAAACTGACAGCAGAACGTTCTTTGGGGTGAAAGGATTTATTACCCAGCTTGTTCTCCCGGCGGTAGGTCGAGCCCTAGCGTCTCTGCCTCTGCCCAGAGCCACTGGGCCGAGCTCTCTATATAGCACAGTAATAGCTTATTGCCTAAAGGTGTGGAAGTGGTAGCCCAGCAACAGCCAGTTACATCATCAGGTGGTTTAAATTCAGTGAGGATCCGGGCCATAGGAACCCCAACTTCCCCACACCTTGGAAGCTCTGAATTTGTAATTAACAAAACATAAATCTTCAGTCTTTTACTTCAGCTCACCTCCTGACCTTATCTAAAACTTAACTGTCTGCTGAGGACATCTTGCATCTCTCAGGCCTAAGAGGTGGTTGGATATCCTTCACCTTCAGAAGGTTTATCTTAAGCATTTCACTTTGCAACCACCACTTCTTATTTACTGACCCAACTATTTTTTCATTAATATATCTATAACCTAACACTAATTTGTATCCTTTCTCTTTTCTCTTACTTATTTAAATCCCTTCCTTTTCCCTGGTTCTGGATATAATTTAATTTTACTCAAAATTTTATCTCACTATTTATCCCTTTCTTTTGAATCATCAAATTATCTTGCCTCACTGGATTATTAACATTAGTGATTGAGTGTCACATGCTAAATGAATTTTAACTGCATTGTCCAAATAAAGCAAGGAAATAAATTCTTCCCTGATGACATAATCTCTCCAGTGATGGGCCATTTTCTATTCCTCTTTACAGAAAAACATTCAAGGCATCTTCTACAGTTTGTGTCTCACACTTTCTGTTTGTCAACCATTTTCAGTTGGGATTTTGTCCCTACAACTACTGAGATTGTGCTAACCAAGGTGATAGGAAAAAAAAAGTCATGTTGCCAAACTTATCAATATTTCTTTAGCCTTATCTTACTTGAAACTTCATCAATCACCCATCCTTCTGAGATAGTTCAGTTGGGAAGGAAAGACTCAGCTTGGTGTTGCAGGGAAGTTAGATATAGTGAAACAAGAGACCAAAGTCAAGAAAGCAAAGTAAATTTCAATACCCTCTGCATAGAGTAGCAGAGCGGGCCTGCCTAAGATAAGACAGGCAGGCCCGGATGCTCATTCTGAGGCTTCTTTTATGTGGTTTTTGGCAGGGCAGAGAAGTCTTTGATTGACAGCTGTCAGCTCTCTAGGCTTTTTCTGATTGGTGAAATAAGGGCAGGGCTGTGCTGTGCCTGTGCCTCTCATGTTTCTTTCTGGGGGGACCCTGGACATTTCCTGAGTCCTTTGACCCTGTGGCTTCATCTGATTAACTCTTTGAGTCATTTCTAGCTTTCTGATTCTATTTCATCAACTCCCTGCACATTCTTTGGGGGGCCCTTTCTCCTTTCCATCCCATTCATTTCTGTCTTTCTGCCTAACATTCCCCCCTCAAGCAGCTGGGACCCAAATCATTGGGATGAGGGGCGATGACCACTCTGTCTGCCTTCTGCTAGTGAGGGACGGTGTGGTCATTTGGGTCCCTCTGCTTGCTGACTGTCAGGATGGTGGAGAGCAGGACAGTAAGGGTGCCCATCTAAGGGTTCCAGGAAGGCAGCTGGTTCATCAGTTGGCAAGGGCTGGAATCCTGGTGACAACAGGATTTTGGCCTCAATGGACTTTAGTCTGAAAGAAACAAATTTAGCTAAGAGATTTAGTAAGCATGGTCCAAATAGTAGGGCTAGGAGAAGCATCAGCAGGGGTCCTGTTAAGGGAAGCAACCAGGATGCCCAGTTCCATATCTGGGACCAGTTGCCCCAGGATTCTGATAGTTATTGTCAGATTCTGGAGGCATGTTCAGAAAGCTTTTGGACAGTGTCTCTAACTAGGCCAGACTGGTTAGCATAAAAACACAATTCCTCTTCTATAAAGAAGCATAGGCCTCCCTTTTCCATATTCAAGAGGTCTAATCCTCTTCTGTTTTGAAGAGTGACTGCTGCTAAGGAGTCTATCTGATTTTGATCAGTTATAATACTTTGGGCAATTCCTTCTAGGCTTCAGGAAAATCTTTGCACAGGCTTTGTTAATAGGACAGCAAGATTGTCCAGCTATGCCAGAGCTTAGTCCTGTGGTGATTCCTAAGCCTATTAAGAGAGGAATGAACTGTATAGCTCATTTTGCTCTTATGTGAGAGGACAGAGGAATGGTCAGTGATTGGTTATTGAGGACTATGTCAATGTCTGGGGTCAGGTGGACTAGGATACAGGTCCCATTCCAATTAGCTAGGAGGCACAAATAGGTATTTAGTCTGCTGTCAGTGCCCGCGCCAACTCGTGCACCCCGGCCCCGAATGGAAGGCTTGTCGCTTGAAGAAAAACACACACGCTGTTTCGTGGAAGCGGAGAGAGCTCTCGAACCTTTATTAGGCGGGGGTCCTCGGTATTTATCTCAGTGCTTGATTAGGAGGTGGGGAAACTATGAATGAGGCGATCTACAAGGTCCAATCCTACATCGAGTTGTGCACATGCACAGTAGTCTTTGATGTAAGCAACGGATTGGAGTGGGGACACCTGGCGGAAACCTGTGGCGGGAAACTGACCAAGAAGTAAACAACAAGATGGAGTTCTATTGTACTTGTGCCACATGGCTCCCAACATCTGAGAGCAGCAGGCAACAGAGCGAACCGCAGCAAGAGGAAGTAGCTGATTCCAAGAGTAGCACAGCTCAATGGGAAAGGTCCTAATGTAGCTGCCTTATCAGCACGTAGGCAGTCTGTCTTCATGTCCCACAGTCTGCATAAGAAAAGATTGCTTGGTTTTTGAGGCAGAAATTAGTTTCAGTGGAAAATAAGTGGGTGAGTTTGGCCTAATTTTTGAGTTAGAACTCCAAGGGCCACTCCTTGTTTTTCATGGGAGTACAGTTGGAATGGCCTGGCTGGGTTTGGTAGTCCTAAGGCAGGGGCCCGTGTTAACAAGTCCTTAAGCAGATCTACAGCTATTTGTTGTGATGGTCCCCAGTCTAAACGTTTACAGTCATCCTTTCCTTTTAGAACTTCATAGAGAGACTGTGCAATGAGCCCATAATTTGGGATCCACAACCTGCAATATCCTGTTAGTTCTTTGAAAGCCCTGAGTTGTTTGTGGGTAGTATGTTGGTAAAGGGAAATGATGGCCTGAACTCAGTCTGGAGAAAGGCCTCTCTTTCCTGGAGTAAGGATCATTCCCAGGTAAGTGACCTTTTGTTGTACTAACTGAGCCTTGGCCCTTGAAACATTGTATCCCCACTCAGCTAAGAAATTAAGGGTTTGAATGGTATGATTGATGGAGTTTTGTCAGATTAAAAGATCGTCTACATATTGTATGAATGTGCCTCCTTGTTCTGGTGCAGGTGGGCTAAGTCCTGGGACAAGGCTTGTCCAAATAGATGAGGATGGTCTCTAAACCCCTGGGGAAGGACAGTCCAGGTTAGCTGGCCAGAGGTGTTTTCTGGAGTGGTCCATTCAAAAGCAAATAGTGACTGACTGTGTTTCTAAGGGGATGCAGAAGAACGCATCTTTGAGATCTAGAGTTGTAAATCACAAGGTGTCAGTGGAATGGCTCCTAATAGAGTGTATGGGTTAGGGACCACTGGATGGAGAGGCACAACTGCCTCATTGATAATTCTTAGATCCTGGTCTAGACAATAAGCCTGGTCTTTCTTTTTGATGACCAGGATTGGAGTATTGTAAGGTGAATTAGTTGGAACTATCAGCCCATGTTTAAGGTATTTGAAAATTAGAGGCTAGAGGCCTTTACGAGCTTCAGGCTTTATACAATATTGTTTTTGGCTAGGAAACTTAGTTGGATCTTTGAGCTGGATGACTACTGGGATGGCATACTTAGCCCTTCCTGGGTTTCCTTTATCCCAAACATCAGGATTGATAGACTGTTCCCAGTCCTGAAAAGCTGACGAGCGGGTGTTGGGAACAACTAGAAGTTAGAGAGGAGTTTGACTAGCTGGGAGAAAGCTAAAAATCATCCTGGTGTGTAGTTTTTCTTGTATGTCTCATCCCAGGAGGGAAATAGGGCATTCTTTTACAACTAAAAATGGGTGTGAAAAATAATGGCTATGGAGGAGACATCCTAAGGGAGGAGTGAAAGGCCAAGTACTAGGGGTCCCTGTCACTTCAAGTGCTATACAAGTTCGAGAGGATAGGGGTCTGGAATAGGAACTGAGGGCAGAGTAGGTGTCAATTAAAAAGAAAATTGTCCTACCTGCCACATCCATGGTTACCCTAGGCTCTAGTCCAATGATGTCAGTGTCTCGGATTGGGGCCTACTGGCCAGGGCTTCTTCCTTCCTGTGAAAGGAGCTCAAGGACCATGGGGCAAAGGGCAGCCCAGTGACCCATTTCCTTACATTTGTAGTAGGGAGATTGGGGAGTCTTATTTCTATTAGGACAGCTCTTAGCCCAATGCCTGGTCTTGTGACAGATGGTACACTTATTATCTATCTTAGAATCCTGGTCAGAACTTGGTGAGCCTCTGGACTTGGCCTGAGCCTCAAGGGCAGCTAGTAGCTGAGTATGTCGGGTCTCCTTCCTCCTTTCCTTCTCCTGAGCCCCAGCCTCCTCTTCCTCATCACAGCCATAAAGCACAGTATTGGCTGTGGTCAGGAGCTCATCTGCACTGCTGTTAGTGTTTGTCTGGATCTGTTTTTGTAATTTTCTCCTGATGTCAGATGATGACTGTGAGAGGAATTTATCTCTCAGAATTACTTGTCCCTCATATGTGTCTAAATCTAGATTAATATATTTAATGAGGGTGTCTCTCAGTCTTTCTAATAAAGTAACAGGATTTTCCTCTGGATCCTGACTAATGGTAGAAACTTTTGAATAGTTAATAATTTTTTGCTTGGCGTTCTTTAGCCCTGTCTTTATGCAAAAGAGGAAGTGGTTTCTATCCCACATATCATCTTTATCATATAATCTCATTTAGGGTCTTTAGAGAGGACAGCTGTTTCCCCAGTGGGAAACTTAGTGTCTGATAAGTGGAGGCTACTGGCAAATTTACGGGCTTCTTTAATAACCCTCTCTTGTTCAGGGTCAGAGAGTGTCTGTCCCAGGGTTATCATGACGTCTTTCCAGGTGAAGTCATGAGCTAGACTGATGTGCTGGAATTGATCAGTGTAGTCATCTGGACTGGTAGTACAGCTAACCCAGATCAGCTTTAAGCTGTTTTAATTCAGTGAAAAAGATTGGTGGACTGACACCGTGCCATATTCCCCACCTGCCATTTCTACTAATGGAAGAACTTTAGCAGATGCCTTTCAGAGCAGATTTGAGTACCCAGGACTCTGTTCTTTATGGCCCTTTGGGGTTGGCTGTGACACTTTGCCCTTGGGTGGTCCTGGGTACTGGGGTGGAGGTAAAGCAGGCAGTGGAGCAGAGAGAAGGCTGGGAGGACTTTTTAACTTACAAATCTGGCAGAGATCCTCTTGGCTTTTAAGATAAAAGAAAGCCTGAACATATGTGATCTCTGCCCATTTACCCAGCTTTTTGCAGAAAAGGTCAAGCTGTATGAGGGTGTTAGGGCTAAGAGTTCTGTTAATTGGCCACTTCTCCTTGTCCCCTAGCTGATATTGGGGCCAGACTGTGTTGCAAAAGAATATTAGTCTTTTCTTTGTAAGTGTCTCTGCATCTGTTTGGGACCAATGAGAAAGGATACAGCCCAGTGGCATGGTAGCCAGAATGGACTCCTGGTTGCCCATCTAGAAAGAAACAAATGGGTTAGAGAGCCTAGCATCGCAGGGTCTATCCCGGAGGTCTCAGCATTCCAAGACCTGGAAATCTATTCCTGTTTCGGATGTCTCTGGCAACAGGGTGGAGGACTGAAAGACTAATCCTGCAGAAGGAGTTAGAGAGCCCAGCGTCCCAGGGTCTATCCTAGAGGTCCTGGCACAGCCGGCTACCCAGGATGTTAACGCATCCCACCTCAGACGTTTCCAAGTGGGATATGGAGGACTAGTATTGTGGTTTCTTAGTGAAGGGTTAAAGAGGGCTTACTGTGATCTGAGATGATCCCAAGATCTGGAGGCAGTCAGGGGGCCTAACGCTTCTGTCCCCAATCTGCGACCACCTTATCTTGTCACGGGAGTCTTCTAGCAGCAGCCTGCCCTCGTGGCATTTTAGTGTGGCTGACCCGTGCCCGCTTTTGGCTAGAATGTCTGCCCAACAGAAAATGAAAGTAAGAGTGGCTTACCACTGCTTTCTCCGAGGCACGGCACCAAAATATGTTGGGAAGGAAAGGACTCGGCTCAGTGTGGCAGGGAAGTCAGATACAGTGAGACGAGAGACCAAAGTCAAGAAAGCAAAGTAAGTTTTAATACACTCTGCATAGAGTAGCAGAGCGGGCCTGCCTAAGGTAAGACAGGCAGGCCCGGATGCTCATTCTGAGGCTTCTTTTATGTGGGTTTGGCAGGGCAGAGAGGTCCTTGCTTGACAGCGGTCAGCTCCCTAGGCTTGTGCTGATTGGTGAATGGGGACGGGGGCTGTGCTGTGCCTGTGCCTCTGATGTTTCTTATCTGGGGACCCTGGACATTTCCTGAGTCCCTCTTGGACCCTGTGGCTTCATCTAATTAACTCTGAGACATTTCTGGCTTTCTGGTTCTATTTGATCAACTCCCTGAGTCATTTTGGGGGGGCCCTTTCTCCTTTCCATCCCGCTCATTTCTGTCTTTCTGCCTAACATTCCCCTTTAGATTCCTTGAAGCCACACATCTCTTACTTTCCTCTCTCCCCTTCCTTCCTTCCTAGGCTCCCTTGCCAGAACAGATCTATTTAGAACTTTGAATATAGGTATGTTCTGGAGATCAAGCTACAGTATATATTTTTTCTATCTTCCACCTTGAGTGATTACATTACACTTAATACCATAGCTGTAAATAATATGTGTGGATGGTTAACCAAATATTTTATTGTACACCTTTAGTTTGATAGGCATCTCAAATTTAGCATGTCTAACTTGTGTCCATTCCCAGAAGTCCCCTTTCAGTAAATAGCATTACAGAGTCCCTAACTTGGGAAACCCTTTATTTTTCTCACTCATTTTCCTTATCCAGCTCATCACCAAGTGCTTTCAGGAATAACTGAAACTTTCCGGCCTTTATTAGTGGTCCACATTCAATCAACTTTCCATGCAGCATTCATAATACCAGTATTTTTTTTAAATGCAATCAAATATTGCCCCTTAACCACCACACAAATTCTTCAGTGACTGCATTTTTACAAAGATAAGAAAAATAAGATTCCAACTTCTTACTACAGCCTTCAGGCCTACCAGCTGTCTCATCTCACCTGATTCTTAAGTCTTCTTCATTCACCATCCTACAATCTTTTTGTCCCACTTCTTTGCCTTAAGGCCATAGCACTTGCCCTTTCCATCCTTTGCCTGAATTACTCTTCCTGACCTTCACAGTACTTACTTATTTGCGTTTCTTGTTTCTCATCTCGTGTCTCCCCTATAGAGAAGCCCTTTATTTCCAACCATGTGAAATCCTCCTCCGTTATTCCATCATGTCTTTGTGTTTATTAATTTTATTTCAAAACATGTTATTGTATTCTTTTTCTTTTACATTTAAATTTAAAATCAATCAAAATAAGAATTTTGTGTATTCTGACAAGATGAGACCTACAGCTTTCTTGCCTATAACAGCCATTTGTACATAATAGATAATAATTATTTGCTAAATTAAAGAATGAGTCAGTGGATATGACATTTTCCAGAATCATCAGTAAGGGAAATATAAGTAATTGAAAAAGACACTGTGATACCCAAAGTTCAAAAGCTCACTACAATTTTTATAAGAATCACTCTTGTATCAATATATAATGAAGGTGTTGCAATTTCTAGAGTATCAACAGAGACAGCTAGTAGTACAGAACATGGTAAAGATAACCTTCAGAAATAAGACTTGGAAGGTCAAAAGAATGATAGTTTTTCATCAGAAATTATAATATTTTAAAATTTGCTTTTCTTACCACTGTTGGAAACCTCTTATGTTTCTTAAAAGAGTAAGTGGATTTACACTTTCTACACTAACTTTTTTTGATTGAATAGGTACATAGCATATGTGATGGGGATGGGGACATTAATGAATTTTCTGTTTTCTTTTAGAATTAGTTAAATTCATTTCAGAGTTGCTTTTAACTCTAAATTTATCAATTTCCTTTTAGCCCTTTATAGACTTATTCCTTTCTTGGTGTCCAAAACCTTTAGATGGTGTTTCTGTTTTGAAAACAAACAAAAATCACTCTAGGGAATGGATGGATGTTTTGTTAAGAGAGTGGCCAGCCAAAAACAGAGTTCTAGAAATGGGTGGGTATGTTTTACAATGATCACCACTCAATACTCAAAAGTGTAAGTGCAGGTATATCAATTATTCTAGAATCTAAATTGATTGTTAAGATTCCTAATGATCCTTGTTCATTTGTTGGGAGACAATTCTTCATGGATCTCTCCTGTTTCTTCATGTCCTGCTAGCAAGGCACTAACTGCCATTTTTACAGACACTATTTTCAAGCATGTCTGTATAGCAAAAAACCCTGGGAAATAGAGATAGTGTCACCCTCTAAAGGGAAGGTGGGCATGCTTCCTGCTCACTATAAAAGATTGAGGTTGTCTACACTGAGGTTCCTCTTTGTAATGAGACACATTACTTGTGCAGTTATCACAGGTCATCTTTCCATTGTCATGTGATAACTGGGGCTTGGGAACTGATGCAAAATGATATTTTGATTACTGCTATTGCTCTAAGTAATCAATTCTCCTTTTTCTCTGGACTAGATGTTTTGAGACTTCTATCAGCATCTATGCAATGATGGCCAGCTAAATTGTTGGCTCATGAGTAAGTTAAAAGTTCAGATCCTTCACAGTTCTGGACATTCATCAGTATCTATCTAGTTGTCTATGACCAATCAACCCCTTTTGTTTCCTTTGTGACAGAATCTGTTTATCTCCAGTTATTAACCATTTCATGGCACTATGACACTTGTTGTTTATGCCAAACCTATTAAAATGACATTTCCATAATGTATAAATATCTGCCACTCTCTATTCTCCTTTTGTCTTTTAATAATTAACCTTGACTTTTTGTTTCTTTGCTCCATTCTTGGAAATATGTAAAAATAATTTTGCATATGTCAAAACTGCATTTTGAATTGTTTACCCTTATTGTATTGGATATGTGTTCCTACAGGAATACTAAAATGTTTGTTGTGCTAAACTTGATTTTGGGGAAATTTGATCATTTACTTTAAGTATTGAATATTTGAGAACTTTTGTGCACTTAAAATCAGGATAACCTCAGACTGAGTTCATCTAATGAAAAATCAGTCTGTTATGTTGCAAACTCTCTTAGAAACATGTAAATTGAAACATAACACAAACTAAATTGTCATTATATTAGGAGTTCTTTACAGCTCTATGAGGTATAGATATTTAAATAATTACATTGACTATAACCTCTTTCCCTTGTTTGTTTGTATATTTATCTATATATTCTATTCATTTTGGTGAACTCTACCTGAAAGAAATACATAGATTTATGCTTTTAGGCATTCAGAAAAACACTCTTATTTGCCTAGAAATATATACATGTTATTTTCATGTGTCACTTCCTATGTGGACTCACTGGATATTTTGACATCCATAATTAATGGAATATAAATATATTCCAACAATGCATCAAAATTAATCAATTAAGAAAAAGAACTACTGTAAGTGTGCTCTTCAAACAAAATGTTTCCTGTACTAGAATTTCACAGTGTCCGAGGAAAATACATCACATAATAGGATGGCCACCCAAGAACTTCAAAATATATTATTGTTTTGATGGTCTACTAGGAAATTCACATATAGTAAATTTAGTTATATATAAGTATAAGCAATTAGATCATACATGTGTAATAGGACCCAGAATTCAAATCACAGTAATCTTAACAGAGTGATATTTAATTAATAAATTAAAATTCAATCAAGTATATATCAAACCATCTTAGTTCCTGGGTTGCTATAACAAAATACCACAGTGTGGGTAGCTTATAAACAACAGAAATGTATTTTTTACAGTCCTGGAGTCTAGGAAGTTCAAGATCAAGGCATTAGCATGGTAAAGGCCCTCTTCCTGGTTTACAGTCAGTGCCTTCTCTCTGAATCTCTATAGTATCTCTTTATAAGAAAACTAGTCTCATTTGTGAGGCTCCACCATCATGACCTAATCAGATCATAAAGGCCCTGCCTCCTAATACCATCACTCTGGACATTAAGATTGCAACATCTGAATTTTGGAGTGGGGACACATTCAGACCATAGCACAAGCAAAGCTGAGATACTGCAGCTTGTCTGTCATTTGTAGCATTCAAAAGATATTTACTAAATGCTTACTGTGTGTTAAGTATTGTGTATAAAATAATGATCAAAGCAGGTAAAGAACCATGACTTTCTAGAGCTTATAGTACAATAGACATTGACTAATTATTTTAATTAATTTAAATTAAGAATTTTGCTAAATGCTGTGAAGTAACTACTCCAGTGTTATAAAAGTGACAAATAGTTTCATACTAAGGAAGGCCTCCTAAGGATGTGCTGGACACATTAGGGTGGAATATAAGTAGAAGTAAGGATGGCAGAGTCTCTCTGAAATTGGTTGTGGAAAAGAGACATGGGCGTATATAGAATCAAATGCTCACATTTCTTTATTAAGGCTTCCCAAAGTGAGGGATAGGATTTGTTAAAAGAGACTTAATATATATTAATTCCCTTGTTCTGCTTACGTGATCACTAAACAGACATTTGTTAATATGGTGCATGATGCAGTTTGCCTTCAGTGAAGTAGAATATGGGCCACATTTCACATCATAGTGCATGTTATAAAATATTTGGATTATAATTTGATTTTATGTGTTACTAAGCTACAGGATAAAAAGCACTAACTTCAGCATTTTTGACACATTTGCAGTTCACTACGTACACTTTATTTTCCATATTACAAGTAATTTAGCTGCATGGTAACATGTCCTGCCTCACATTATCCATAGCACTGTATTCTACTCTCAGACTGAAATCTCTCAGTGACAAGAACAATCATTGAAAGTGGAAGTCAGCTAAATCACAAATCAGCAACCAATGAATTTATCCCTATTGAAATCCTTAAAATCTCTAAGGATCTTTAGGTCATAGAGGTTGGAGAATTTTTCTGACAAAATTAATATTGGTAATTGGTATTTTTTCCTTATTAGAATAAATTCTGGTAAAGTTAATTAGTAAATTAAAATCACAATTATTTACTGTTAATATTCTTCATATAGTAGGCAAGAATTATGTGAACTTAAAGATTATTTGGGGTTAAATATGTAAATATTTTATTTTTAATATTCAAATAACAGTTTGAACATTACATAAATTATGATACACACTCTTTTTTTAAATGAAGTATCATTGATATACAATCTTGGCTTCAAATATACAACACAGTGGTTCAGCAGTTGCCCATATTATTGTTATTTGTTAAAGTATCATCAATTGGCAATCATGATTGTTGCAAATGCACAATACAATGGTCCCGCATTCCCCCACACTATCAAGTCCTCACCCCTCCATTTCTGTCACTGTCTATCAATGTAGTAAGATGTTATAGAGTCATTAATGATATATTCCATGCTGTACTACTGTCTTGTAACCTACCTATATTGTGATCATGAATTTATTTATTGTGCCTTTAATCCCTTCTCTATCCCTCACACCCTCCCACAACCCTCCCCTTTGGGAACCCCTAGTTCCTTCTTGGTGTCTATAAGTTTACTGTTATTTTTGTTCCTTCTGTTTTGCTTTGTTTTTATACTCCACAATGAGTGAAATCATTGGGTATTTGTTCTTGCTCCACCTGGCTTATTTCACTGAGCATAATACCCTCTAGATCCATCCATGTTGCTGTAATTGGCAGGATTTCTTTTCTTTTTATGGCTGAATAATATTCCGTTGTGTATATGTACCCCATATTCTTTAGCCATTCATCTGCTGATGGACATTTAGGTTGCTTCCATATCTTCGCTATTGTAAATAATGCAGTGATAAACATAGGGATGTGTATGTTTTTTTTAACCAGGGATCTTGTTTTCTTTGGGCAAATTCCTAGGAGTGGAATTCCTGGGTCAAATCTATTTCTATTTTTCATTTTTTGAGGAATCTCCATATTGCTTTCCACAATGGTTGCACCAGTTTACATTCTGACCAAAGTGTAGAAGGGTTCACTTTCTCCACATCCTTGCCAGCATTTGTTGTTGCTTGTCTTTTGGACAATGGCCATCTGCACTGGTGTGAGGTGGTATCTCATTGTGATTTTAATTTTCATTTCTCTAATGATTAGTGATGTGGACCATCTTTTCATGTGCCTGTTGGACATCTGTACTTCTTCTTTGGAGAAGTGTCTGTTCAGGACATCTGCCCATTTTTTTTATTTGGGTTATTTGCTTTTTAGGTGTTGAGGCATGTGAGTTCTTTTTATATTTTGGATGTTAAGCCCTTATCAGATAAATAATTTACAAATATATTCTCCCATACTGTAGGATGTCTTTCTGTCCTACTGATGGTGTCCTTTGCCGTACCGAAGTTTTTTAGTTTGATGTAGTCCCACTTGTTCATTTGTTATTTTGTTTCCCTTGCCTGAGGGGATGTGTTCAGGAAAAAATTGCTCATGTTTATATTCAAAAGATTTTTGCCTATGCTTTCTTCTAAGAGTTTTATGGTTTAATGACTTATTTTCAGGTCTTTGATTCATTTTGAGTTTACTTTTGGAGTTAGACGATGATCCAGTTTCATTCTCTTACATGTAGCTGTCCAGTTTTGCTAACACCAGTTGTTGAAGAGGCTGTTTTTCCCCATTGCATATTCATGGCTCCTTTATCATATATTAATTGACCATATAAGTGTAGGTTAATATCTAGGCTCTCTATTCTTTTCCATTGATCTGTGGGTCTCTTCTTTTGCCAGTACCAAATTGTTTTCATTACTGGGCTTTGTAGTAGAGCTTAAAGTCAGGAAACATAATCCCTCCAGCTTTGTTATTCTCTCTCAAGATTGCTTTGGCTATTTGGGTCTTTTGTGGTTTGTGGATAAAATTGCAATATTTCCAGAATCTCTCGCCTGGCCTTAGTGTATCTCAATATCAATAGGTGTTTCCAAGGAGTGGAGAAAAGTAGTCCATCTCCATATCAGTGATTATGGGTCGATGGGGAGTGAGAATGCACCTGGACTGGGGATATTTGGGTAGGTCTTTGCAGCTGGATCACAAGAGAGGGCAAGCAGGAGTAGACAACTGCTTGTTAGCAATAAACGGGTTTCTCCCACATTATCTCTCCCTTTGACTGATTTTGACTTCAAAGGTTTATTTTCCCCCGGCTGGGAACACATTTTCCCCCAGAGTTAAACCTGTTAGTAGTCAGCAGGACCTCTGAACCTGAAATCTGTTACATGGGTGCAACACTTGGGTAGGCCGCCCCTAGAGATAATGGGGAGATACCCAGAAATCTCCCTATGGATGGTGGGGAGGCCCAGTGGCTGCTGTGATGAGGGGGTGATGGCTCACCCTTACCTCCAGCAGCAGTGGAGAGTGTAACTTCACCCTGGAACCACCCAACCATGGGGCTTCCCTTTGGAAAGCCCCTAGTAGAATTGGTCTAGGGTAAAGCACCTCCTCGAGGAGTGGGGAAGGGTAGAGACACCAGAAGCTGTGGAATAAGCTCTCTATGAGATAAAAGACTGCTTAGAGGCCCTGAGTGGCCACGTGGTGCCTGGGATTGTGGGATTTTTGTTTCTCAAGATATTGAAAAGAGTTATTGAGGAGAGAGACACACTTTGGCATCACTTGGAATAGCTGGGCAATGACATATGGGATGCTCTTAAGAAAGAAAGACAGTTCTTGAGAATTCAGGTTGTGCTTCTGAAATATGTTAGCAATGAGGGACGAGGCAACAGGAGAATCTGCCATGCAGGAGGCTGTGGGGGAGGGGGTGGGAGGAGCGGTGCCTTCAGACCTGGAGATGGTAGAGGAGACATCAGGGGAGAATGAGGGGTGTGTCTGAGGGCCAAGCAGTTTGCCAGGCCACTGCAGGAGGCACCAGTCCCTCCCATATTAAAGGCCCACCCAGTTGTAATTAATAAAATGAAAATGCAACAACCGCGGGCTCCTCAGGGGAAGGGCCGCCCCCTCCCCGGATTTTGGAGTACTCCATGCTCCACCCCTATACCCAAGATGAGCTGACAGACATGAGCATCTGGTTTCAGCAAAAGCCATTGGAACCTCTGCCTACATGGCTTTTGCATCTCTGGGATATGGCGGTGGAAAACATTGTTATGTCAGGTTCTGAAATGAATAGACTCGCTTCCCTGATGACTCACCCTTCTCTCCAGCAGTGATTACAAAGTGCCATCACACCTCAGGGAATCGGGCACTTCTGGATTGGCTGAGAGCAGCCATTAGGGAAACTTGGCCTAATCAGGATGATTTACTGTACTTCCCCACTAGCTGGAAAACATATGCAGAGCTCCAGCAGGTGTTACAGGGATTGGCCATGAAAAATACCATCTATAATATGGACCCGCCAGGGCCCCGATGAGGAGTTGTTCATCATAGGAATGAGAAATCTGGTGCTCCATACAGCTCCCCCATCTCTCTTTTGGTCCCTGGTGACTATTTTTTCCCCCCCACATGGGGCAACCCATAAGTAAGGCTAGTTGTACTTTAACAGATCTGGGGGAGTTTGAAACAATAAGGGCATGGAAGGAAGTACAGGCTACAACTGAAAGGAGAGGTGCAAAGGGCCCCGTGAAGGTCTCAAGGACTCAGATGTGGGTTGATTTGATAAAGGTCAGGGTAGTGAAAGAAAAACTTGATGGGCAAAAAAATAATAACAACAACAACAAAAAAACTTGATGGGCAGCCCAATAGGATCTTGTTAGAAATGTGGCACCAATTAAAGCCAGAGCATCAGTTCTAGTCGCTGAGGTCCAGGACACGGAAACCAGAGTCAAAGCCCCATGTCTGATCTGGCCTGTGTCCCTGCAGGACTTCCTTGGGGACAGTAATCTGGCTCCACGTGGGCCCTCACCCCCACAGAAGGATTATTTGGGCATTGCAGTTTGACTGAGGTAGGAGTCAAGGCCCCCACCTTGGGGGACATGGTGGGGACCAGAGGCCACATGTAGAATTATCAGTTCATTTTTCCCCCATGATTGTACAACATGTATTGGCCCTCGTGGACACAATATCTGAATGTTCTCTGATTTATGGCAACCCTGAGCATTCTTCTAGGACCCCTGCTACCCCTGCTGTGATAGATGGCTATGGGGGTAAGTCGATTAGAGTGAATAAAGCTCGAATCCCATTGGGGATAGGGCATTTACCTCCAAAGGAGTATACCATGTACATTTCTCCCATCCCTGAATATATTTTGTGGGTACATATCCTGCAGGGCCTGTGGTTACAGACCACTGCAGGTGAGTTCAGACTGAGGGTATGTATGGTAAGGGCAGTTCTGAGGGGACATGCTAAACACCCACCTGTAGCTCTGCCTGTACCTCAATGGGTAACAAATACTAAGTAGTATAAATTGCCTGGGGGACACAAGGAAATTGGAGAAATTCTATAGGAATTGGAGAAGGTGAGCATCATAAAGCTCACCCAAAGTCCCTTTAATTCCCTGCTGTGGCCAGTGAGAAAGTCACATGTCTCCTGTTGTATGACAGGGAATTGAATAAAGTCATAACACTTTGCATGCTGTTGTCCCCTCTAAGGCAGTCCTCATGGACATCCTCAGTCATGAACCGGGATGTATCATTATGTGGTGGACCTTCCTAATGATTTATTCTCTATTGACATAGCACAGGAAACTCAGGAACAGCTTGCCTTCATGTGGGAAGGTCAACAGCAGACAGTCACTGTCCTTCCACAGGGATACTTCCACAGTCCCACCATTTGCCATGGACTTGTGGCCCAGAACTTGGCCACATGGAAGAAACCACACACAGTATCGCTGTATCAATACATTGATGATGTTATGCTCACATCTGATTCTTTTGCGGATTTATAAGGGGAAGCTCCTAGACTGCTGCAACATCTACAGCAGACAGGATGGGCTGTGAACACCACCAAGGTTCAGGGACCTAGTGTCTGTAAAGCTCTTGGGGGTTGTCTTGTCATGTAAAACTAAAGTTATTCCCGAAGCAGTCATAGACAAGGTCCAGGCTTTCCCTGCCCCTACCACTGTGGCAGTATTAGAAGAGTTTTTGGGTTTTGAGGATACTGGAGAGTGTTTATCCTGCACTTGGCACAAATTCTGATGCCCTTATACAACTTGATATGAAAGGGTAACAGGTGGGACTGGGATGAGACATGTGCAGCTGCTTTTACTGCTGCTAAGCGAGCAGTCAAGGCCGTGCAGGGCTTAATTATAATGGACTCATCAAGGCCCTGTGAGCTAGATGTTCATTTAACCAAAGATGGTTATGGATGGGGTCTTTGGCAGCAGCTTGGACAGACACGCCAACCTACTGGATTCTGGACACAGCTATGGAAAGGAGCAGAGGTCCAATACACCTTGGTAGAGAAGCATCTGGCTGCCGTGTAACATGCCTTACTGGCTACAGAACCCATCACTGGAACAGCTCCAGTCAAGGTAATAACCACCTACTGCATCATGCGGTGAGTGTAAGACTGGACCCAAAGGCCATGGAGTGGCGTGGCACAGACACCTACACTGGCCAAATGGGGTGCATATTTAAAGCAGTGTAGCACCCTCTCTATTAGCCCCTTAAGTGGAGAACCCCAACACTTATTAGGGCCAGTGACCTATACTAATGGAAAGCAGGAAGAACTTGCTTTTGAGCCATTGGTAGCCGAGAGTCCTTATCAGGAGGGAAAAGCCCCTACACCTGAAGATGCTTGGTGTACAGATGGCTCCAGTCATGGGCAGCCCCCAAAGTGAAGGGTTGTGGCTTTCCATCCTAAGACTGTAAGACTAAGACAATATGGATGGAGGATGGAAAGGGGAAGAGCAGCCAATGGGCTGAGCTGTGGACATTATGACTCGTGATCACCCAGGAGCCTTCCCCTATAGGTGTCTGAACTGACAGCTGAACCATCTATCGGGGCTTGACCCTGTGGCTACTGTAATGGCACCATAACAACTGGATGGTTAGTCACCAGCCCCTGTGTGTGGGGGTAAGATTTGTGGTGAGACCTATGGGCCTCTGGTCAGACTAAGACTGTTACTGTATATCATGTGACTGACCATTTGCCCTTGGCATCCCCAGAGTATGATGAAGCAGACATATCGGCCCAGATGCATTGGCTAGAAGGAAATTCTGCCTCTGTTGTAGCCCAATGGTTAAATCAGCATTTGTTACATGCTGGGCAGAAGACAATGTGGGCTTTAGCCCATTGGTGGGGCTTGCCATTGACCTTTGAGAAAGATCTGGAGGGGTGGGCAGTGGGTAAAATTGCAATATGTCCAGAATCTCTCACCAGAGCCCAGAAGGTGTGCCTTGTTTGCTCTAAGAGGGACTTAGATGGAGTCCCACAGCAACATGTGACAATAGTAAGGGGGCCGTTATCCCTTATCAGGTAGCAAATAGACTGTATTGGGCCTCTGCCCATATCAGAACGGTATCAGTATGCCATGACTTGTGTGGACACAGCTACTGGACTGTTGGTTGCTTTTCCTGCACATCGTGCAGATCAGCAAATGACCAAAAGGGGCCTAGAGCATCTCTTTGTGGCCTGTGGCCAACTGCAGGTGATTGAGAGTAATCAAGGCACCCACTTTACTGGACATTACTGTAATTAGGAATAATTACAGTAATTAGGAATAAAGTGAAAGTTTCATGTACCATTTAACCCTACCGGGGTAGGCATGATAGACAGGTACAATGGTTTGTTGAAATCTGGGCTGAAGTCGGATACCAGTAGTATGGGACTGGTCAGTTCTCTTATGGACAGTGCTGTGGCATTTGAATGAGAAGCCCTGAAAAGGAGCTTTGAGCCCTGTGGATATGACCACACACATTGCTGCCTCTTCTATACAATTGTATGTGCAAAAAACCAAAGAGGAGTTATTGAAGCCAGGATATGGCCAGCAGAGCAACATTCTTCTGCCAGCCCCAACTGCAATAAACCCTGGATACTCTGTTGAATAGGCATGGCTCTGTACATATTAACATATGAGCCAGCGATGGCTGGCCCTTCTGGCACCTTTAGCAAAAGTCCTGGAAGCTGGCCTCTTGTGTGTTCCTGGAGTAACAGCAGAGTGGTTCACAATGAACACAGTAGTATACCCAAAATGGCCAGGAGGTAAGAGTATCTTACAGGGAAGTTTTGTTTTATCTTTATGGTTAGTGCATGTACCTCCCATAGCTCTGTATATTGACCCATCTGTAACTCCTACAGGGAGGAGGGTGAATGTCTGGTACACTAGACCAGGATGACATCCCATTCCCACCACTGTCCTATCACAGAACCACTCTCTTGCATGCATCCTACCTAATGGACAAGATTTTCCTGTACTGGTGTCATTAAAGTGTGGATCTTACTGCCTTAAGGTTATTTTCTTCTATAGTCCCTGGATCCACCCCCTGGCTGCAGCTACCATTGGATGAGTGCACTGAACTTCCTACCAGTCCAGCTCTGGCCTCCTGTGGAATGGGCGAGCTATGGACTTAATCTGCATAAGACTTTGAACCTAGCTGAATCCTCCTACTTGAGGATTATCATGATTTTATTTCTGTTGTTATTGTATGTTATTAGTCTGGTGACAGTGCTCCAGTTTTCTCACACAGGGTCCATTGTGGAAAATGGGGAGTGAATAGGTTGTAAGGTTAGATTTCTGGAGGGGTGGGCTGTGAGTAAAATTGCAATATGTCCAGAGTCTCTCACCTGGCCTTAGTGCATCTCAATATCAGTAGGTGTTTCCAAGGGGTGGAGAGAAGTAGTCCATCTCCATATCAATAGGTGATTACAAGGGTGGGGGGAGCAAGCCCACACCTGGAGTGGAGAGGTTCGGTGGGGTCTTTGCAGCTGGGTTATGAGAGACATGGGCAAGCAGAAGTAAATGACTGACTGCTTGTAAGTGATAAACAGGTTTCTCTCACTTTATTTCTCCCTTGGACTGATTCGACTTCCAAGGGTCAAAAATGTGCCCTGGCTGGGAACACATTTTCCCCCTGGAGTTACATGGTTCTATATGAATTTTAGAACTATTTATGTTAGTTTGTTGAAGAATGCTGTTTGTATTTTGATAGGAATTGCACTGAATCTGTAGATTGCTTTAGGCAGGATAGCCATTTTGACAATATTAATTCTTCCTATCCATGACACAGGCTAGATTTCCATCTATTGGTGTCCTCTTTAATTTCTTTCATGAGTGTCTTGTAGTTTTCAGAGTAAAGGTCTTTCACCTCCTTGGTGGTTTATCCCTAGGTATTTTATTGTTTTTGATGAAATTGTAAATGGAGTTGTTTCCCTGATTTCTCTTTCTGCTAGTTCATCATTAGTGTATAGGAATACAACAGATTTCTGTGTATTAATTTTGTGTCCTGTAGCTTTGCTGAATTCAGTTATTAGTTCTGATAGTTTTTTTGGTGAAGTCTTTAGGGTTTTCTATGTACAATATCATGTCATCTGCAAACACTGACAGTTTAATTTCTTCCTTACCAATTTGGATGCCTTTTATTTCTTTATGTTGTCTGCCATGACTAGGACCTCCAGTACTATATTGAATAAAAGTGGTGAGAGTGGGAATCCTTGTCTTGTTCCCAATCTTAGAAAAAGAGCTTTCAGCTTTTCACTACTAAGTATGATGTTGGCTGTGGGTTTGTCATATATGGCCTTTATTATGTGAGGTACATACCATCTATACCCACTTTGTTAATAGTTTTTATCATGAATGGATGTTGAATTTTGTCAAATGCTTTTTCAGCATCTATTGAGGTGATCATGTGAATTTTGTCCTTTTTGTTGATGTGATATATGATCTTGATTTACAAATATTGTACCATCCTTGTATCTCTGGAATAAATCCCACTTGGTCATGATGGACAATTCAACTTTTTGAAGTATTTTTTAATTCAATTTGCTGATAATTTGTTGAATATTTTTGCATCTATGTTCATCAGGGATATTGGTCTATAATTTTCTTTTTTTGTGGTGTCTTTATCTGGTTTTGGTATTAGAGTGGTGCTGGCCTCATAGAATGAGTATGGAAGTATTCCCTCCTCTTCTAACAGTTACCCATATTACTAAATCCTCACCCCATCTGGTGTGGTTATCTGTCAATATAGAAAGATGTTACAGAATCAATGACTATATTGTCCATAATGTACTACTATCCCCGTGACCAACTTATATTGTGATTGAGAATTTTTGTGCCCCTTTATCCCCCTCACCCTCTCTACCCTCCCACCCAAGGCCTCACACACGGTAACTGCTACTCACTTCTCAATATATATACTCTTATATTTTAACTTACCTTGTGGATGTTGAAGAGATATATAGTAAAATACTTTACAAGTAATGGCTTAAATATAGAAATATAAATTTCTATAAGCTGTATGAAAAATGCTTTCCTTTAAATTTTCACATTTAAAACAATTGATTTTCAAAAAAATTTTTGATTTTCCAAAATTTGTATCATTTTTGTTTTTTGATTATGTGGCTATATAGAGAATAGTGATCATTCTAGTGAGTAAAAACTAACATTTCCTCAAATTTTTAATTATAGCTTTGTGCTTATTTTTCCCAGAGTTCATAATTTCTGAATTCATACTTCCAGTCCTTTAAAAACATAATCTCTTGGATGCATCTCCTGCATTAAAATTTGCATAGACAGAGATTCTCTTTCTTAAGTAAATTTGCACTGCACTTGAAACTGTTGTTGAAATAGTAGCATAATTAATACTTTAATAGAAAACAAACTGGTTTGAATATTAACCTTAAGAAAAAAATACTCTTCCTCTTTTTTCAGTCGTGGCTATTTTGGTTACAATTACAGTAATACAACTCAATCTGTTTTTAGTAAAAGAACTTACTGACTCAAAGGATTACACTATTTTCAGGCATGCTGGTTTCAGGAATTCAGTCATGAAAACTCTTTATCTATGTGTCCCTTTCTCAGCTTAGTTTGACTTAATTCTCAGATAAATACTATTCAAGTAAAGCAACACATTTCCCCAGGCAATTTCCAATTTATATGTTCTTTGGAAGTTGGCATGCCAGAGAAAACAATAAAAAGCATGTGTTTTTTCAGATATCTCTAGTGAAAGCCTCCTGAAATATTCTTATTAACCCAGGTTGGGCCATACACTGATTTTTGGACTAATTACTTGTCTCTGGATGGAGAACAATGATTAGTCAGACATGTGCACATGCCCATCACTGGGTCTTGGAAGTTATGTTCAACTCCACCAAAAACAGTCTTTGATCAAATGGTGGAATAGATCTTTTAAGACAAGGATCCTAGGAAGACCAGAAGTGATGTTTCTTCCTCTTCTTGAGCCTGAATCTGCACATTAACAATTTTCAGGAAATTCAAATAATGCATTTTTAGAACTTTTTTGTTAAAATATGTATCTAAAGAAAACATTCGAAGTTTCTTCTGCATTTAGTCATTACCAGTAAGGTAAAACATATTTCTCAAAATATTTAATTTATCTTAATTAATGAAATATATGCATAATATTCTGTATGCTGAGTAGCACTAGTTATATTTATGAATTGGAAAAAGATTCTAAATTAGTGTTAAAATAATCAACTCAAGTTTATTCGGAGGAACAAAACTGAGTTTGTGGCTATCTCAAACTCTTTGTTTCTTCTCCTTTAGTATCCTGTTATCCACCACTAGATTCTATGTTTCTACTACTTTTGCTGTGTAATCACATATTCATGATGAAGTAGCTGTGAATATGAACTGTGAGATCAGGATGAATGGGGGTTTCTGACTGCATGATTGTCCTTTCCTGCTAGCTGTTCTGCCGTGAGTAATGTCTCAACTTCTCCTGGCAGCAGTTTAGAGCAGATAGATTTAGAACCCATGGCCAGTCCTTTTAACCATTTTCTTGCCAGTAGTATCACTTACTTTGCTCTAATGTCCCACCTAAAAATCAATCCAACCCTCTGACTTTCCTGAATCTGAACTCATGAGCAATTACAAGTAAAACCACATAACCAAGCAGACAGGTGCTACTCCTTGTGTGTAGACTTCCATTTCTATAAGGCCTTCAGCACTTCCTGGAAATCCTCTGTATTTTCTAAGGCTTCTTTCTAGCCCATTATCCAATTACTTAAAATCACTATTTCTCTATCCAAACCTCCCATCTGACCATTTTCCCTCTTCTTTTCATACTGTACCAACCTCTTCTAGCCTCCAAATCCCAGGCTCTTCTGGACCCTTGTTCTCTGGTTCCTTCTGCCGGGGCTCAGCTCTCCTTGCGGGCTTCAGACTCCATCTCTTCCTGCTTCTTAGGACTATCCTACTATTGACTTCCCCATTTCTCCTGTATTTTATATTTCTTCTCTGTAGTAATACCTTATGTATTATTTTCTTATTGTTGTGGTAAAAAATCACTATAAATTCAGTGTTTAAGAACAGACAAATTTATTATTTTACAGTCCTGAAGGCCAAAAGTCTAAAATTGGTCTCAGAGGGCTAAAATCAAGGTGTAGCAGGGCTGTGCTCCTCAAGGCAGCTTTAAGGGAGAATGCGTTTCCTTGCCTTTTCCAAATTCTAAAATCTGCCTGCATGCCTTCACTTGCAGCCCCTGGTTAGTAATCATATGATTCCAATCTCTGCTTCCATCCTCACATCTTCTCTGATGCTGACCCTCCTGTCTCCCTATTATAAGAACCCTTATTATATTAAGCCGACCTAGATAACCCAGGAATATCTTTCTACCAACAGATATTAAACTTAATCACATCTGCAAAGTCACTTTTGCTATGTAAAAGAACATATTCACAGGTTTCAGGGTTAGGACATAAACATCTTTGGGGAACATTATTCTGTCCACCCCACTTTCCTATCATCACTGTCTAGTGCATTTCTTTCCTGTTCTTACTCTTTAACCCTGCTTTATGATCACCTCATTCCTGACCTCTCCAGAGCCAATCTTGAATAACCTACACAAATTATTTTCCTCACCACCCTGCATACACATACACATACATACATTCTATGGAAAGCAATTCTGTTAAGGCCACTGTGAACTTTTTACCACAAAATATTTTTCAGTTATTACCTTACTTGACCCTCAGGCCACATTTACACCATTGACAATGTTGCTTCTTGCAAAACAGTTCCATAGTCTTCTATGGTATCTACTTTTCCACTTGTGTCTCTTATTCTCTTTTAGTTTATAATCAGGATATTTTCCTGCTTATTTTTTTCATATTGGTTTTCCTCTGAGTTATGTTCTTAGCCTTATTCTCAATTTACTGCACACAGTCTCTAAATTTTCTCAAAAATGCCATCATTTCAAATTTTTAAGAATACCCATGAATTTCTAGTTTCTATTTTTTGTGTAGATGTCTTTTCTACTTCATAGTATATATACAACTGATTACTGTAATTTTCAATTAGATGGGAATAGCACTTTATTCCCTAACCCTTTTCCATTTCTTGTACTCCTTCTACTCAAACATGTCTTGAAATTCATTCTTGAATCTTCCTCTATATTTCTGCCATCAATCTAGCATAATTATTATGGTCTAACTTGTAAGTCCTACACCTTTAAATTTGTAAATCACTCAGTTTTTATGACCACTACCATAGTTCATGCCAAGATTATATGTCATCTGAATTCTTTTTATAGCCCCCAGGCAAATCTCTCTGCTTCAAATATGGCTTCCCTTTCATGATGTGCTATAAGATAGAAGCAGAAGGATATTTCTAATATTCAAATGACCTTTCAGCATTCTCAGACTTAAAACCTTTCATAGTTTCCTATTATTCTTAGATAGCACCAGCTTCAAGGGCATGTGACATGAGCAATTACACAGGGTCCTACTGTTAAAAGGGCCTCATACTTGGTTTAATGCTCTGCTCTACCATCTTGAAATTCTTAATAAGTTTTGAACAAGATCACCATATTCTCATTTTACACTGGAACCCAAAAATTATGGAGCCTGTTCTTCTCTTAGATAAAAATTTTATACTTCGATATAGCTTACAAGACTTTCACAACTAGGTCTTTTCCTCTGTCCCTCAGCCACTCATATTGCTCTTTCTATAAACCACACACGCTCTCACACACACACACACATGTACATGCACAACTTGAATGTTTGTACTCCATCCCCAACTCTTTCTAACACCACTGTTCAATTGTAGATCTCTGTTTCAATATTACTTTCTCTGAGAAGCCTGCCGCACACATTCCTTAGCAAGTCCCAATCACATGGTATCTCTGCTTCTCACATATGGAACTCATTTCCCTCTATGGTATTTGTTATTTGCTTTTCTGTATCTTTTGGAGGATGCTAAAGGCCATGCCATTGTTTACTTAATTGATCTGTAGCATATAATATAGTCCTTATAGATAAGATTATAGATATTCTTATGTACTTAATACATATGAATAGTTAGCAAACAGTAACTTTCTTTTTAAAATTTTTCAATAGAAGTAAACATGTAAATGTTAAAACTATTTAATATGCACATGTGCCAGCAAATAAAATATACTTATTCTATTTCTATTGATCAGATTTGCACATCTACCAAAATTCAGAGAGATACTAGTATCTTGGCTTGTACTTCTGTGAGTATCGCAAGGCAAGGGAATATTTTTCATGTCAGAGCATAAGCATTTAAAATTACAGCATTCATCATTGACTACCTCTCGACTTTTACAGGGATCGTCTTTTATAGTTATATAAATATCATTATTATTCTGAAAAGCAAGTCTATTACTAGCTAACCATATGATGAAGATCAAAAAAGTGAAAAAAATGAAGGTCAATTTTCCTGTCTTACTGTGATTGTCAAAACAACCCTTATTTGTTCCATATAAATAAAAGACGGGGGAAATAGTATTAGCATAAAAGCATAGAGGAGAGATATCCTAAGATATTTATTTTTGTAAATGAAATAGCAGCATGGTATACAGTATTAGAAAGGCATTGATAAGTGAGCTTCTAGAAATGTCTAAAGTGGATCAGGGTGGGGAATATTTCTCTACCACATAATTTTGTCCTAATGCCTATCCTCATCAAGTTCCTCAGAGGTATTGGGCAGTAGAATGGACCTGAATTGGCTACAGCATTGCCAAATTATCTGGACTTCATTATCACAGGCACTGAATGATCATCATCCTCAGGAAGCAATATTTACTAAGAATCCACTAAGCTGACGATGCTAAGGAAATTGCATCAATACAGTGTCTTAGATAAGAGTCATTACAGTATCTTAACTTGACTCATTCACAGTTTTTAAATTTTATTTTAATTATATTAAAGTTAGAGCTCAAGCCCCTCTTCCTTGTTATGCAAATGTAAAGGTGATTTTGCATTCTTAAGACTCCCCATTTCTCTTCCTGAAAAGTGGTTTGGCTGTATGTCCATCTGGCTCCATTAAACTAAGAGCATTTCTCGGATATCTCAAGAAGTGAGCATGAAAATTAGGTTAGATAAAAATTTACAGACACATAGTCATGAGAAGACAGAAGAATATGATACAGACAAAGCTTCAGACAAACACCACCCCAGAAAAAGAAGC
>JAQQAC010026072.1:52569967-52696856 GCA_029783875.1 Phataginus tricuspis | reverse complement strand
ATAAGAGGGTAAAAGGGGCATTACGATTGGCAGACATAGGGTGGGGTGGCACGGGGGGGACTGTACAGCTCAGAGAAGACAAGTAGTGATTCTCATCTCACTACACTGATGGACAGTGACTGTAATAGGGTTGGTGGGGGGGACCTGATGAAGGGGGTAGTTTAATCATCACAATATTGCTCATGTAATTTTAGGTTAATGATACTAAAATAAAATAAATTGTAAAAAAAAAACAAACTTACAGACACTATGAACTTTAGTGAAACTAATGCAAAGTAAAACATAAAACCAATTGGAAAATAATGTGGTTAGAAGTTCAGGAAATTCATGTAATCACATGGCTAGCCCACAGGAAGAAAATATTCATATGTTGGGCACTGATATGGCACCAGCGCAAAAGACAGATGTTCTCCCTAGCTTTATTATATAACTTATTTGTGTATACCTAGAGGGAGATGCCGGTCAGATCCAGACAGTTCATTAGAGAGTGCTGACAAGTGATAACAGAGACTCATTTTTCCCCTCCAAGAACTATCTGCTAAAGCAGAGTTGTTAGTCAGCCTTTGGGAATTTTTGCCCATGTGCAGATGTTACTAGTCTCTTGACACATAATCAGATCTGTCATTAACACCCCACAGTCTTCTATATTTGGGCAGAGATGAGAGTGTTTCCCTCTTATGGGGGAATCTAAGTGTTTTGCTATGCTATAGTAAAAAAATATAATGTAAATTATTTCCAGGATCTCATTTATGCTTTATATGATATAGTGTGAAAATTTAGGTGTCTCCTTAATGTTATGACAAATTTTTCAATTTGTCTGAATGTTTCCCTGCCTTAGGAAGTGGAAGGCAAATTAATCAGGCAATAGACTTTTCCTCATACTACCCTCATTTTACCACTTATTTTTAATACTGTTCTACCCTTGACTATAAAAGCTCACTATTTGCTGAATGTTTTCCCCCAAAGTTTAAAAAAAGAAAGAAAGAAGTCGTCTCAAAAGCCTAAAGATTCTTCCAGCATGTTCTGGTTTCACAAGTTAGAGATGGAGTAGTTAATTAACTTACGGTTGAAGGTTGGTTTCCTGTACTCCTCAAGAGCAAGGATAGTGTGTTATACTTCTTAGCAATAAATAATTTGGAAATTTAGACAGAATAGGCACTCAAGAGATACAGAATCTAAAAGCTGTATAACCAGGGCATATCATGATCAATAATGACACACTTTTTATTCCCTTGATAACAATAGTGATGATCACAAATGGTTGGTCCTTCTACTGGGCACACTGGATGGCTGCATTCCTAATACCCCCATTTGAATTAGGTATGTTTAGATAATTTGTTTCAGTGTATGAAATGTAGGCAGAGGTAATGTATCACCTTTTGAGTGGAAGCCTGAAGAACCAGTGCATGGCATGTTGCACTTCCTTCCCTGTTAATGGCCATACTAATCCTGTGAGGAGGAGATAGGGCCTCTTCCAGCTTTGAGGGCTTCAAGTAGCAGAACCTCTTGCCAACCCACATCAAACATACAGTATGGCTGAAAAAGAAATATCTGATGTTTTTACCCATGCGATTTGGGAATTATTTGTTACTGTGATGTTATGTAGCAAATATCCTGACTTAAATGGAGTGAGATCAAAACTGAGTCTAAAAGAATGAATAGGAGTTAATTAGAAGAATGGAAGGGGCATTGTTGTCTTGCCATTGGATTTGGCCCCGGACAAGTTCACTATGGATTCAGTGAGACCAAAGAAAATGACAGTGGAACGTTTTTGGGGTGAAAGGATTTATACCCAACATTATTTCCATGGTGGCAGGTCAATCACTAGAATCCTGTCCACTCAGAGCAAGCCTGCAGGCAGCAAGCCGGTCTCTACCTCCAGGCGTCTCTGCCTCTGGGCCTCACTACCCCCCCAGCCATCTCAGTCTCTGTCCTTGGCACTGCCATCACTCCAGTCTCTGCTCTCCTGCAGCCATGCAGCAGCCGTGCCACCATGTCACCCAGAGCACTGGGCAGAGCTCTTTATATAGCATCAATAACAAGGTTTTGCCCACACATGTGTAGTGAGCAAGCCGACCAGGGCCAGGTGAGAATCCTGGCCATGGGAATCTTCACTTTATCCACAATAGTGTTCTAAACAAACAGGAGTATCATAAGCAAAGGGACAGACAGATTTCAAAGTCCATCCTTGGTGGGGACAAACAAATAATTAGTGACTTGGGTTTGATAAAAGCAGCTGAGAAATCTCTGCAAAGAGTTGGTTTTAACCACATACTGAAGACAATGAACAGAATCAGAGTTTTTGAGGGAATATGGCATGAAGGAAATGTCAAGCATACATCAGAAAGAATCAGATTCTTTTTTCCTAGAGAGCATATGCTTCCTGGAAATCTGTGCTACCCTCTTGATTCCTTTCCACAGCCTGTGGCAATTACACTCTATGAGGACTCCAAGCTTTTGACCTCTTAGAAAATATGCACCTTTTTGTTTTGGAGTCTTTTATAGCCTATATGTATTTTAAAGAGTGGACAGGAAAATTAAGCCAGATAAAATTTACAGATTCTAAAGGCTTTAGTACAACTGATGGTCTTGTTCCAATTACAAAACAATGCAAATAAGGTTGAAACTTAATGGAAGAGAAGTTATATTATGTCATATTTTATTTATTTACTATTAACTTAAAACTTTTGAAGTATTACATTTGAGTAGTAAATATTGCATAGGGAGGTATTTTTATTCAAGCTGAAAATTCTGATGAATAAATAAAAAGGATACAATGCTCCCTTTCTACCATTCAGTAAGCTTATCCATGTACATGATAATACAGTACTTATGTGCTGGTAGGATTTTACAGTCATGTGGTGTTAGATTATCTGTGCCTAGATTATGTAGAGATTCTGAGTGTATGATAGCAGGTCTGCATTTACACCTTTACTGATCGTGAACAAGGGCACCTGCTCCTTGGCTATAGCCAGATCCCCTGGGCCCAAAGCTCTTTGCTTAGCATCCTTTATAAGAGGTTTTTACCTTCTTTCTTAGAGCTGTTGATTCAAAATTCTTCCCATTTATGCTGTATCAGGAACAGTTTTTGTGTCAGGGCTTTCCAGCTCCAATTCTCGGCACACACAGGCCCATCTTGGTTTATTGTGCTTTCCTTTATTGCACTTCACAAATACTTCATTTTTCACAAATTGAAGGTTTGTGGCAATCCTGTGTTGAGCAAGCCTTTATTGGTGCCATTTTTCTAAAAGCCTTAACTCGCATCTCATCTCTGTCATATTTTAGTAATTCCTACCAAATACTTCAAGCTTTTTCGTTATTATGTTTGTTACAATGATCTGTGACCAGTGATTATGACTTGGTGAAAAGTCAGGTGATGGTTAGCATCTGTCAGCAAAAAATATTTTTAGATTAAGTTACATATATTGTTTTTTATACATAATGCTATTGCACATTTAAATAGATTATAATATAATGTAAACATACTTTTATATGCACTAGGAAAACAAAAATTCATTTGACTGGCTTTATTGCTGCTTTTGCTTTACTGCAGTGGTGTGGAGAAAGTGAAGTTTCCTATGGCCAGGTTTCTCACCTGGCCCTGGTCAGCTACCTCACCACACACGTGTAGGCAATACATTGTTATTGAGTCTCTATAAAGAGCTCTGCCCAGTGCTCTGGGCTGCACAGCTGCAGGAGAACAGAGACTGAACTGGTGGCAGCGCTGATGAGGACAGACTGAGAAGGCTGCTGGGGCAGAGAGGCCCAGAGGCAGAGACCGGCTTGCAGCATGCAGACTTGCTCTGAGTGGACGGGATTCTAGTGATTGACCTGCCTCCGTGGAAAAGTAGTTGAGTATAAACCCTTTCACCCCAAGACCACTCCACTGTCACTTTTTCGGCCTCACTGAATCCACGGTTAACTCACTGGGGGCTGAAACCCACTGGCAAGACAGATGATCTGGAACCAAACCTCTGAGGTATGCATGTATAGAAAATTTGGAATATTTCTCAGCATCTGCGTATTTCTGAGCAAACTTAGAAGTGCTTGGATTTGTTGTAAGTCTCTTAGGTTGCACACTCTGGGGCTCCAAGCTCAGCTTCTCACCACGGCTTACATTGAGCTTGCCAGCACGGCCACCGTAACCGCAATCTTCTGGCTCATGCTACTTTCCATAGCAGGATTTGCATTGTTCTAGCTAAAATTTTCCTGCGAACCTACACAGAAGGCAGCCAGGGTAGAGGCCCTCCCAGCATCCTGAACCTCTTCCGCCTGGTTCACGTTACTCGCACAGGTCCCATAGTTATTTCCACCTGCCCAGAGTGGCTTTGCAAGTGCCGGTACGACCACACAGGAGGAACTAAGGGAGCCATGCAGGGAAGGCGATCGTGGGGGTCAGGGACCCCAGAGAAGTTTTTAAAAGTTCAGTGTTTGGATGTGTATTTCATGTAAAGAAACTTTTATTTAGAGTTGTTATCAAAACATTCCCTGACAGAGATTTTGTATTTTTATTTTTTCCTAATAACCCTTTATCAATAATACTGTGTACATATAATCGCTGAATATTGGGCCTTAAAGCACTGATTGTTTTCAAATTCACTAAGTTCCTTGAAATTATTTTTCTTAGAGAACCATTATTTGTTTCTTAATACTACACATGTTCAATTATTTTTATTCAGGTCCTTAAACATTTATTAGGAGAAAAACAACTCAAAATGTACAAATTAATTTGGTTGCTGATCTTCAAAATTATAGTCAAATTTAATTGACTATTCTATAGTAGTATGGAAATAAATGGACTATAAATAATCGGGCTTGTGGAGTATAAATATGAACTTGTCAGGCTTACCTTGTTAGAAATGGCTTTTTTTCTAGTTTCCATTAGTCACGAAAGATATGTAGAATTCCTTCGATGTCACTTAGCTGAACATTTCTATATATGCTTATTCCCCGGGGATATTAGAAATAGAAATTCCCCCCAAATTAAGTACCAGATTGTCTAGAAGCATAAACACAAGGGATAACATTTTACCTTTTGCTATGTTAATGCAGATCTGGTCACAGCCAGGACTATGTTATTTTTATTTTTCTGGATCTGAGAGTGCTACACCAAATGGAATTTTAGCCCATTTATCCTGTGGATATAACACATTACATTACCAGAAAGCACATCCTTTTTGTTTGTTTTTTTTCTGGTATTACAGATATAGCCAGTAGCCCATTTTCTTACAGAATCTGAAAGCTCTCTCCAACTCGGAGTAGTTATACCGCCAACAGACTGCCATTCCAAAGGAAACCCAAGGAACCTGGGGGTGCTGACCCTCCAGGACCATCAGATCAAACACACTGACTGAACCGATCAATCAGTGAGCTCAGTGAACCACTGGTTAATTATGTGAAGCAGCTCTTATCTCCCATGAAATCAATTGTTTTCAGGCTTGATCAAGTTGAAAAGTCACATTAGTATTGTATAGACAAAATTCAAATTAACTAGACATTACTCAGGATCCTTTTTATATGGCCATATTTCCCATAAATAGGTATTTGGATGTGTGGAGGTGGGGCGTGTGTGTGTGTGGTGGTGGAGGGTGGAGGACAGGATAATATAGTCCTTTGATATCATGTATTTTATTGCATTATGTTTGCTTACTCTATTCATTCAAAATGTGGAAGTATAGGTTACAACTAAACATGATACTAAGAATGAAATGTAATGCCTTTGGTTTTCATTTAAAATGGAAACATACCAAGAGAATTTGAAACTATACTTCATTGATACTTTAGCTTATATTTATATTGCTGATACACGTATCAAAAGCATTATTTTTTTCCTGTCATTTATTTTATTTTCATGAACTCCAGAGCATAACTATAGATGGGCCTGCTGGGATGGTGAGATGTCCTGTATATACACACTCCACAATCTACAAATGACAAAGTGTTCAACTTGTATAGGACTTGATCTTGAAGGAGAGAGATTATGAATTTTAATAATACAAGTGCTGGGTCTCAATTCATAAAGATAGCTAATATTTACTGACTAGTTACATAGGTCAAGCACATTCCCCATGTTTTACATGAATTATTCCATTTAAACCTCTCAACAGCCCTGTGAGATATGCAGTTACCGCCTATCATTTTCACATGAGGAAAATAAGACTTGGAGAGCCTGTTTTTTTACTCAGGTTTATTGAGAAATAATTGACATCACTGTACAAGTCTTCTTTCAGCCTGATAGTTTGATTTATACATATTGTGAAGTGAATAGCGCAATTAGATTTAGTTAACATCCATTATCTCATATAGACACAATAAAAAGAAAAGGAAAAAAATTCTTTGTGATGCGTAACTTGTGTTCTTAAGCGACATGCTGTAATGATGTGGTGTTTTCCTCAGTGTGAGTATTGCTTGAATTACAAGACTATTTTTAAGTAATCACCAATGTAAAATTGAAGCAAAACCTTTATTCTCTCTTCAACACTAACCACACAAAATTGAACACTGATATTCCAAATGCCATCACCAGTGCATCTTTGGTTGCAAAACTCCTATGGTGAATATAATGCCATGACCAAATGGTAGAAGAGGGATGCTACAGAGAGATACTGAACAAGGGCTAGCTACGTCTCCTAGGTTTATCACATGACTGGGCTTGAAATATCAATAATAGAGTGTTTAAATAATCAGAGCTAGTAGGTCAATCCATTTCTTTATGTAAGGTGCTCTTAATTCTTTTCAGGTGTAAATTAGCCCAATCATATTAAATATGAACGGTGTGTTGAGTTGGGTAATGATCTACATCAAATAATGAGTGCAGAGGGTACACTTCACGCCAAGTGCCTTCTGTTCCAGCTGTTTCTACTTATCTTAATTTTCCTAATTGGGTTACAATTAGGCTGTGAATGAGAGTTAACAGGGGAATTGGAGCTTTTCAACAACAGGGTTTACTTTTATTTTGTGGTTCTTAACTTTCAGAGGCTTATTTCTTGCTACATGTTAATTAAAAAATATTACAAAGTGTTTAATACAAGCTTATGGCATACAAAGAATAACCTGTTTACATTTCCACAGATTTAATAATTTGGCTGCAAAGTAAGTATTGTTGAGGAAAATTCTTCAATTTGTTTAGGGCATGAGATATTGTTTATTTAAAAACTGTGGGAATATCTCCTATTTGTTTCTGACATAGTCTCCAGGTCTGACTTCACTTATTAATATGAAAGCTATCAGCTGGACAAAGTTTGGATAAAATAGTAAAAGTAGTGTCTAAGTTATTACTATTCAACGTATGACCCTCGGATCAATAGTATAGCATCAACTGGGAGCTTGTTGGAAATGCAGAATCTTAGATCCAGTTGATTTCAATCCTTTTGAAACAGAATCTGCATTTTAACAAGATCCCCAAGTAATTTATATTCACATTAAAGTTTGAGAAATTCTATTAGAGTCTAATTATAGCAAAAAATCAAGAGAATTCCAAATTTAAAAAAATTACTTGTCTCACCATGCATTCTGGTTATATATTATGAAAGTATGAAATCCCAACTAGAAAATGTAGTCTAATGACAATTAGATTAAAATATTTAATAACATCACTATTTCAGATTAAAAAAAAAATACAGGTTAAAAGATTTTAAAAGCCTTATGTAAGAAGAGCACAGAGCCAGAGTTGAGTTGGAAGGTCTTATTATGGTGGTCCTTTAGGCTGTTCTCTAGGGAAGCTAGACAATCCAATTTTCTTGGTCAGTAGTGCTGTAAGTTTGGAGACTGTCATAAGGCTCTAGAGTCACTGGCAAGTATTTCATTCCATCCATAGTTTTCCACATATACTTTCTTACTCATTTTAATGAAAATAGATATCTTATTCTTTACTTTGCCCAATTAAGTATACTTTACCATTTAAAAAAGCTAATAATATATTTTCAAAAATCCTGTTCCAGAGGAGCAGATTTCTGAGGAATGCTGTGCAACTACTTCTTTGAATGTTACCTGTTGCCAGCCATTGATGTCAAGGTGACTTAGCTGAGATATTTGCAGTTGTCCTATCAGAGGAGGACATACCTGAGGTGGCTCTCATCTTATTAGTGGTCACTGGGTTACTTTCTTCACTTGTTTCTTTGCTGTCCTGAGACCTGAAAGTAGTCTCCATTGGTTTTATCTGTACTTTAATTAGATGACGCAGTTCTTGGCTGAGGAGGGGCCCTGTAATTTCTGTAACTGGTTTGATAGTCAGAACTGGTACTATTTGGAACAAGTCATTGGAAGGACAGGTTACCCAGCCTTAGTGACTAACTCTGCTGCAGTTTACCATGCACTTAATTTTATCCACATTATAACCAATATTCAGAATGTATGTCCCTGGCCTCTCTGCAGGGGCTGGGCTCCTTGCTGTTTCCCTAATTGCTATAGTACCTGAATATATTTCCTTATTTGTGGCTGTATTCTGAGATAAGGAAGGGATTGCTATCTTTTGCATTCTGCTCACCTGCTGCACATTGATCAAGGCCACCCACACTGCTTCCACATCCTGCTGGCCGAGTGTAGCCTTTCTTATTTCCTCATGGTCTCTTCACTGGGAGAAGGTTAAATACTCCTGAGCAGCTCAGTCCCTTTCCGTGTACACATGTAAATGCTTATAAATGGGACATTTATTCCAGTGGAGCTCTGTGGCTCCTGTACTGTTTACTGCCTGAACATCCCTTTTTGGGTGAGGATTTCCTTTGCGTGTTTGCCTTTCATCCTGTCATCGGGGACATGGCAACCTTTGTAGTCTTTGCTCCTTGCTAGAGGCGTGCCATTTTGGATTACCTTGTAGCAAGTTGAAAGCCTAGCAATTCAAAGTTCTTTTCTCAAGTAGCCACTCCCTGGTAGCTTTGTCCTTTTCACTGTGGAAGCTCACTTCATGCTGACCCTGGCTGGGGTGTTTCTACTTACTGATGGGTCTTTTGTATGTTAAGAATGATGTTCACATTCTTGGTGCTAGCATCAGCCAACAGTCTGGTCCTCATTCTATTTTCTATTACTTGCAACAATAAGCCATAAGTAACACAGGTCCACACACGTCTTCATTGTGTCTTTGATGCTTTACTTCCTTAAAAGAATTTTGGAAAATGTGGCAAAAATTTAAGATTAAATTTAAATCTTGGTGGTGAGTATATGGGTGTTTGGCATATTCCATTTACTTTTGTGAATATTTGAATTGTTTCACGATATAATTTTGTTTTGGTCAATAGTTTTAAATATAAAAATATGCAGAAAAATGCAAAAACTCCTGTGAATTTGTCAAGCTTTCATAGGTTGCTGTGCTGCTGCTGACTTAGGCCGAGCAGCAGTGCCAAGCTTCAGCTTTGAGCCAAGCAAAGTTGTCCTGTGTTTCTCTCTGTCTGAACACTTTTCTTCCCAAGAAAGAAAACAAAACAACAACAACAAATAAACAGAAATCTTGGTCTCTACTGACCAGATATTTTATTAATTGTAACCTTCTGAAGGAGGCCTTTCCTGTCAATAACTAATAGTCCCCTATCTCAATTCTTACTCATCTTCTCTACTTTTCTCTACAATAATTAATATCATTTTCATTTATATATGTATTTTTTATTGAATATCTCTCACCACTAGAATATTGTATTTCTGGGGACACTATATCCAGCAGTTGTAACAGTGCCTGCCACACAGTGATCACTAAATAAATATTTGTTGAATGAATAAATGAACAAACAAGAGAATTAATATCAGGTAATGTGCCGTTACCCCTCAGGATGTCTTGGTGTGTGAGTTGGGATTATTTGTTGGAAATAAAGTTAAATACTTTAAACAAACAGCCTTTCGAGGTTTTCTTTTGTTGACATCTTCGGCTTCTGATGCCTTGTGGCTCCTTGACATCTGGTTTCGGACTGATGAACCCAAAGGACAGTTCAAATACATGGGAGCATCTGCTAAGATTTATGACTAACAGGGATAGAAATTGTGAATTACCACAGTGAGCCAAGATAATATAACCCCAATTCTAGTAGACACTTTGTCAATGTAGGAGATCGTATTCTAAGGACTCTTCATTCCTTATGGCCACTCCACTGTGAGTCAGCAGAAAGAAACTGAGATTCCTTTCCTCCTGATCTACAACTCACAGGAGAAGAGTAAATAAACTGATGTTGTTTACCTTCCTTAGTGGTGAGAACTAGTAACAGTGAAAGGAAAAGAAATGGTAAGCAATCAAAACATAGAGGAAGTAGTAAACTGGCTCTTAGATAGCTCAAGGGAAGAGGAATAGCATTGTAATAAATATCTACTTTAGAATGCCACATTTCTGACTCCTTTTCATATTTTGAATGTACCTTTTAGACAGGGATTTGAGGAAAATATCTATACAGAAATAGTGATGAGAAAACTACCTCTGCTCTGTAATAAGACACTTTCTGTTAAGACTGATCCTTAACCCCAGTTACTCCAAGTTGTACTAAAAATCCCAAGATGAGAAGCATGCGAGGCCAGTCCAACTCCCAGGGCTCCACCACTGCAATACCGTCATGGGATGATATGAATCTTAAAAGAGAAGGAGGATTTTTATTTCAACTAACAAACAAAAGTGCAAAAGTGAAAGACAACTTTTTATATTGCCAGTTATATTTTCCCCAATCTTAGAGTAAAAATATGTATTTTCTTTTCAATTTTTGCTCAAGGACACCGTGGACGATTCTCAATGATCCAGAAGACCTGCCACAGTAAGTGCATTCTTTTTCTGTGAAGCTGAGAGATTCCAAAAGACAAAAAAATTTTATTGAGCATTTAGAATTTTGCATAAATTTGACTCCTCTCTGTCTTCCTCTCTTTCTTCTCTTCCCTGCCTTCTTCTCTCCTTTCCTTCTCTCTTCTTTTCCATTTCTTCTGCTTTGTCCATGTCTGAGATCACTATGTAATCTTAGTGCTCTCAGAGAGACTGGGAAGAACACAAAGGCCTTCACAGTCTTTGCATATTTTATCACTCTGGCCAAAAGAACCCTGAATGTATAGGCTGTCTAATTCTACCCAAATGTAGAATATCAAACTTATTTTTTAAGAGGTTGTATGTTCTACTAGAAAATTCAAGACTGCATGTCAGTTGATGGATCCCAATCTGGCTTTCTCAACAATCACCTTGAGAGAAAGGATTGTTGGTTCTGCCTCTCTTTTGTCTTCAGTGAAATGAAGATACTACCAGTTGTAAGTAAAATAGAATTAGCATTCAGCTGCAGCTGGTCAGCTCTGTGTTTCTCTCCAGGAAGAGCTGGGAATTCTGGTACTGACATTCAATAAGGATGAAGATGTGTTAGTTATTGATAAGGTGCGATTTACAATGAAGCTCCCATACAGGTCCATTGCCAACTGTCTACATTGTTTAGGGATGGATTGATGGTTTATACTTGGTTCCACCTACACAGCCTGGCTTTAGCTACATAACCAGTAGGGAATAAAAAATACTTCTATAAACTTTTGATTGGGCAACCCTTAAAACAAGATGCCTTACATGACTATGGTTTATAATCTGAAGACAGAGAACATCTGCAATTGAGAAATGAATGTGGGGCAATGCCTAGAAGTGTCAGACCCTGCATGATGGGATGTTCTTTCTTTCTCTTACACTACTGTACTCTTTATTTTTATAAAAGCTTTTAGTCAGTACACCCTGTGGAGGCTTGTGAGTCTTAAAACTTATTGGGCTCTTTGTAACCAAAGCACTTGACCTTTTTCTCATGTATAGTTAAGAGGTCAGTCTAGATAGTACATTATTACTTTAAATTTCTTCTTCCTTGCACTAACTCTGACTAGAGTAAACATATTTGCAAAATGGTACACAGGGAATAGTAATAAAGGATTTTTTTCCTATCTCTAAAGCCATTCAGCATGTGAACTATTTTAGAGAAAAGTAAGATTATAAAATATGAAAGTGCATAATTTCCCAAGGAGGTTTGAGAAGAGGACAACTCTGGGAGGTGGTGTTTGACATCCCTTTTGACTCAGCATAACAGACTTTTTGGCCATAATGTATTGGGTGTGTTGGTGCTTGGTGTTGTGTTATTGCCTTTCCTAAAAGTCTGCAAATACAATATTTTTAAATGAATTAGCCAGTAGGTGTTCCCAATCTACAGAGAATAGTTCACGTTCACATTTTTGAGACAGTAAACTTTAAGAGTCTATAAGTAAGCCTGTTTGGCATCACTTCACTGAACTTTTACCAATTTAAGAAAAAATACCATGTAAGGCAGGCTTTCTTAGTTTATAGTTACTTTATAATAATTGTTATTAAAACATTTTTAAAAGAATAATGTACTTTAAAAATTTTCCATGGTGTCCAACAGAATTATTGTTAGATATCCTCACCAATTTTCAAAAAAAGCCATAATAATCCCTGAAGGATGCATGTTAGCATCTGAAAGCCTCAATAATATTCATAAAATGAATATTAAAAGCTACTCTCTGTATTTATGATTATCCTGAATAAGGGAATATTATGACTTCCATATCAATTGTTAAATTTCATTTTAGTAAAAAAAAATGCATATATGTAATACATTATATTACACATACACATGCACATGCACACATATATTTATTCATTAATTTTGCTAATGCCATGTTTTCAAACTGGACAACAAAGGGAGAGATATTAATAAAAACTATTTGCTATTTTGTATAATTCCAGTCATGAATCTCTTTTTAAAAACCTGTATCGTATACATCCACACTAAAGCTGAATTGATGTAATTTCACTTAGGAGACTGACATTTCTAGCCCCCAGGTTTCAGGAAACAGAAGGAATTTTAACACATTTTTTCCAGTTTACACTGCCCTCCCCCCTACACCTCCTATTTTCTATTCCTAGAATTGCCTGAATAGAAATCATTGTGTGTTTTTTTCTTCTGGGATAATACTGAAACATTTTCAAAGTCATATTTACCTGTTTCCCTAATCTCTCCAGCTAAACTATGTTTAAAGAAAGTTGAATCTTTTTATGACTTTAAAATCAACTTTACTGTAAAAAAAAAATCCCAAAGAAATTTAAGCACAGAAAAATTCAGCTGTGACAACTCAATGTCTGATAAGTAACAAACAGGTTTTATTCTTTCTGTAAATGAACACCTCAGTTGCAGGTTGACTAGATTTATCAATCTAAACAGAATTTTTCTCATCTTCATGAGATCATAGTTCTTATTAGGCTTGGTTGGTTTCCAATGTCAAATGCACTCAATGAAAACAAGATTGATTTATTATATTCATTGTAAAGTTGGTGACACCTAATGAGAATACAAGTAGTTTTTTTTGCCTTTAAAATTAGGAAATTCTAATCAATATATTCTTTAGAAACTTGTAATAAACTTAAAGGTTGTGGTGGGAAAGATCAGGGTTGGACATAGTAACTTAAGGAACAAAGAGTAATATATCCATCTTTCTAATTAGAAGAGGAACAAAGACAGGCAAACTTTAATATAGTCTTCAAGCCCATGAAAATTTATTATAAAAAACAAAGCAAAACAACAATCTAGTATTTTCCACTTCAATTATAAATAAACAAATTAAAGGGCTTACATCATAGCCTAAATAGGAGATTGCTAATACCCTGAACATAAAAATTATGTAAATTTTAAGTTTACTCAATATACTGTCAGGTTTTAGCTGAGTGTGTATGGATATGATGACTTTCGAAATCCCCAGCTCCATGAGTTGCTGGGTCTGTCAAAGTATCACCTCCTACTGTTTGATGTGGTTATAACTGCAAAACTTCCTTCCATCATGTACAATGAAAACAGGCTTCTAAAAACTAGATGAGGCTAGGAATGTTTAATTTTGTTTTATAGACGGGGAAGAAGAACTAAGATTTTGCAGTGCTTCGGTTTCTTTTTTCCCTCTGTAATTTCACTTTAAAAATAAAAACTATCATTAGATAACTTTTTGCATCTTAATGGTTTTATGTAGCTTTGGACAATGTGCATTATGTTCTTTCCTTGAGGTTGGCTGATATAAGTGAATTGTGGCAGTGTAAATATATTAAGGGTAACGGATGTTTCACTTTTTAAAAATCGCTAACATCAACACTTTCTTATAAGGAGAGGACAAATAAAAAAGACGTTTATCTCGTTATGTGTAAATTGTCCTCTTTACACAAACAAATGCAGCCAAAAATGAACATTTACATTTTCATAAATAGCCCTATCTAACAAACTATAACACAAAAATAGTAGATAATTGGTAAATGTTGTGTTCAGTACATGTGCATATATAGAAATGTATAAAATGATTATGTGTTTAGCAAAGAAAGAACAATATCCTTGAAACAAGCCAATTTACTTATGAAATGCTCACAACCAAGTGGTTTAAAAATAATCAAGTTTCCCATATTTATTTCTGACGTGCATAATTCATATTGAAGAGACGAATATTAGTGAGTCAGACCATGTGTGGCTAGTCGTCAAAGAAGATTCCTTGGGATAGTTCATGCTTCACCTTGATGAGATCATTACAAAACATCCCTTAAAAAAATCTCCATCAATCTGTAAAAATAAAGGAAAAACTTCATACCTGTTCTTTGACGTATAAGACTGCAACCAAAAAGAATTATGCATTATAAGATAATAATACAAAAACTAAACTGGATACTATAATGCTGTCCCTCAGAATAATAATAATACCACAAATAGCAAATAAATACATATAGCAAAAATAATGGGAAGGAGATATATATAAATTATATAATATATATATATTATATAATATATATAAGTCTTGCTCTGTGCCAGTATTATTGATTGTAATATTGGATGTATTTATTTAGTCTTATTTTTGAGGTACAATTATTTCATCCACTATGAAGATGAGAATATCAAGCCAAGATATTAGGCAGTTTGCTACGGTTACCTGTGTAGAATGTGGTAGACCTAGGATTTATAACAAAGCAGGTTACTTCTAGAGACCTTCTGAACTATTCTGCTGTTCTACTTCTCTACAGAAATAATGTTTTTAAAGGCATATGTATGATTTCTGATATTTTGTGGTTTATTTGGCCTTAGTAATACATTTCTACTCTGAATATTTTACTTCATCAGTTTTCTATTGCTGATGTAACAAATTGCCATAGACTTAGTGATTTAAAAAGAAATATATTGTCTTATTTCTAGAACTTAGAAGTTCAAAATGACCTTACTGGCCTAACATCAGATCAGCAGGGCTGCATTTCTTTCTGGAGCCTCAAGGAGTAAATCCACTTCAGTGCCTTTTCCAACCTCCATAGGCTGTCGTGTGGCTCCTTCTCATCCTCAGTGGCCAATTGATTCTCTCAGGGTGCCAGGTCTAAAGGTCAGACTCTGCTTTCTCCCTCTTTCCCATCTTCAGATCCTTGTGACTACACTGGGCCCACCAGATAATCCAGGGTCATTTCTTTATTTTACTGCCAGTTGATTAGCAATCTCAATTTCATCTGCAACGTTAATTCCATCTTGCCGCATAATAAGGCACAGTCACAGGGTCAGGTGATGAGAGTGTATACATTTTGGGGAGATGGTTATTTTGTCTGCCATACTCATTATATATTTATATTGGGTATTCGTACTTGTATGTGTATGTATGTGCAAAATATCATCATGCTATAATAGGAAATTAAATTAATTATTCACTTAATTGACTGCACCTTAGACATTTTTGTTTATTAGTCTAAATTTTAGTAAAGGTTACCTGTGTTACCCACTAATGATTTACTTTTTGTTGGAAATCACCATTTACTTGTAACTGTAATGAGGCAATGTGAGCACTGCGATGAAGGCTTCCTGCAGAACTGAGGTAGTGATGCTTGGCATGGACCATCTTCTTAGCGTCTGCAGATTGTGATTTGCAGCCAGTAGAAGCTTAAACACTCTCCCAGGCACTTGAGAAGCACACTGGTAATAACTTTGTAACTTGACTGCTTAACCTGCTTCTCTGGTTTAAAACACAAAAGCTCATGAAAAGCTAATATATGTTTGCTCTTAAATATTTATTTAGGTATTAAGTGAATTGTGCTCTATTCTTACATTATGTCTTATAATTCAGAACTAACATAATCCAATAATTCTCAGCATTAAGAAAATTTTGGTTTTCAAACTAGAAAATTTTCTCTGCATTGTATAAACTTATCCCTGAGGGAAATTTTCTTTATGGCCCAAGTCCTTTATTATAAATAATGACCTAGAAATATAGGCCTGAAAGATTCAAGCAATGTCTACATGGAAACAAACATTGGACAAAAAATAATCATTGTGAACATCTATCACCACATAATGAAAATATGGTGTCAATGGAAAAAGGATTAAAAGAAATTGCAAAAAAAAAACCAATTAGCCTGTATCCATGAATTTAGGTACATAAATGCATGGAGGATTATTTCTTAACGTTTTTTAAAAATTTTCTCCTCCTCAGGAACCTTTCTGGACATACTGTTCTTAATCACTCCTTTCCTTCCATGAAATTTTAGTACTTATAGATTTATTGTGTATCTGTATATGGTAGCCCTTTTGAGGGCCACCTTAGAGTCCACCTCCCAAAGAAACAGTTTCACACTGTTTAGGATAACATTATTCCCACTAACAGTACATAACAAAGTGACAACAGTGGAAGGAAGCTCAACAGGCTGGTATCAAAACCCTTCATTTTATTGACAGGAAACTGGGACACAGAAAGGAAAATTGGTTTTTCTAAAAATAAAGATGCATACTTAACAGGCATTGTTGATAAAATAAAACACAAGGCATAGACTTTGGTCAGTCTGCTTTCATGTGCAACTAATATTGATCAAAACAAGAAGCACCACATGAAAGAAAAAAGCCCTATCTACATGATGACTGAGTGATGATGTAACTCTCAGGACACTCAAGGTACTACAGCTTAGTCTGATGTTTTGATATAAACAGATAGTAATATTTGAAAATTCAACAACTAAGTATTACTTGTTTGGCAATTTATAATAGAAAAATACCCTTTGAAAGAGCTCAGCCATGGAGACCGAAAAATTCCAATAGATTGCTAGGCTTGTTTAAAGGTCAATCATTCGTACACTCTTGGTATTTTCCATGAGTTAGCACTTGTTCAACAAAGTAAGGAGTTCACAGCTGTCAGATGCTGGCATTTCAAAGGATAAAAGAAATCTTTATGAAATAATCAGGGCAAAAATCTCTTCATGTACAATAATGTATTAAATATCACCAAGAAAAGAGCATTAAATTTTCTCCACCTATGTATGAAAAAAATCTTTCTTAGGTTAATAAAAATCATAACCACAATGAGAAAATAAAACTGACATTTGAAGTTAATGACTTCATATTCCTGACCTAAGTGATTGCAAAATATTTAGCAGAAGATTATTGTTGAGATAGAGTAATAACAATGTGCTATGATTGAATTCTAGCATGTAGAGAGAGGAAAAAAAATGTTATGTTCCTTAGTCATAGGGAGAGATGGTTTCTGGCAGGCAATTGCATACATTCCTAGTAGGGACCCGTAGACTACTAATTAGCAGGATTCTCTTAGTGCAGTAAAGTATTCTAAATTGCTTTATTGTATATGCTTTACTTTTAATATGGTCCTAAAAATATTAAAAAATACCAGTTGTAAAATTGTACAAATAGTGTGGCTCTCATAGAGAAAACAGTAGTGATAGTAGAGGGTGATACATAACTAATATGATTACTGTACTCAAATCAGGTATCTAAAATTTAAAGAAAAATATAAGTATTTCTATCCTTGCTTGGACCATGAATCTGATTATGTTAACATTTATTCCCCTTAAAACTAACTTTGTTTAATTCACTTATCCTAAATGTGTCATAAGACCAATAAACTCAAGCAAACTTAAGTTCCATTCATGCAGATTTCCTAGGACCTTATCACTTTTTTATCTGCCTTGCTTCTAAATCATTTTTGAGTTTTACCTGGTCCCTGACTCCCGATTTATATTCCACTGTGGTTCTTCTCCTACCCTTCACTGGTTGCCCCCTTGAACCTAATAGATTTTCGGCTTATTATTTTAGTCCTAGGTATCAACTAGAAATATAACACCCAAGCCCCAAGTCCAGGCACCAAATCTCCCTAGCTGACATCAGTGGCTCGTGCCATAGCTGAGATTGCCTTATCGAAATCAAACAATTAGCTTATTCCATCGCCTATTCTTTTACTCATCTCAAAAGTTTTTATTGAATAGTACAATAGTCAGGGAACTCTGCTAAGCTTGAAAGCACAATGGTGAATAGAAATGTGTAGTTCTTCATTCATGGATTTTACATTCCATTTAAGGAGACAGATATGAAATAAATAATTTTGTAATTGTTCCATTGTTATTTTAATAAACAGCACAAATAAGCTCAGAAAGCATTCATATTATGTCACTAGAAACTTGTCCTCGGCTGGCAAGTCAGTGAAGATTTCATTGAATAAATGACATTGAATCTGAGGCTCAAAAACTAGTTTACTTTCCAAGAATAAGGAAAAAAAAAAACAGTGAAAAGCACAAACTAAGGACCTAAGATGAGGCGAATCCTGGCTCATTAGAGAAAATATGAGAAAACCAGCATGGTAAAAACAAAGGGGTAAAAGGAGGTATGTAAATATATTGAGGAGACAGATTGATGTCTAATTATATAGACTATTTCAAGCATTTTGAATTTCATCCTTAGAACTTTGGGAAGACATAAATGACTATACAGTTGTGAAATCACATGATCATATTGAGGCTTTATTCCTGTTTTTTTTAAGAAAGACTATGGATAATGAATTGGAGATTGGTAAAGAGGCTACCAAAAATCAGTTAGATCAAAGGACACGATTAACAGTGAAAAGGTAGTCAAGGAATGGTAGGGAATATTTGCTATTCTATACTTGTATAGGGTTCATATCTGGAATATATATAGAACTCCTACAACTCAGCAACAAAAAAGTGAAATAAGCCTTTTTAAAAAGCGGAAAAGGACTTCCATAGATATTTCTCCAAAGATGATATACAAATGGCCAACAAGTATAGGAAAATCTTACCAACATCACTAATCATCAGAGAAATATAAATCAACGCCACAATCACTTCACACTCATTAGAATGCCTATTATTTAAAAAAATGGAAATAACGTGCTGGTGAGGATGTGGAGAAACTGGAACTTGTGCAGTGTTGGTGGGAATGTAATATGGTACAATTGTTATGGAAAACAGTATGCAGTTCCCTCAAAAACTTTTGTAAATAGAACTATAATATGATCCAGCAATCCTACTGCTGGGTATACATACTAAATAATTGAAAGCAGGGTCTTGAAGAGGTATTTATACACCCAATTTCAAAACAGTACTATTCATAATAACCAAGAGGTGGAAGCAACCCAAATGTTCATCAAGAAGTGAACAAATAAATAAAAAGTAATATATACATACGATAGGTTCTATTTTAGAAAAGAAGGATAAATTCAGACTATAAATTTTATTATATGTTTTTTAACCACAATGTAAAACATCATTTAGGATCTTACTGCTATTGTTCAAGAAAAAGAAACATGGTAGTTTGAGTTAGAACTGTAGCAGTGGAGATCAAGAAAAAGGGATAAATACAAGAGATATTTAAAAAGTATTGCTATAGCAGGCAAACAGATTAAATATATGGAACAAGGGAAAGGAAGTACTACAGACAGTAAGAAAAGCCATGGGAATAGATGAGATCATGAAGAGAAAAAGAGGCTGAGAGTGGAGAGAAGAGAATGAGATACAAAGAAAATCTGCAGTTTACCCTAAGCATCTCCAGAGTACATAAATTAAGGAAAATGAATTAACAAAAAAAGGCTGGAAAGAAGACATATTAATAGGTGTCCTCTAAATCAATTAATCCTTCAAACTCACATTTACCAATTCTTTGTTAAAACCCTTTTAGTACTAGCAAAAAGAGATTACCATAAGGAAAGAAGTCCCCAAATCATCTAATATACTCCATGACAATCAATGAAAGAAACTGCATAGTTTCAATTAATTCTTTCTTGCTTTACTTAAAGATATGTTGATATATAGATTAGGATAAAGTTCCCGAATGAGTAACTAATTTTCAACTTTAAAGTATATGCAAATCCATATATGTTTTAAATCCATCTACATTTTTAATTCTTAAAGAGCTGAGGAAAAAAATTAAACTTTTTCCACACTACAAATTATAAACATCATTTATGATGTATATTAAAACTGCTAACAAAACTTTAAAAATTACCTTATTAGTGACAGAGAAACTAATCAAAAGATACTTATCTTCACTCTTCTTTCAACAACTGAGAAGAATTGGAAATTTTATTTGTGTTCACATTAGGTAGTATATTAAGTATGCTTAGGTTTAATGTAGTTTATTCTGGGGCAGAGAGAGTGGGATTATGTAGAGGTTATTGGTGGTGGATTAATATGCAATATACACTTAAAAGATAGGTTAAGTCAACTAATTGTGTATATTCACTATAAGTCCACTTATTATATAGATTCACCACTGAGTTCAGAATATTTTGTTATGCTATAACAAATTGGGAGTGTCTGAGAATACTAGCCTTTATGTTCATAATTCATGGTCAAATTTCAGAACACGATAATTTCTTACCCCCTCATTCAGTATGATCTGAACATAGTAAAAACACTCAAAATAGACTCTAATTCTTAAAACTAATTATTAAATTATAGATACATTGAAGAGTCGATGCCCAACCCACTTGTTCTTGTAAGGAAATTAGAATAGGATGTAGCCAAACGTATTTCCACTATACTGCTAATCACATATAGAGGATATGTTATTGAACATAGATAGGTATCTTATTAACAAATAAATTTTAGGTCTGTCCTCCAATCTCTGCCTTATGAAATATTGAGTGTTATAGGCATTGTAAATCACTTTCATTTTTCTTAAATGGTGCTCCTCTGTTAAGGTGCCCTAATGTTAGTAAGTTTCTCTCCATTCCAATTCACAGACACAAATTAGTATAAACCACACATTAAAAAAAAAATCTACCCAATATAAGTTTGGAATGTAGGACAAATACCTACTCGAGTAAAAAATTTTCTCAGTTTTAAGATACAACCTTGAGCAAAATATTTCTTAAGATTTACTTCTGCTCTATTTCATACTGTCTTTTACTGTGTGTCAGGGGTGAAATCAGGACTATATAAAATCAGTTGTGCAAACATTTAAAAAATACTGTTTTAGAAACTATTATGAACTTTCTTGTTCTAGTCATCTTGCTATTTTGAAAGTAATTTTTAATATGTTAGTCCTTCAAGTCTTGATATTTACCTTGGTATGATTCTTGGCTTTCACAATTCTAAAATTCTTTATTCCTGGGATAATTTATAGATATTTGAAATCATTTTTTCTTTTGCATTTCTAAAAAGATTCTTTTACTCTAAAATAATTATGAATACATTCAAAGCCAACAGTGACACAATATTTCCATTTTATTCCAAAAAAAATTTTTTTACACTTGGAAGAATTGCAAATATATAACTAATCACCTTAATATTTTTATAGACTATTAAATGTAGCACTGTGAAATAAATACAATCTGAAAATAAAGCTCAATTTTGGGTGTAAAACCAAAAACATGAAGGCATTTTAAACATAAATCTACCTTTTATTTCACTATGCAGAGTAGATCATTGCAGAGGATTATTATGCAGTTTTAATGGATTCTGAGGGAAAAATATTGTTATGATAAAGTAACTTTATATAAAAAGTTATAAAACAAAGGACATACAAATATATTGATGAGATGATATAAACATATGCCTGTATACCAGGTATGTATACATGTGTGTAATTTATAACTATAAAAATGAAACTGGTAGTAGTTTATATGAATACACAATAATATTGAGGATGATAGAGAATAAATAGTCTTTTTTTTTTTTTTTACAATTTACTTTGGTATCATTAACCTACAATTACATGTGCAATTTTATGGTGATTAAACTACCACCTTCATCAGGTCCCCCCACCAACCCCATTACAGTCACTGTCCATCAGCGTAGTGAGATGCTATAGAGTCACTACTTGTCTTCTCTGAGTTGTACTGCAGTCCCTGTGCCTCCCCTACCTTACGTCTGCTAATCGTAATGCCCCTTTTACCCTCTTATCCCTCCCTTCCCACCCATCTTCCCCAGTCCCTTTCCCTTTGGTAACTATTAGTCCGTTCTTGGGTTCTGTGAGTCTGCTGCTGTTTTGTTCCTTCAGTTTTTTTCTTTGTTCTTATACTCCACATATGAGTGAAATCACTTGATACTTGTCTTTTTTGGCTTGGCTTATTTCACTGAGCATAATACCCTCTAGCTCCGTCCATGTTGTTGCAAATGGTAGAATTTGTTTTCTTCTTATGGCTGAATAATATTCCATTGTGTATATGTACCACATCTTCTTAATCCATTCATCTACTGATGGACACTTAGGTTGCTTCGATTTCTTGGCTATTGTAAAGAGTGCTGCGATAAACATAGGGGTGCATATGTCTTTTTGAAACTGGGCTGCTGCATTCTTAAGGTAAATTCCTAGGAGTGAGATTCCTGGATCAAAAGGTATTTCTATTTTGAATATTTTGAGGAACCTCCATACTGCTTTCCACAATGGTTGAACTAATGTGCATTCCCACCAGCAATGTAGGAGGGTTCCCTTTTCTCCACATCCTCGCCAACATTTGTTGTTGTTTGTATTTTGGATGTTGGCCATCCTCACTGGTGTGAGGTGATATCTCATTGTGGTTTTAATTTGCATTTCTCTGATGACCAGCGATGTGGAGCGTCTTTTCATGTGCCTGTTGGCCATCTGAATTTCTTCTTTGGAGAAGTGTCTATTCATGTCCTCTGCCCATTTCTTAATTGGATTATTTGCTTTTTGTTTGTTAAGGTGCGTGAGTTCTTTATATATTTTGGATGACAACCCCTTATCCGATGCATCATTTATGAATATATTTTCCTATACTGTAGGATGTCTTTTTGTTCTACTGATGGTGTCCTTTGCTGTACAGAAGCTTTTCAGCTTCATATAGTCCCACTTGTTCATTTTTGCTTTTGTTTCCCTTGCCCGGGGGGATATGTTCATGAACAAGTCGCTCATGTTTATGTCCAAGAGATTTTTGCCTATGTTTTTTTCTAAGAGTTTTATGGTTTCATGACTTACATTCGGGTCTTTAATCCACCTTGAGTTTACCTTTGTGTATGGGGCAAGACAGTAGTCCAGTTTCATTCACTTACATGTAGCTGTCCAGTTTTGCCAACACCAGCTGCTGAAGAGGCTGTCATCTCCCCATTATATATTCAAGGCTCCTTTATCAAATATTAATTGACTGTAAATGTTTGGGTTGTTTGGATTTTCTATTCTGTTTCACTGGTCTGTGGGTCTGTTTTTGTGCCAATACCAAATTGTCTTGATTACTGTGGCTTTGTAGTAGAGCTTGAGGTCAGGGAGCATAATTCCCCGTTTTATTCCTCCTTCTCAGGATTGCTTTGGCTATTCGGAGTCTTTTGTGGTTCCATATGAATTTTAGAATTATTTGTTCCAGTTCATTGAAGAAAGCTGTGGGAGTTTGATAGGGATTGCGTTGAATCTGTGGATTGCTTTAGGTAGTATAGCCATTTTGACAATATTTATTCTTCCTAGCCATGAGCATCGGATGCATTTCCATTTGTTATTGTCCTCTTTAATTTCTCCTAGGAGTATCTTGCTGTTTTCAGAGTAAAGGTCTTTCACTTCTTTCGTTAGGTTTATTCCTAGGTATTTTATTCTTTTTGATGCAATTGTGAATGGAATTGTTTTTCTGACTTCTCTTTCTGTTAGTTCATCATTAGTGTGTAGTAAAGCAACAGATTTCTGTGTGTTAATTTTGTATCCTGCAACTTTGCTGAATTCAGATATTAGTTCTAGTAGTTTTGGAGTGGAGTCTTTAGGGTTTTTTATGTACAGTATCATGTCATCTGCAAATAGTGACAATTTGACTTCTTTACCAATCTGGATGCCTTGTATATCTTTGTTTTGTCTGATTGCCATGGCTAGGACCTCCAGTACTATGTTGAATAACAGTGGAGAGAGTGGGCATCCCTGTCTTGTTCCTGATCTTAGATGAAAAGCTTTCAGCTTCTCGCTGTTAAGTATGATGTTAGCTGTGGGTTTGTCATATATAGCCTTTATGATGTTGAGGTACTTGCCGTCTCTACCCATTTTGTTGAGAGTTTTAATCATGAATGGATGCTGAATTTTGTCAAATGCTTTTTCAGCATCTATTGAGATGATCATGTGGTTTTTGTTCTTCTTTTTGTTGATGTGGTGGGTGATGTTGATGGATTTTTGAATGTTGTACCATCCTTGCATCCCTGGGATGAATCCCACTTGATCATGGTATATGATCCTCTTGATGTATTTTTGAATTCGGTTTGCTATTATTTTGTTGAGTATTTTTGCATCTACATTCATCAGGGATATTGGTCTGTAATTTTCTTTTTTGGTGAGGTCTTCACCCATTTTTGGTATTAGAGTGATGCTGGCCTCATAGAAAGAGTTTGGAAGTATTCCCTCCTCTTCTATTTTTTGGAAAACTTTAAGGAGAATGGGTGTTATTTCTTCTCTATATGTCTGGTAGAATTCAGAGGTGAATCCATCAGGTCCAGGGGTTTTGTTCTTGGGTAGTTTTTTGTTTACGGATTCAATTTCATTGCTGGTGATTGGTCTGTTTAGTTTTTCTGTTTCTTGCTTGGTTCATTAAATGTATTTTATAGGCTACAATGTTTAAAGTCTGATTTTAAAATCCTCCATTGAAAATGAAGTTTAAGGATGAAGTGTATATATACAGATATTTTATACATACACACTTTTAATATATGTTACTTAAATTCAAATTTATGTTAAAATTACAGAACTTCATACTATGATGTATTATTATATGTAAAATCCTGACATTTTCTATTTAAAAGACTTATTTCCATAATTTGAAAATTGTTTGGTGGTTTGAAATAGTTCTTATTCTTAGTAAACTGGGGCAACCTTCCTCTTGTAGTAAGTCAATATTAATATTTAATTAAAGTCAGCACTTCAGTAAATGTACCCTTGCCCTTGAGGGGATAAATCGCTGACTCAGGAGAGAAAAACAGAGAGTACACAAACTTCACCTTCTATTTAGAGAAATGCTGCAGTGAGCAGGTTGTGACATACAACTCTATTAGCTGACCTGCTATTGGAAGGTACTGGTTGGAGAGTTTTCACAAAGAAAAAAGAATCAAACTAAATTGTTATTTGTATTAATAGGGAAAGCAAGTATAATTAAATGTAGGGTATTATAATCTAAGACAAATATTGAAGAAATATTAATACTATTATATTTCAAACCTTGTTTAAAGGGATATGTTTTCCATCAATTTGGCTCACATCACTAGTGTTAAGTCACCATAATTATTCTATATCATAAAGATACATTGGATCATTTAAGTGAGCTTTCCTACTGTGGTTCTATATTGCAACCAAATTTTAACAGCAATAGCTCATTTTATCCGAATGACTGGAAGTTCTTTCCTCCATATATGGAATTTATGATGAAATCTATGCTAAAGGAGGAAAATGTAAACTTAATAAAATAGGAAACCTGGTAGGAGGAGTCAGAGAGTCTAAAATATTATTGAATAGTGAAAATGCAGGGTGCACCACATGTCACTTAAGTGAGTGCTTATGTAAGAGTGAATAACTTTAATCATTTTCATATAATAAGGAATTGCAATTTGGATCATATGACAGTCTGTCTAGTAATACATCCAAGGACATATTACCTGTAGTCCCTACAACTCTTAGGGAATCCTTTGAAAGTCTTTCTGGATGTCTACGTAAAGTACCTGTCCCCTCTAAGTCTGCTCCTAGAAGGCAACAGTGTCCATAGATATTTCCCATTTAACAAACTCAGAGGAGAAAGGGAAAATCATTGTTATTCAAATTTCTTCCATTCATCATTCCATTTCATTATGTTTCTTCTTCGATAGAATGATTACCAAATCCTGATAGCCTATTTAGTTATAAATTTCAAGCAATTCATTATTCCTTTAAACTAAAATGGAAATGAACATGGAAGGAAAGAAAAGGACAAGTTATTTATCTAATTTTTCTCCTGAAAACATAGGACTTCAATTTTATTAAAAACAAATAAGCTTCTGGTTTCCAGTTTAACTTGTAAGGCATTTAGGAAGCATTACTCTATCCCAACAAATAGCAAAAAGCTGAAATAAGCTGAAAAATCAACAACTTTCCTTAGGTACATCAGAAAAGTAAAATCACAGGGAAAACTGCTACCCCCAAAATGAAGAGACAGACAGGTGCACAAATAGAATCATAACTCACTAGAGGAGAACCCAAAGGCAGATACATCTGTGGGAACTGTTTTAGGAAAACCCAAATTGTAACTGATGAATTCCTGTAGGCTTGATGTGACAAGTCTAAGAGTTAAATGCTCCAGGGGGACTCAGTAGTAGGGGTCCCCGCACTTAAATGAGTTTTATATCCAGAAACTCGACCATGTTCTCACAGTGAAGATCTGAGAAAAGCCACTAATCTTCCAACAAAGGGAGGACAAAAGGAGCCATTTTGAAATAGGCCAAAGAAGAAAAAATTCTTCTTATCAAGGCCTGCTTTTAACTGACAGTATTTTATTAGAACCTAACCTATGGGAGTGTTACCAGAACCTAACTGACATATGGGAAGAGAAAACCCAACACCAGCCCTGCTAAACACCCTGTTTCCTGTGAAAATAAGCTAAGAAGTACTTAGGAAGTTCACAGCTCAGGGGCACAGACTCACTAAAAGACTGAGACCTCATCATAGGTGTATAGAAACTTCCCTTCCCCCCACAACGTATCACTGATGTCTGGGTTCTTGTTCACGAAGCCGAAGAATGAGCTTAGCAAACAGGCAAAGTAGAAGAGCAAGGTACAGGCTTTTATTTAGAGATAAAGTGGAAGGGCAGAGCTCCCGGCTCATGCCAGGAGGGGACAAGGGAGTCCCAGGGTAGTGCGTTGTCTAGGGGTTTTTATAGGCAAATGAGGATTTTTCCAGAACATGAAACAAAGGCTTAGGGGTGTGGACTTGTACTACTTGCCCTGCCCTCAAGGTGGGCTGGGTTATTCTCTGCTTGCTAGGGTTGTTTACAGTGAAGTCACGGGTTATACTGAGATGCTCTTCTTTATTTGTGAAACACTCAAGTATTCTACGCCAAGTTGCTCCTGGCCTTTTGACTTTTAACTGCCCTCACTGAAGATGTCTATATTCTTAGGCTGGTATCTTGATCCTAGAGGATTAGTGTGACCTTGACTTTGCATAATGCTTAACACAGAGTTTCATAAGGGACTTCTTTGCCCATTGTTATATTGATGACTGTAAATATCCTGCTTTGCTTTTTCTGGAGGCCCTCCCCCTACTCTGACTACACCCATGGTCCCTGTCTCATTACCCCCTCTACAGACGGAAACCCTAGCTGCTGCTAGGGAAAGGGGGCAATGACTGCTCTGGCTGCTTTATACTGAGAAGGGGCACAATAAAGGGTGCAGCTAGGTCTCCATCAGTGGTCGGTCAGGAGGGCCTCAGAAGGTGGGAGTTTCCATCCTGGGTTCTATTGCTATCACCATTTGCAGTTTCTTGGCTTCTAGGCAAGATAGAACAAATCATGTTATTAGTAGTAGCAACATCTGCAGTTGGATTTTCCATTCTGGAAGAACAGACTTGACAAGGAGATTAAAGAATGCCTGGCTGACTATGAGGATTAGAAATAGTAAAACTTTAATTGAGAATCATAGCCAGATATCTTGGGGAAACTAGAATTCTGGATCTAGTCTATGTCCCAATGACTAGTATTAGGACTCAGTATAGATAAGGCTGCATTATTGAAACAATACTTTTCTCTAAAATCACCCTCATTTTTATTAGAAGTAACCAGATTAAGAAAATAATTAACACTTGGCTTGATTATTTGCATGTGCAGCAAGAAGAGCAAGTGATTGCATAGGCTCTTTTTAATGTGCTTTGCTGGAACTTTTTATAAGGAATTTCATATTGGACTTTTAAAGGCCTCGAGGCCAGAAAGCCAAGCCAGATTTGCCATCAGGTTTTGCCTGCAGTACCTGTAGATTTGGGTGAATTTCTTCTCTTCTTGAGGTTCCCAAGACATTCTGAGGTTCCTGCACCTGCCAGGAAGTGACCTTCCTAAGGCTGCTGGGAACCCTGTAAGCAAGGTACCAGGCCAGTTCTTCCAAGGGGCTTTGTTGGCTCTATAAGGTCAACCTTAGTTCCTTAGAGCTGTTCATATCTGAGTTTATGCACATGTCTCTCAGGTATGACATTCCAGTCAAAGCCTTGGTAATATAGGCAATGTTTTTAATTGGTCCTCTTACAAGGAAAGCAGATTCTTATTGAACTTATGCAAATAAACATACTGCCATGAAATATAAAAAGAGTAACTGAGAGTTTTTAAATTCTGGAGGGATATAGGTAGAGAGAAAGATAAATGTTTCAATTCTGCTTACAAAGGTATTGTAATTTACTAAACTGTTGTCAGTCAACTTAAGAGAAAAAGCTTAAAACACAGCAACATTTGAAACAAAAAGCCGCAAAATCATCTTCCTTAGTTTACTTCATCCTACGTAAATACCTGTTCTGCTGAAATATAGTTCTTTACTATTTAGTAGTAATAAAACAGTGACTATAAATGACAAAAGACTTACAAATGACAGTGGCTAAAGATCTGATGAGAGCTTATTATAAGACAGTTGATATAAAGAAATGTGGATATTTCTGCAACACAAAACATTTAGTAACAAAGTTTAGCATCATTCCTTTTGACAGCGCTTTCCAGGTAATTAACCATGTAATTATATATCAGATTAAAAAATCCCTTTGACATGTTCCAGGGGCCCTCTGGAAAATATCAGAGTTAACTAGAGGTAAAAGCACTTTTTTCAATTTGGTTTTGGGAAGTTGTCAGAAGAAAGTTTCTTTGACACTTGCTTAAATAGGATCATAGATTGCCAGGAAGCAATATTTATTAATTTAACCAGAATGACAACAAAATACATCAAAGGCAAATACAGAAGGTTACAGTTGTTAGCAAAGTTTAGCTTTTAGTCCTTTTAATAGTAAGATCTCATTTTCTTAAATACTCAGACAGCTCATTGGGACTTTAAGCATGAGACACTGCTTTGATAAAACAATTAGAAAACCCTTTGCAATCTTTCAACATTAAGCACAGACTAACAGTTTAATAAAACTTTGTCTTTTTAACTTAGCAAAACTTTAAGGTTTTAGGTTACTACAAAAATTCTCAGGCCATTTGTAGGTATACACACTGTAACACACTATAACACACAATTATTAAGATATTCACTTGCTACACTTAGTTTACTCACTCTTAACAACTATGCTAGATTACTTACAAAAATTTTACTGAACATTAGACAAAGTCAAGCCTCTAAGCATTTTATTCTTGAAAGATTTAGCAGGTAACATCAACTTAAATAACTTTAGGTAAACTTAGGCAGCTGATACCATAAGGACATGTCCATTTCAGTTCAACTTAAATTAGCATTAATGCTTATTATCTTTTATTAGAAATTTCTGGAAGTTTTAGAATGTCCAATTTTCACAAGCACTTGTCTTTAAATCAATTTTTATTAATACCATCCGGAGGTAGAAAAATATTTTCCATTTGCACACTTAGACACACAAACATACAGATTGAGATGTAGTGACTACAGTTAGCAATACTTTTCATAAAAGAACATATACAGAGACAGATTAACTGATACAAAGAGTTGAGTTACTGACATCCAATTGCTTTCTTTCCTTTTAGCTTATTCGACTAAAAGTATTTCAGTTTTCAAGAATACACTCTAAGGGCAAGCAGTTTACATAACTGAGTTAAGGTTTAGACGGCCCCAGACTAACAGGGCTGATGAAGGCTCTGAACTGATAGGGACTGTGTGTGTCTAGGTGGCTGGAAATGAAAAGCAAGTACAATTCTAGCACCAGTCATTTAAAGGCAGGCTGTATTTCTGAAGATACATTTCTTCCATTTCAGGGAGTCTAGTTTAAAAAACTCTCAATTTTTGAAGAAAATGAACTCAATAAGTAGAGTTGATTTTCACAAAAAAAATTTAGAAAACTAGTCTCATATTGTAGTAGTCCACAGGACTTTTGACTATTTCCCTTCCTTGCATTAAAATAAATTTAGCTGCATAACCTTATCATATTGTATACTTCTCTCAGGGACCAAGCCTTTCCATTAGAGAGTTTGTATTGAGGCCAGGCTTGCGTGCAGAAGAAGATAAGGCACCTCTTCTTCAGGGTCTGGGGATCAAATAGCTCCCAGTTTTCCAGAATGCATGCCAGAGGCATGTCTGCTTTAAAGTTGAAGATGCTGCTCCCATCTGGAAGAGAGAGAAAGACAGGTGTCCAGCACCTAATTGGCTTCTCTCTCTGTGAGGGCTTCCCCTCGCCTTGGAGCCTAGGTGACAGTGGTCAGTCACCCCCTCTGCTGGCCTACTGGACTTAACCACTCTTTACCAGCGTGGCCTGCACCTTGCCTTGATTACCCTCTTGCCTTCCCACTAAGCAAGAGTTCCTTCAGAGCCCTGGATCTAGTGGGAACCTCACCAGTATGCTCTTACTTTACGCCTTTTGGGAGTCCTAATTTTCTCTGCACAAGCTTTAGTCATTCCTTGAGAGCCCCCTGCCTGTCCGATAAGTGCAGGGACTGTGTGACCTCTCACTGCCTGAATCTTGGTCAGAGTCACAAGACAGTTTTGCTTCCCTGGGGCCACAGAAAAGGAAATGCCAGCCCCAGGATGACTGCCTCTAAGAAAGGGAGATCAATAGAATAGAGCCGTTTACATGTTGGGCTTGGGGTTCAGTTTGATTACTTCACAGACTTCATTTGCATTACACATGAGAAAGTGGTGCAGGCCTAGGAGGACTGCTTTGAATTGGGAGCAGGGGAACTTTTTCCAAGGCCAGAGATAAAATTCAGAGGCTGCCACGGACATTTATGGGGGTGGGGAGACCTATATGTACTCTTAAACACCAGTTTCTGCCACTGTCTGGAAATTATGTAGCCAGTCACCCACTATAACAAATCTGATCTGAGACAAGAGGTTGTGGGGGCAGGTTATCTGCGACTCTCCCATAGGCAGCAGCCTAGCCGGAGGTTCACTCAGCACCATTGGATCAGTCGGCCAGAGCCAAGATCCAAGGACCACTGTCTACTAGTCCGGTCTGCCTTTGGAGTCCACAGGTTAGGATAGAAAAGTAGGAAATCAGCTCAGCCACTCCCCGACATTCCTGTCTGTCCGGACACAGGGGATCATGGAGCAGCAGACACCAGGAAATCTTTCACCCGAGACTTGAAGTCTGGTAGCCGACACTAATTGTCTTTTAAGTGGCTAATGGGTGCCCAGACACATTTTCATGAGATAAAAAAAAGTACAGTATTAAGTCAGGAATAAGAGCCAAGCGTGGATCTCCTACCTTGTGGTGGTGAGCATTGTGTTCTGTGAAATTGATGAAGTTAGAAGAGAGTTAGGAAAGCCACCTGCCTTACTCAGAGGCCAGGACAGCCTGGAGAAGCAGGCTGGAAGCCAGAGACAGAGAAAGAGAGACACTCCTGAAGGATACCCAGTTGGGCTGTCGGGGTCTGATTCCAGACACGCGGACCTTTGAGAAGCCGCTGAAGTGTAGCCTCAGCCTAGACTCTCACAGTTGCCCATGGCTTTCCTCAGTCCCTCACATCCAAGGAGATGCCTCTGAAAGGGAATCCTGGCCTCCACTCAGGTGACATTCCTGGCTCCCAAGAGAGATGGGGGATCCACTAAGGGAGATGCAGAGGAACGTGTCGCTTGAGACTTTGTGATCGGCAGCCAGGCTAGTCCAATTTAAGTGGCTGACAAGTGCCCAATGTGTGCCATGGACGGCTTCCTTCTATAAGGACAGTGAAAAAAAAGGCAGGCTTGGATGCCCGATTCTCATCTCCGAAGCTATCCCAGACAAGCCCCCAAAGATGATGCCAGGGTTCTTGTTCATGAAGCCGAAGAATGAGCTTAGCAAACAGGCAAGATAGGAGAGCAAGGTACAGGCTTTTATTTAGAGATAAAGTGGAAGGGCAGAGCTCCCGGCTCACGCGAGGAGGGGACAAGGGAGTCCCGGGGTGGTGCGTTGTCTAGGGGTTTTTATAGGCAAATAAGGATTTTTCCAGAACATGAAAAAAAGGCTTAGGGGTGTGGACTTGTACCACTTGCCCTGCCCTCAGGTGGGCTGGGTTGTTCTCTGCTTGCTAGGGTTGTTTACAGTAAAGTCACAGGTTATACTGAGACACTCTTCTTTATTTGTGTAACACTCAAGCATTCTAGGTCAAGTTGCTCCTGGCCTTTTGACTTTTGACTGACCTTACTGAAGATGTCTATATTCTTAGTCTGGTATCTTGATCTAGAGGATTAGTGTGACCTTGACTTTGCATAATGCTTAACACAGAGTTTCAAAAGGGACTTCTTTGCCCATTGTTATATTGATGACTGTAAATATCCTGCTCTGCTTTTTCTGGAGGCCCTTCCCCTACTCTGACTACACCCATGGTCCCTGCCTCATCACCACACCACTAAAGGCCTATTTATGAGAATTCGTTTTACTCAGTACATCTCACTTTGACCAAAAATTTAAGGCACACTGAAAAGGCAAACAAATAATGCAAAAAGACAGAGCAAGCATCAGAACTAAATTCAGATCTGGCAGCGATGCTGGAATTATAAGACTGAGAATTTAAAACAGCTATGATTAATATGCTAGGGGCTCTGTAATGGAATAAATAGACAATATGCAAGAAAACATGGACTATGTAAGTGGAGATATGTAAATTCTAAGAGTGAATAAAAAAATTCTAGTAATCAAAAACACAATGACAGAAATGTCAAATGCATTTGATTGGCACATTTGATTAGAGACAACTGAAGAAACAATCTCTGAGTTTGAGGATATGTCAATACAAGTTTCCAAATCTGAAAAGCAAAGACGAAAAAAAAAGATTGAAAAGCAATGGAACAGAATACCAAACAACTATGGGACAGCCAGAAGGGTGTAACATAAACATAATGAGAGTAGCAGAAGGAGCAGAAAGAAAAATAGGAATCGAAGTGATATTTGAAGCAGTAATCACTGTAAATCTCCCATTTGCCAGACACCAAACCATAGATAGACCAAGATCAGGAAATAAAAAGCAGAATAAGTTCCAACAGAACCCCAACACCTAGGCATATCCTAATCAAACTACAGAAATCAAAGAAAAAAGGAAATAAAAATCTTGATAAAGCCAGTGAAAAAGAAACAACTCTTTAGGAAAAAAGATACAAATTACATGTGACTCCTCAGGCAAGCAAGAGGAGACTGGAGTGGAATAAAGTATTAATAGAAAAAATACCACCATCCTAGAATTCTGTATCTTGCAAATTTATCCTTCAAAAATGAAGGAGAAATAAAGATGTTATCAGAAAAATTAAAGTTGAGGGAATTTGTTGCCAGTAGAACAGCCTTACAAGAAATATTTTTCTAAAGTTATTCAGAAAGAAAAAAAGATGATATAGATCAGAAACTCAAATCTACATTAAAAATGGAAAAGCATCACAGAAACAATAAGTGAAATAAGGTAAAAGTTCAATTTTTCTTATTCTTTATTTATTTAATAGTTAACACTTTGTTCAAAATAATAACAATGTATTCTATTTTATATAAATATATATGTATGCTTATGTATGAGTGGATTAAATAAAAGCAGTGGTGCAAGGGACAAGTGCAAGGGTATTAATATTATTTTGTTATAAGGTGATATTACAGGATATTGTGTGCTCAGTTTCAGGGTTCTACATTAAGCAAATATTGCAATAAAGCATGTCAAATGAATTTTTTGGTTTCCCAGTGCATATAAAACTTGTTTATACTATGTGTAGTTTATTAAGTATGCAATAACATTATGTCTAAAAAATGCACACACCCTAGTTTAAAAATACTTAATTTCTAAAAACGGCTAACCATCATTCGAGTTTTCAGTGAGTTGTAATATTTTTGCTGGTGCAGAGTCTTGCCTCTATGTTGATGGCTGCTGACAAGGGTGGTGGTTACTGAAGGTTGGGATAGCTATAGCAACTTCTTAAAATAAGACAACAGTGAAGTTTTTGAAATTGATTGACTCTTCCTTTCATGAAGAATTTCTCTGTAGCATGTGATGCTGTTTGATAGCCTTTAACCTATATAGAACTTGTTTCAGAATTGGAGTCAGTCCTTTGAAATACTGCTACTGCTTTATCAACTAAGTTTATATAGTATTCTAAATATTTTGTTGTCATTTTAACAATCTTCACAGCATCTTCATCAGAAGTAGATTCCGTCTTAAGAAACCACTTTCTTTGCTCATCCACAGAAGCAACTCCTCATCCATTCAAGTTTGATCATGAGATTCCAGCAATTCAGTCACATTCAAACTCCACTTCTAATTCTAATTCTCTTACTAAAATTTATACCACATCCGCTATTATTTCTTCCACTGAAGTCTTAAAATCCTCAAAGTCATCCATAAGGGATGGAACCAACTTCTGTCAAACTCCTCCTGATGTTAATATCTTGACCTCTACCCATAAATCACAAATGCTCTTAATAATGGAACCTAGAATGATGAATCCTTTACAGAAGGTTTTCAATTTACTTTGCCCAGATGCATCAGAGGAGTCACTATCTATGTCAGTTATAGCCCTGTGAAATGTATTCCTTCAATAATAAAACAAAAGTCAAAATGACGACTTGATCAATGGTCTGTAGAATGGATATTGTGTTAGAAGGCGTGAAACATTTATCTCATTGTACATCTCCATCAGAACTCTTGGGTGATTAGGTGCTTTGTCAATGAGCAGTAATATTTTGAAAAGAATCTTGTTTCCTGAGCAGTAGGTCTCAATAGTGGGCTTAAAATAATCATGTTGTAAACAAATGTGCTGTCATCCAGGCTTTTTCATTCCCTTTACAGAACATAGGTAGAGTACATTTGGCATAATTCTGAAGGGCTCTATGATTTTTGGAATGGTCAGTGAGCACAGGCTTCAACTTAAAGTCACCAGCTACATTGGCCCCTAATAAGAGAGTCATCCTGTCTTTTGAAGTTTTAAAGCTAGGCATTGAGTTCTCCTCTCTAGCTGTAAAAGTCCTAGAAACTCTTCTTCCAATTTGGTGCTGTTTCATGTACATTGAAAATCTGTTGTTCAGTGTAGCCACCTTCATTAATAATCTCAGCTAGATCTTCTGGATGAGTTGCTTCAGCCTCTACAACAAGCCCTTGCTTTTGTGTTATATTTTTATGTTACAGAGATGGCTTTTTAAACTTCATGTACCAACTTCTGCTAGCTTCCAAATTTTCTTCTGCAGCTTCCTTACCCCTTTCAGTTCATAGAATTGAATAGAGTTATGGCCTTGCTCTGGTTTAAGCTTTGGCTTGAGGAAATGTTATGGCTGTTTTGATCTCTCTAGACCAGTAACACGTTTCCATATCAGCAGTAATGCTTTTTTGCTTTCTTGTCATTCATGTTTTCACTTGAGTTACACTTTTAATTTTCTTCAAGAACTTTTCCTTTATATTTGCAACCTGGCTAACTCTTTGGTACAAGGGGCCTAGCTTTTAGCCTGTCTCAGCTTTTGACATGCCTTCTTCATTAAGCTTAATTATTTCTAGCATTTGAATTAAAGTTAGAGATATAACTCTTCCTTTCACTTGAACACTTAGAGGCCATTGTAGGATTATTAGTTGGCCTAATCTCAATGAGATTGTCTCAGAATAGGGAGGCCTGAAAAGAAGGAGAGAGATGGGGAAAATGTACAGTCAGTAGAGCAGTCAGAACACATAAAGCATTTATTGTTTAAGTTCACTGGCATGGTTTATGATGCCCCAAAACAATTACCATAGTAACATCAAAGATTACTAGTCACAAATCACCATAACAAAAATAATAATAATCAAAAAGTTTAAAGTGTTCTGAAAATGACCAAAATATGAAACAGAGACACAGAGTAAGCAAATGTTGCTAGAAAAATGATGCTGATATATTTGCTCAATGCAGGGTGGCCACAAACCTTCAATTTGTAAAAAATTCAATACCTGAAAAGTACAAAAGCAAAATGCAAGAAAACAAGGTGTCCCTGTAATTGTACTGCCTGTTGAATAGTATGGTGTTATTTGAAAATGGACCTGGATTTGTTGTAAATGTATATTGAAAACTCTAGGACAAAAAAAATAATTTAAAAAAGTATAATTGAAAGGTGAAAAATATAGAGTCATTCAAAATGCTCAATTCTCCACAAAAGACAAAAAAAAGAATATAAGGCTTAAAAGAAAAAAATTATATAAACAAACAGAAAACAGTTAACAAACACGGTTGATTGTAACCCAATTATGTCAACAATTACTTTCAACATCAGTGGTCTGAACATACTAATTAAAAGAGATTGTCAGAGTGGATCAAAAAACAAGAATCAACTATATGTTGTCTGTAAGCATCCCACTTCAAATACCAAGACAGCTATGGATTCAAAGCAAACAGAAGATATATAATGCTAACACTAATCAAAAGCAAGAGCAGCTATATTAATTTAGACAGAGTAGACTTGAGTTAAAACTCATATGGAACATGGATAAACCTTGAAAACATTATGCTAAGTAAAATAAGCCAGTTACAAAAAGATAAATATTTTTTTATTCCACTTATATGAGATACTTAGAATAGTCAAAATCACAGAGACAGAAAGAAGAATCGTGGTTGCAAGAGGGTAGGGGAAGGAGCAAAACTGAGTTATTATTTAATAGGTCTAGAATTTCAGTCTTGTAAGATGAAAATAACTATGGAGATAGATGGTAGTGATGGTTGGACAACATTATAAATATATTTAATACCGCTGAGCTGTGTGCTTACAAATGACTAAGATGGTAACTTTTTTGTTATGTATATTTTAGCACAATAAAAAATATTTTAAAAGGCAATAATAAAAATTACAGAGGAAATCAATGAAACTGAAAACAGGACATCAATAGAGAAAATTAACCAAACAACAAAAAGAACATATACCAGTTCTCTTCCAGAAGATACAAGCAGAGGGAATCCTCTCTAATTCATTCTATGGGTTCAACACTAAACTTAATACTACAACCAAAGAGATTATAAGAAAAGAAAACTACAGATCAGTATCTCTCATGAAGATATATGCAAACTACTCAAGAAAATATTAGCATATGGAATCCAACGTATTAAAAAAATTATAGACTGCACCAAGTGGAATTTACCCTGGGTATGCAAGGTAGGTTCAACAAGAAACAAGTATGTCTCCTGTCATCACACTTTTGTAATATTTATACTGAAAGTGCTAGCTAATGCAATAACATTTGATTTATATGTAAAGAAACTATAGATTTACATAAACAAGAAATGAAACTGTCTTTTTTGGTAGATGACATGCTGCTTATCTGTAGAAAATCTGAAATAATCAACAAACTCTTAGAACTAACAGGCAATTATCGTAAAGTTTCAATATATAGAGTTAATACACAAAAAACAATTGCTCTCCTGTATACCAACAATGAACTAGTGGAATTTGAAATTAAAAACACAATACTATTTACAATGACACCCCCAAAAATGAAATATTTAGGTATAAATCTAACAAAGTATGTACTCAAACTATATGAAGAAAACTGCAAAACTGATGAAATCAAAGAACTAAATAAATGAAGAGATAGTCTATGTTCACAGATTGGAAAGAGGATCAACATTGTTGAGATGTTGTTTCTTCTTAACTTGATGTACAGATTCAGTGCAATCCCAATCAGACCCTAGAATTTAGTTCGTAGTTATGATAAACTGGTTCTAAAATATATGTGGAGAGTCAAAAGACCCAGAATAGCCAGCACAGTATTGAAGGAGAAAAACAAATTTGAGCACTGACATTATTAAACTTCAAAACTTCCTAGACAGACATAGGAACCAGGACATCATGGCATTGGCATCAAAATGGACATACAGATCAATGGAACATAATAGTAAGCCTAGAACTAGACTCACACAAATATAGACAACTGATCTTTGACAAAAGAACAAAAGCAATATAATGGAGAAAAATAGTCTTTTCAACAAATGGTGATTGAACTACTAGACATTCACTTATAAAAAAGAAATCTAGACACAAACGTTACACTCTACAAAAATTAACTCAATATGGATCAGAAACATAAATGTAAAACAGAAAATTACAAAACTCCTGATGATATTTAAAGATGATAATTAAAGAGAACTTCTAGAGCACCTTGGACATGGCAGTGGCATTGCAAACAGCATGATCAATGAAAGAAGGAATTAATAAGTTGGACTTCATTAAAATTAAAAATTTTCTGTGACAGACAAAGTCAGGAGAATGAAAAGCCTGGTAGTAAATATTTTCAAAAGATATATGTGCTAAAGAACTATTACCCAAAATATATGAAGAAATCCTTAAACTTAAAATAGGAAAATGAGTAAGTTAAGAAATGGGCAAAAGATCTGAACAGACATCTCACCACAGAAGATATACACGGCAAATAAGCCTATGAAAAGATACTCAGCATAATTTGTCATTTGAATTGCAAGTTACAATTACCATGAGATACCACCAGACTCCTATTAGATTGGCTAAAATCCAAATCACTCACACCACCAAATGCTGGTGCAGATGTGGAGCAACAAGATTCTCATTCATTGCGGGTGACGATCCAAAGCGGTACAGCCATTTTTTGAGGACAGTTTGGCAGTTCTTATAAAACTCAACATACTTTTACTGTATATTCCAGCAATCGTGCTCCTTGGTATTTACCCAAATAAAAATTTACCTACATGGTTTTATGTCCACTCAAAACCTGAACATTTATAGCAGTTTATTCCTAATTGACAAAACTTGGAAACTACCAAGATACCCTGTAGTAGGTAAATGGATAAACAAACTGTAGCACATTCCAGACAATGGAATATTATTCAATGCCAAAAAAGAAATGAACTGGCATACCATGAAAAGTTATGGAGAAAACTTAAATCATACTGCTAAGTAAAAGAACGCAATCTGAAAGGCTGCACGTGCTGCAGGATTCCAGTATGATACTGTGGAATAGGTAAAAGTATGAAGACAGAAGTATCATCATTGGTTGCCAGGAGTTTAGGGATGAATAACTGGAGCAGAGAGAATTTTTAGGGCAGTGAAACTCTTCTGTATGACACTATAATAGTGGATATATGTCATTATACATTTGTCAAAAGCTGTATTACATACAGCACCAAACATGAATCCTGGACTTTGGGTGATGCTCATGAGTTAATGTAGGTTCACTGATTGACCCAAATGTGCCTCCCTGATGAGAGGTGTTGACAGTGTGTGTGTTTAGACACAAAGATGTAGGGAGGAAATCTTTGTCCCTTCTGCTCAATTTTGCTTTGAACCTATTTAATACTTTTAAAAAAAAATCTATTTTAAAACAATGAATGTCATCATCTGAGCAATTATTTTGCATTACAAGTCTTTTTAAACAACTTTATTGAGGTATAATTGACGTGTTAAAAGCTGTACATATTTAATAAAATACATATGTCAGTGACTTCAGTGATAAGTATACACCTGTGAAACCATAACCACCACCAAGGCCATAAACAGAGCCGTCACCTCCCAGAGTTTCCTCCCACCCCCTTATTATAATTATAGTAATAATTATTTGTGATAAAAAGATTTAATATTAAAGCTACACTCTTAACAACATTTAAATATAAAATACAGTATTCCTAGCTACAACTACTATCCAACATCATTTTTTAAAAAACTCTCTCTTACCTTGTGTGCTCTAATGCCTAAATCAAGCTTCTATCATGTGAGGATTGTTTTCTGGATTCTATTCTCTGTCATTGGTCAATTTGTCTCTCCTTGTACTTTAACACACAAGACTTCTTAATTGCTTTACATTAATTAATTAATGAGGTATAAACAATCGGAATTTGTTTTATAAATTTCAATGGTTATGGTTATATGTGACCCTTTCAATTTTCCTATCAATTCTAAAATCAATTTTCACAAAATAACATATGTGTTTCTGATTAGAATATTATTCAATCTATAGAATCTCCCCAAATTGCTCGTGTTATTAAATCTTCCAATCCATGAATATGATATATCCATTTACTCAGTCTTTCTTCATGTTTGTGAATGATCCTTCATATCATTCATAGATTGATTTGCAAGTATTAAATTATTTTTTATGCCAATGAAAATTGCATCAATTTTAAAATTTATTTGTAAGTCTTTCAAGGATATTGAACTAGGATTTATTTTTACATATTTTGTAACACTTATGTAGACAAATTCACTTTTTAGTTTTAATGCTTATAGAATTATTTCTATTTTGTAAGAGGATTTTTTAAGTTAATAATTCTATTAATATTCTTGATTTCTCTCCATATAACTCTTTTTTGTTCATGTATATCACTGGATACATTTTCTAACATTTATTGCATCACTGTTACAAAAGAGATTATCATGTACTTTTCCTTTCTTGTAAAATCCATTTAATGCCTTATATTAAAGATATGTTGAAATTATACACAAATCAACAAATTGAGAAATTTTCCCTATTTATGTTTTCTGATAGAGATTTTCTAAGATTGGCATTAATCTGATCTTAAATTTGAAAACAAAAATCTTTAGGTGAGCTACCTAAACGTTGATTTTTCTTTATGGGAAGGTTTTTGATTATTGAATCAGTTCATTTAGTAGATTTTTGTGTTCTCTGGGGACAGCCTTAGAATCATTTTCTAGAAATTTTTCCATCTTTTCCTAAAGTTTCAAATTTATTGTCATAAAGTGGACTATAATATCTTAGTTTATGACTTTATTATCAGCACTCTTTTCTTAGTTTTTTCATTGATGAATCTTGCCAAACCTGTGAAAATGTTCAATCTGTTCAAATAATCACCTTTATTTGTTGGTTTTTCTCTTAATAAGTTTATTTTGTATGTCATTAAGTTTTTTCCCGTCTTTATTATTACCTTTCTGTTGTTTTTGAGCTTAATTTTGTTTCTAATTTCTTATATTGAACACACTGATTTCAGCTTTTCTTCTTTTCTATTGATATATTTAAGATTATATATTATTTCTGAAATTATAGTTTCTGTTTTATTCCATGTTTTGAAATGTTATATTTTTTTCATTTAGTTTAATTTTTTTTTCTAAAATCCATACTTCTATGTATACATTATTTAGGAATGTTTCCTAAGTTCCCCAAAATTTGAAATGTGTGCTTTTGTTTCTAAATTAATTATTTCTAAGGGACTTTAATGCCTAACTTATATCAATGGATAGATCAGACAGAAAATCAATAAGGAAACAGTGACCTTAAATGACTTGTTAGACCAGATGGACTTAACAGATATATAGAGAACCCTTCTATATGAAAACAGCAGAATACACATTCTTAAATGCACATGGAACATTCTCCAGGGTAGATCGTATATTAGGCCACAAAACAACTCTCAGTGCATTTAAGAAGATTGAAATCATATCAATCATTTTCTCATGTCTAATTGAGCTCTTCTTTTCTTTCAGGAACCTATAGCAATATTGTCTGGCTAACATATGAAGAGTCAGTATTTCAATATTGTCATATATGTGTATATTATAGTATAACATTTCAGTGGCTTATTTACTGAAAAGAAACCAAAGAAATACAATCCTCTTTCAACAATATTCACATCATTTTACTTTGCCTTCTCTATTTGCCCGAAAGTATGTAGCTTTATATCCTGTAGCCAAACTATTCAATCTTTGACTTTATGTGTGAAAACTTATAGAACCAATCTCGATCCATATTCACTAACATGCACCAACACACAGATATACCATAAAACATATTTCTAGCCAATTTTACAGCTTATGCTGAAGTCTCCTATATTCCCCCCATCCCAGCACAATTGGCCTTCAGGATAGTATGTTTGTGGTGAGTTATGTCATGATCTGTGACTCAGGAATAATTATAATACATAATTTTACCTTTCATTACTGTATTCTAGAATCTGTTAGCAATTATTCTAAGATTGTAAAAGCAAGTGTCAAAATATACATAATTTAATAGGAAAAGTCATACAATGTGTAGGGTAATTTACTTTTAAACAAAACTTTCATAAAAGATTCCTTCTTATATCAGGGATAGCATTTTGTCTTATATGTAAAAGGCTTTGAAACTAAAGCATGGGGAAAAAGAAAAGCTGATTATTCAGTGTATCATTTGTTCATTATAGTTTGTTGAACATTTTAAAACTTTCTTACAGATGTTTATTTAAGTAATATGTTTCTATCTTCCCTTTGTATTATATAGAATGCTAATTACATATTCCTCTTACTTTCAAAATATAATGATAACCAAATCTCTTATTTCAAATAGTCTCCAAAGTGTACGGAGTGGCTATAGCATGTAGCAAACTTGACTTCATGAGCATGGTATATGTATTGATTATGTGTAGCTAATGTGAAAACTGTCAAGTCAATACAATTTTTTAAATGAGCAAATACAATAACAAAACTTTCTTTGATAGCAGTCCTGTTTGCTCTGAATCATTTGGACAATTTTCTTTTTATTTCCATTTATACTGATGTAGATTTTAATCTTTTTCATATTTGCTGAGATTGCATTTTCTCAATTCATCTTTGCTATTCAGAGGAAGAACTTGTCCAAAAGAACCAAACTGGAATATCTTGAGGAACATAATAACCAAAGTCCTTTAAAAGGAATGTCCTTTATAAAACTGAAAATTATAAGTGAAAGCACTTAAAAGTAAAGCTCTAAATATATAGCATTGCATGAAGTAATAATTAAATGCAAAACACTTTAAAAGCAACTGTGTGTGTTTTATTAGTAAATACAAATTTGCAATCAAAATGCATTATCATTCAGCCATATAAACTAATTATTAATACCAGGGGCCCTGCTAGCTTCTTAATAAAGAACACCACTATCAAATAATTATTTACCTTTATTTCTGATTCTTTCTTTGATTGGTTACTATACTAACTAACATCATTCACCTTTAAGTTTTCTACACTTTAAGTGTCCTTCTTAGAGAAACTATTCCCATTTTAAGGAAACAACATACAATCATGCTCCAATAGGGTTAGAACCAACCCTGTGCTATAATATACCCATATCAAAGCCCTTTGTATTTTCTTTCTTACCAGGTCTTTATTTTTCTATGGTAGGAAATGTATCTCTGTGCTTCAATCACCACACTTAAGCTGAACTTTGTTTAACATTACTAATGAAGCAATTTCATATTAACTTGAATTTGGAGAATAAAATATTTTAAATATTTGAAAAAGCAAGATTGATAATCAGTTTTCAATGCAGTCATTGTCACAGTATTATTAAAGTATCTATTAAACTATTTTGATTACATTCATATACTTACATATTAAAATGATTTCTAATTGCAAAATGAAATGAGAAAATTACTCTGGTTATGTGTATTCCCTTTCCAGTGCCTTGGTTGATTAAATTCTCCCACCACCTAAGGACTATAATTACTATTAGCACATTTTTAAATTCTAAAGGATATTTGACCATTTTATTGCCTTGATTTTTATGATTAATATATATGTGAAAGAAATTTTCAGTAAAAATTACTACTAATGCAAACTTAATTGTGTTTGTAGTTTAGTTTGATATTTACTTGAGGGCCTAGATTAAACTATGACTACTGAGAATATCTTCATAATCTAAGCAGGACGGGAAACTATACATTTAGTCTCAACTGTTTCTTACTGAGAAAGGAGACAATGGAAGGAAATCTAACAGGTGTCTAGCTCACTAAGCAAATAGAACTAATGAGGGAAATTTCATTTTTTTAGAGAACAAAAGGAGAGAGTAAGATGTATAGCATCAATTAAAGAATGTATGATAAGCCTTCTGGCTTGATGATGTAAATAGATGATAAGTTCCATATGCAGTTATGAATATTGGTACAAGTGCAAGAATACTAAATGAGCACTTTATCCACTTACACATCTTCCTGGACTCATGCTGGTTAAAGCAAACTTACCTAGATGATACTTGATTAATCTTGTTGACCAATGCAAGTATCAGGGGAATCTGATAAACTGGACCATGCTGTGAGCACAGCTAATTCAGCCAGATGTAACTGTGGAATGGGTCCTGAGGAGTAAGTGACTAGGTCACTATAAAGGGCAAAACTAGGCAGAAAGAAACATACCTAGGTTGTAGAAGTGTTTGGCATAATTAAGAAAAAACTGTGCCAGCTTTCATGTGCAAATATATAAAAGGCAAAATAGAATCAAAGAATCTGGAAGTCCACAAATATGTGATTCTAATATGTCAATCACATATTATACCGACTCATTAATTTATTTAACAAGCTTACTTACTAATTCATTCCAGATTTTAGGTACCATGTTTTCTGAGGGGAAAGTAAACAACAACAAACAGGCTATCTCATCACATTGCCAGGAGTTTCTTAGCAAGCAATAAACTGGAAGTTAATATGGATGTAGTTAACTATAATGTTTTTGTTATTTCTCACAGTCAAAATAAATTCATAGCACTGCTACAGATTTTACATATAGTTGTTAGGTATGTGAACTGAGTAGTGTACATGCGTAATAACATCTTTATTTTCATCCACATATTAATTCATTCAACAAATATCATTGATCACCTACTATCTCCAGACACTGGCACAGTGCTTGTGAAATGTCAGGAAATAAACCAGAGTCACTGGTTTGTAGATATATTTTGACAATAGTCATGAAAAAAAATTCCGACAGATTGAATGTAGGTTGTGAGAGAAAAAAGTCAAGAATGACTCCAACATGTTTTCCTGTCCAAAATTATCCTATGGACTTAAAGAACATACTTAAGAAAAGAATTTGAGTGGAAAAGAGTTACTTTAAACCAAATGTGATGAGAATCCTAAAGCAGAACCATCCTCCAAAGGCCACAAGAATTAAAATGTTAGGACATCAGATAATTCTCATAGGAAAAAAAAAAGGTAAATAGAAAAAATTAAGGAACAAAAATTATATTTAAAAATTATAAAAAGTAAGGGAAAGGTGATAGTAGTAATAGAGGAATGATTAAGCTAAGAGAAAGATAAAATAGCTCCTCCAATCAGTGAAAGGAGGAAAGTGTGCCTGTATATGTGACAGCCCACGCGCGTTAATGATGTCAGATTTGGAACAAAGGGTGTTATAAAATCAGGTGGTTCCACTATATTCACAGCAAGAACAGGATCAGTGAGAATGATTAAAAAAATGTCATTTTCAAGCTGAGCTTTAGGAATGAAAAGTCATTAAAATGGAAAAAAGTTCAGGGGGAAGAGACTTTGTAACCCCATGTTAATAGGCATGTGCAGTGGTTTCAGTGAGGCAAACCATTTTGACTTCCTACTTCCAAAAATAATTTAATGACCCTTTACATTTCACATGAATACAGAAGACTGGCCCTGTGAGAACAACAGATACATGTGATAGAGTAATAATTTTGAAGTACTAATTGACATTTTTTCTGAAATTGCCTCCCCCCCACCCCTTCTGGTCATTTCACTCAATTAAGCAGATTTCAGATCATTATCTAAGGGAAAGATACACCTGTTAGATGGAAAACAGAAAGTACTCTCTTAGTCTTTACTTTTTTTCCAAAAATACTAAAGTCCTTTTAAAAAAATGCAAACGACTTCTCAAGCATAATTTAAATGTTTTGGAGAATGAGGTTTGAAGATCCTGTCTTTTCTCTGGAGTAGTGTTCTTTATCTGGGGGAAATTTTGCCAGCCAGAAAAAAATTTGGCAAAATCTGAAGGCATTTTCTGAATGACACCACAAAGCTGGGGTGTAGTGGAGTGTTAGTATTGGTGTCTAGCAGGTAGAGACCAGGGGCGCTGATAGACAGCATACAACGCACACAACAGCCTCTCTATCCCTGACAAAGAATTACCTAGCACAATAAGTTTAAAATAACTCAAGTTTAGAAGATCACACTTGAGCAAGGGCCTTTGCTATGCATGCCTAACGTGAAAAATTCTAAAGCTAAATTTAAATGTCTCAGATTAGGGAAGAGAGAATTCTACACTTTTCACAAGTAAAGGGTTTTTCTTCTTGGGCTATGGATAGTTGAAAAGTCTGGATGAGCCTTGTTTTTGCTTAGTTTATTTTTTATTTATTAAAACAAAGACATTCTAACTAAAGTGGCTGGGATTGAAAACACTGAAGAATGTCATTTTGCAAACTTGCAGTCACTTATAATCATTGTTTCCTGAAAGTTTCTGACAGTGCTTAGAAGGATGGCAGCAGAAAAGATGTCTTTGGTCTGAATATCATGGTTCTATAAGGATATTAATGGCATAACTCTTTTAAAGGCTGAACTCTATAAACCATTTCTTAAACCATCAAACTCATCAAAACTGGAAAGTCATGCCTTTACAGTATAATAACTAAATTTACTAAGCTCTACGTATGTGTCAGCCATGGTACTACGCAGGACTTTTCACATGTAATTTAATGCTCACAACACTCTGAGCAAGCGCATGTTCACATGCCCATTTAAAACATGAAGGAACTGAAGGGTGGAGATATTAAGTAACGAAATATATCACAAAGCTGGGAGTGGAAAAATCGGTATTCAAACCTAAGCAGTCTGGTTTCAGAGTATATTGCAGCAGCTTAGATATACCCTCTGTTCCAAGACAGAAGCTTCCCAGAACCTACTAAATTACACTTCCCTTTTACGTCATTGGCTAGGACTTCATACTGGCAGCAAGGAGTCTGGGAAATGAGATCTTTATTCTGGCAAGTCATGTACCCAGGTAATTTCTAATGCTATGGAAGAGGAGAAATCAGATTTAGGAGACAACTAGAAGTCTGTGCCCCTGGATAATTAGAATAAGTAGTTATTGTATCTCCTGTATATAGTATTATCTCCATCTTTCCTTCCTGGTATAAGCATCACTATTAATGAACTTGTCTAGATGTTGAAATAATTACTCTCTTAAAATTATTTTAAAGTCAAAAAATAAAATTATATTTATTGCCAAAATGTGCCCTACATCTATTCTTAAGAGATGCTGCTACAGAAATGCCTGACCCATACTTCCAAGATGTTGGGTTAGCATATGAATAGCATATTCCAGGATATGGATAGGATATAAGTCACACCAACTTTTAGGTAAAATAAAAGCACTTGTGAAATTAACAACTAAAATACTGCATATAATCCATGAAATTGTTTTCTTTGTCACATTAAACCTATTACAGTTTGTAATTTTCAAAGAATGCATTAGCTTCCTTTTGGTGTGTCTGTTCGCTTGAACTCAGGGCTGTGTGACAGCAAAGCTCACAGTCTTCACCACCATTCTGGTCATTCTTGCTATGGAGGAAAGACTTCAAGTATCTTATCATGTGTTACTTTTTTAAAACTCCCACGTCTTTCCTTACAGTTTTTTAGGAGCTGTTTGTTTGGGGTTTTCTTTTTTAAGGTAGACAACCAACATATAATAATGAAGATTGGGACCCTCTTTTCCAATATATATAAAATTTAATCTCTTTTCTTTTCTCGTTGCATTTTTTAAAAGAGCATTTAAATGAATGTTAATTAGTGAGGTACTATTATTATTTCCTGTTTCTAATTTTAGTGAGACTGAGATAAGAGTTTATTAAGTTTAACTGACCATGAAAAAAATATCTCTCAAATTATGTTTGAAATCTGAAGATTCAGAGACAGACCCTTGCAGCTCTCTGGAATTAGGGTACTGGCACTAACATCAGGAAGCAGCTATCCAGGGTCAAGAAGCAAAAAGGGTCAGCAGCAGGGACAAGACTGACTAAATCCCTGTGAAGGAGAAGAGGTTAAACACTAGAGAATGACCAGGGAAAGACACATTCCTAGAAAAGCTAAGAAATGATGGGTTGCCATTAATTCCCTATCTGTAATTAACACTAAAATACACACTAGTTAGAATAGATTATTATTAGTCCTTTTTTCTCAGTGTATTTATATTCAAATTATTAATACATAATTAAATAAATTATTTGTCTCTATCCTGCATTGTTGCATTGTAAATAATCAAATTTAATAATAAACTAATGAATTTTTTAAGAGAGAAGTATTAGGTCAGTACACCAATATAACACTGTAATTACCATTCTGCTGAATTTATTTAGAAAGTAAAATAATAAGACTTTTCAGAGTTGTTTCTAGAAGTCCTGTTGTGATTTCTGCAGTAAATAGGCCTACAAGTACACCAGGATATAGAGTCTGTTTTCTTGTAGCCCTTTCTGAAAGTTGTACCACATCATCTTATTCCTGTTTGCTTGTAAAATATTTATAATGTCATACTCATGGGAACACTGAATATTGTGTACTTTAAAAATAACATGATTTGCAAGTAGTATCATAGTTGTTGATCCTTCATCCTCAAATGTAATTTCCACAGTTTGAAATTCACTACTTGCAATATTTTTCATTTCTGCAGAAAATGGTGGATAGTTAAACAGATTTTCCCTTCTAAATGACTATATTGTTAACATATTTGAAAGCAGATCTTCCAATGTACCGTTTTCTTCTTCAACATAGGCTTTCAGCAAATTTTTCAACCCTAAATTCCTGTTTCAATACTTAGTGCTTAATTCTCTATTTGGATCAAAAACTGCACTTGATTTCTGTGTAACTCTAAGTAAATCCCTGTCTTAGGCAATAGACCGGACTATGATTATGTGGGACTTTCTTTTACAGGTCTTGCTAGTGATTTGCTTACAGTTTTCTGGGAAACCCTTATCACTACTCCATGTGAATGTTTTAAGGAGGTTGTTGTTATAAGCTGCTTCCACAACTTGTACTAGTTCCCTCACTTGTTGATCTTGTCTCCCGTAAAAACAGTGCAATGTCGTCTTTTCTTTTGCAACGCCCTCCTAAAGTTTATTCAAGTTATTTGGTACTGAGTTTTCACTTTCGTGTGTTCCTGTGTCAAGTTTAATATCATTCTACTTTTATGTCTACACATACAAGATGCTTTTATGCCTAACACATCCTAAAAAATATAATTTATTCAAACAGAACTGGAGCAGGGGGCAGGGGGTAGCAAGGGACATTTGAGTCTGCATAGGACTTCTTTGCTGATACCCACAGTGGCTTTGAATAGTACACAATTCCACAGTGGCTTTCATGTTGTTCCTTTTTATTCTCTGTTGATACAACTGATGTTTTAGAATAATTGTGATCTCTCTTCAGGTCTCTGATTGGATTTAGTTTCACCAACTTACAAATGTGAAAAAAATGAAGTTGTTAGGAATTTTCAGTGCTAATTATAGTCTACTCAAATTCCTACCAACAGTTCAGGAAAAGGCAGAGAATCCTTATGTGTTCCTTTTTGCCTGGATAAAGTACTAGATTGTGTTTGATGTTTAGTTGTGTGTGTGTGCATGTAATATACTAACAATACTAAATAGAGCCAATAACTTTTATTTAATTTTAAATATAAAAATCTTATTGAATCATGTCTCACTCTGGCAGCCAAACAGATGGCCAAAGCACTTCTTATTCCAACCTGTTCTTCATTGTTCTTGCACTCAATATCCCAGAACATTATTTATCCCCCTAAGAACAACCAGGCAGCTACTCTTCCCTTGCTAATTCTTTATTCAGCAAACTCCTTCCTCATTATATCTTGTCTCCTTTTTATTCTTTTTTTAGAATAGAAGCAAATATTGACATTTTTACTTTCCCATCTCTTCCTGTGTAGCCCTACAACTTGCTTGAGGAAAATCATACAACAGATAGAAGCTTCTTTCTGTGCAGAAGACATGATATACCATAACATAGCTTAAATACCCATTAATCAAAAATAATCCATCATTATTATAAACATACAGTAAATGTATGTACTCAAATTTTTATTATGTATCCCATCAGCGATTCTCTTAGTGTCAATTAATCTTTTGAAATTGTGCCATAGGAAATGTCCAATATGTAAGGAATGAGAGAATTAAATAATATTATTGTCTTTGTTGCCAAATTAAAGAGTAAAAGTTTACATTAAGGTAGAAGTTTCATTCTCAGTTTTAGCAGCAGGAAAACACCTATAACCTCTAACCACTTGAAATTGCATCAACTAGTTTACATAGTGCTTGTTATTTAGTTTTCAGCTTATTGACAATTTCCCTATAGTTTTCCCTTTAGTAGTCTCCATTCAAAGTAGAAGAAATATTAGGAATGTGCTTTTATTTATGAAAATGATATGATATGTACATTTTTAGTCAAATCTGATAGTGATTTTTGTGATCAATGATGGAGAAAATAAATGTTTATGACGAGCCACCAACAATGTTTTATGAGTACAGCTTGTAGATGACTAAATTAGTGGATGCTTAGTAACTATTTGCAGTATAGGATGCAAACTGGTCTACTCAAGGATCAAAACTATGGTTGTCCCTCTTTAGCACCCTATTCTGAACTATTACCTAGAATATTTGGCTAAATATCTATTAATAGGGAGCTCATTAAGCTTGGCAAATAGAAAAATCTCTGTCTACAAGCCTTGCTAATTAAATCTTATAAATTAATGTTGGACCCATTAAAACCATGCTAGCTGATAAATGACTTTGTGATTCTCAAGGTAAACAAAATAAATTTTAAGCTTGAGAAAGACTGATTAAAACGACCCATTAGAAAAGTGCTGACTTAGATATGTATGGCTTTTATTTAAAAGATATACATGCATGCAGTCTTGAATGATCACCAGTGAGAGCATCATTGTGACTTATTGTTGCTGTGACTGAATGTACCAGCAGGGCTTACCCAGTCTTCAGTCCGTAAGTCATCTCATAAGATAACTCTGTGTGGGAGTCATCTAAGTCTCCTCAATTTTTCATTTTTCTATCACACTCAACTATTTCTAGCTCCAGGTGGTTTCCTTGTCAATAAATTCAGGACAGTGTTTTATTAGTCCTTTCTGGTGCATAGAGGTGTTATTTTATCTTCTATGCTCTGTGCATTTCCTTTAGGATGCATGATGCAGTTTGGTAGAAAAAAATACTGGAAAATAATTTATTTGTAAACTACTTTTGAAGGGTGAAGAAAATAAATATGAACCTTCCTTTTATTTCTCCAGGATTATTATACCCTGTGGACACTAGAAGATATGGTAGAATATTTTTATAACTCTAGTCATTGCAACACAGTTTTGTTTAGAGTATGTTTGAGAGCATGAACTTGTCTGTAGATGTCAGAATTAAGCCTTGAGCATCAACTTGAACTGCTGGTTTCAACTCCTGGTTATAAATATGAATATCTATTCCAGGAATCACAGATTGCCCAAGAATAGCATGATTTGTTTCTGAAGTCTCTAACTCTATCTCCACTACTTTCCAAACAGCTTATTACTTTGAATATACTTTTGGGTCTTGAACTATCCCCTGTCATTCATACAGAAAATACATTCTTGATCTCTTCTGTCACTAACTCAACCAGAGTCCCTTATTCGTAAGATGTCCCTAACATGAATTCAAGCATATAGGTTCATAATTTTCTCTTAATACATTTAGTTAAATATTTTTTATACTACAAGTCTAACTAATCTTCAGTTTCAATCATCTGTTAATCATGTAGACTAGAGAGGATAAATATTAATTTAATACATGCACACACTTTTATTTTTATTTATTTTTATTTTTATTAAGGTATCATTGATATACACTCTTATGAAGGTTTCACAAGAAAAACTATGTTGTTGTTACATTGACCCTTATTATAGAGTCCCCCCCGTACCCCATTGCAGTCACTGTCCATCAGTGTAATAAGATGCCACAGAGTCCCTATTTGTCTACTCTGAGCTACACTGTGCTCCCCGTGACCCCACACACACCATGTGCACTAATCATGATACCCCACAATTCCCTTCTCCCTCCCTCCCCGCTCACCCTCCCTAATCCCTCCTCTTTGGTAACCACTCTCCCTTCTTGGAGTCTGAGTCTGCTGCTATTTTGTTCTTTTTGTTTTGCTTCGTTGTTATACTCCACAAATGAGGGAAATCATTTGATACTTGTCTTTTTCTGCTTGGCTTATTTCACTGAGCATAATACCCTCTAGCTCCACCCATGTTGTTGCAAATGGTAGGATTTGTTTTCTTCTTATGGCTGACTAATATTCCATTGTGTATATGTACCACATCTTCTTTATCCATTCATCTACTGATGGACATTTAGGTTGCTTCCATATCTTAGGCACACACACACTTTTAAATGTGATCGTGTGCTACTGTTATCAAGTTCTAAGGGTAGTCAGTTTATGTAACATTTCCTGGTGGTTCATTCCTTAATACAAGAAGTCCTGGAAATACTTAAAAAACAATACAAAATCTTATATTGAGGTTAATTTTATATTGTTATAATGAGAAATTTAATGATATGAAGTCTAAATAAAAATGTCCATGAAAATCCCAAGGCCCCCATCAGCCTTTGAATGCTCATTCACTTCACCCATATAAAAATCCTTGAGATGTGTCAGGTTCTGCAGTTCATACATAAAAGTTCTCAACTATCCCAGAACTTGTCCACATGCTTGTGCTTGAACCCTCCCTGTATACAAACTAGAGACATTTCCATGAAGGTTGATTCCTCACATCTTCACCTCACACAATATGCACTGCCTTTTTGAAGTATTGGAAAACACACTTATTCTTAAGATCTTCTCTGCTATTAATATCAAGGTTCTCCAAGGGGTATGTGCATAACTTGCTGACATTGTTTCCTCAGAGACTTGTGGACTGTAAAGTCACTGAGGATTGCTTATCCAGCTCTCAGTGCATGGCTCAAAAAAATGACAAAACTATGCAGAGTTTTGGAATGTTTTCTTTCTTTGTCTCATTCTGAAAATTAAAATAATCAGCTCATTTACCCATTAGATTCTTATCCAATAATCCTCTATCCAATAATATTCTATCCAATAATCTACTAGTCCTCTGATTTTACAAGCCTCTCGTTTTCCTTGATGTTCTTCCTTTCCCATAAATATCAGTTCTTACTATAGGGTTTAATGAGGATTTTGAGATTAACTAATCCATATTTGGAAATTTAGGCTCAGATGTCAATGTGACTTTGTGGAAGTAATGCATGTCTTCAAGGGCAGTATTAGAACTAGAATTTATACCTTCTGGCTCTCAGTTCGGTGTTCTTCCTGTATATTTCTTTGATTATTCCATAGCAGATGGACTCAATACTCCCTTGGCTGACTCTAAAGTTATTAATAATATAATGATATGACAAGGCATTATAACATAATGTGGCAGGTATAATATTAGACCACCTCCAGTGACAGCCATGTCCTAATCCCTAAAACCTGTGAATATATTCCATTATATGGCAATGGGAATAAAGGTTGCAAATGGAATTAATGTTGCCAATTAGATGACTTTACAATAAGGAGATTATCTTAGGTCATACAGATAAAGTCAGTATCATCACAAAGATCTTTTAAATGTGGAAGAGAGAGGTAGGAAGTTAGAGCCAGAGAGAGATTTAAAGATGCTATGCTGATGGCTTTGAAGATGGATAAAGGGACCACAAGACAAGAGAAATGAGAGGCCTCTGGAGGCTGGAAAAGGCAAGGTAACAATTTAGCCCTTAGAGTATCCAGAAAGGAACATAACCCAGCAAACACCTGGATTTTAACCCATTGAGACCCATTTCAGACTTCTGACCTCCACTACTGCAAGATAATAAAATCTGCACTGTTTTAAGTTACCAAGTTTGTGGCAATATGATACAACAGCACTATGAAACTAATACACCTACGTTGTGGGAGAAAGGGTACATAACTCCCTTATGGACTTACATACCTCAGCTGCTCTGGAGAACTGTAGCAGTCTTATCTTTACATTGGTGTAACAAGTATGACTGGAGCTTTCTCATGATAGCACACAATGCCTGAATATTACCTAACTAGCCTGGGCCAGGATGGCTTCAAGGGTTTGACAAGGACAATAGTCCTTATATACTTAGCTATGTTTCTGCTACATATAAAATAAGAGGTGACAATGAGTACTTGGGGTTATGACCTACCTATGCACATGCACATACTTTTGCTGTATATTTTTCCTGATAATACATATATGTTTAAAATACACTATTTTTTTTATTAAGGCATCATTGATATACAGTCTTATGCTCAGGTTTCACATGAGCAACATTGTGGTTTCTACATTCCCCCATTATCAAGTCCGCACCACATACCCCATTACAGTCACTGTCCATCAGCGTAGTAAGATGCTATAGAATCACTACTTGTCTTCTCTGTGTTATACTGCCTTCCGTGTGCTCCCCCCTACGTTATGTGTGCTAATCATAATGTCCCTTAATCCCCTTATCCTTCCCTTCCCACCCATCCATCCCAGGCCCTTTCCCTTTGGTAACTGTCAGTCCATTCTTGGGTTCTGTGAGTCTGCTGCTGTTTCCTTCCTTCAGTTTTTTCTTTGTTCTTATACTCCACAGATGAGTGAAATCATTTGATACTTGTCTTTTTCTGCCTGGCTTATTTCACTGAGCATAATACCTTCTAGCTCCATCCATGTTGTTGCAAATGAAAGGATTTGTTTTCTTCTTATGGCTGAATAATATTCCATTGTGTATAACCACCTCTTCTTTATCCATTCATCTACTGATGGACACTTAGGTTGCTTCCATTTCTTGGCTATTGTAAATAGTGCTGTAATAAACATAGGGGTGTATGTGTCTTTTTGAATCTAGAACTTGTTTTCTTTGGGTAAATTCCTAGGAGTGGAATTCCTGGGTCAAATGGTATTTCTATTTTTAGTTTTTTGAGGAACTTCTTTATTGCTTTTCACAATGGTTTAACTAATTTACATTCCCACCAACAGTGTAGGAGGGTTCCCCATTCTTCACATCCTTGTCAGCATTTGCTGTTGCTTATCTTTTGGATGTTGGCCATCGTAACTGGTGTGAGGTGATATCTCATTGTGGTTTTAATTTGCATTTCCCTGATGATTAGTGATGTGGAGCATCTTTTCATGTGCCTGTTGGCCATCTGAATTTCTTTTTTGGAGACATGTCTGTTCAGTTCCTCTGTCCATTTTTAATCAGGTTAGTTGCTTCTTGGGTGTTGAGGCATGTGAGCTCTTTATGTATTTTTTGATGTTAACCCCTTATCAGATATGTCATTTATGAATATATTCTCCCATACTGTATGATGCCTTTTTGTTCTGCTGATGGTATCCTTTGCTACACAGAAGCTTTTTAGTTTGATGTAGTCCCACTTGTTCATTTTTGCTTTTGTTTCCCTTGCCTGAGAAGATATGTTCATGAAAAAGTTGCTCATGTTTATATTCAAGAGAGTTTTGCCTATGTTTTCTTTTAAGAGTTTTATGGTTTCATGACTTACATCAGGTCTTTGATCCATTTTGAGTTTATTTTTGTGTATGGGGTTAGACAGTAATCCAGTTTCATTCTCTTACATGTAGCTCTCCAGTTTTGTCAATACCAGTTGTTGAAGAGGCCGTCATTTCCCCACTGTATGTCCGTGACTCCTTTATCATATATTAATTGGCTATATATGTGTGGGTTTTTATCTGGACTCTCTATTCCATTCCATTCATCAATGCCTCTGTTCTTGTGCCAGTATCAAATTGTCTTGATTACTGTGGCTTTGTAGTAGAGCTTGAAGTTGGGGAGCATAATCCGCCTGACTTATTCTTTCTTCTAAGGATTGTTTTGGCTATTTGGGATCTTTTGTGGCTCCATATGATTTTTAGAACTATTTGTTCTATGACAGGTTAATAAACTCCTCTAGAATGGAAACTTCAAAATGAATATTTTGTTCTCTTCATGGCTTTCCTATATATATTTATTATAAATTATATATTGAATTGTGGGGGATTATTTTGGCTCATGAAAGGATTTAGAGAGCAAAACATGCAAATTTGCTTTTGTTTTATGTAGTACTGTTTTCTCTGGGGAAGGCTACATAAATTCCCATCTTACAAAATTTGTTTCTAGCTAGTATTTTACAAGCATTTGCATCATATAAATTAGAATACCTATCCTGTAAATTATAATGAACAGACAAACCAATGAATATATTAAATAAAGAATGTTGAAAAAGTTAATTAAATGAAAATATCCCAGTATGATATTATGTCTAATTTTATACTAACTTGGGGAAAAAAATCCTCAATTACCACAAATTATTTTAGGCAAATCTATGATACTTCTGAATAATGAGTCTGTTGATGACATAACTAATAATTAAGTACTTTGAGTATAAATACATATTTTATACACATGTATTTATTAATGTTTCTAAATAATTTTCCTAAAGCATGTTAATTTAAATGAATTAGCAGTGAAAAATTGACTGTTTTTTCTTATCATGCTAGTTTTATTTGAGGTTATTAAACTAATTATAAGTCAGAGTTTATAATATTGTTTTCTAATTTTTCTTAAAATCTTAAGAGATGTTTCTGTAGCCAACATTTTCTTTAAAAACTAGATTATCATTCAAAAGATTTTTATGCATTATAAAATTTAGACTTCAAATATGTTTGAAATGACATTTGTGTTAAAAATATAATCAATAAGATCTCCAAAATTAACCCAATCATATATATATGAGGAAATAAACCCATAAAAATTGAGTAGCTTACCTGACCACATCAGAGTCAATAGAGGAAGGCTCCCCACTGCTATTAAGGTGTTATTCCCATAAAATTATATTAAATTATATTTTTGAAATGATTAACACATTAGTATTGGATATATTATAATATATTTAACTTAAATGTGTAATAAATAAAGCTATTCAGAATCAGGCAGCCTGATCCTAACCATATAGGTAACTTTCCTGGCCAGAGAACTTAAGGCACAATCAGTTTTATGCCTACTTGACTAGCCCCTCCAACTGCGGGACTACTACATTAGAATTAAGCTTGAAAGATCTGATAATGAAACATTAAAAAAATCGAAGCATGAATTATTCTGTTTATTATTTAGAGATTTCTCCTTTAGGTCATTCCTATTTCCCTACATAAAAAACCTGACAATAAGAATATATACTAATTAGTAAGATTTAAGAGGAAAAAGTCTCCAAATAATCATTAAGGAGTATGTATAATTGTAGCCTTTAGAGATTAATGTGTTATTTTACATGTATTTCCCTGAAATTTTCTTTTTCAACAAGAATATATTTTATAAATATATGTAAATAAATATAGATAAATATTTTTTAATGGTTAGTATCATTCCATTATACAAGATACCATTATTTATATCTTCCTTTATTGCTAGTCATTAAGGATTTCTATTTTAAAGTATTAAATTTGATATAACAGCCTTCGTGAATTGAACAAATGATTGCTTGAAATAATGGGAATTTGGCATTTAGTTTTGATACACACTGTGTAGATTTTCAGCAAGTTATTAAAATGATCTGAAATCAATTCTATTCCACTTAAGATGCTGATATGAACCTCAGAGGGATATACTTTGTTTTCATATCTCTGTGTACTTGTTTCTGTAGATTTCTTTTTGGGAGTTAAAATACAAGAAAACGTGTGGGTGGAAGAAAACAATGGTTTTTCCAGATTGGGGTTAATTTCCCTACAGCCATTGCTTTATTAAAGCATGTGCATACATTTAAGTCTTAAGATATTATTTTGCAAAACATAGCCAAATGTATATTCTGCTTTATGATAAACATATTTGTAAAGTGACAAAAACAAAATAACTATTTCTTAGGAATGCTCCTAAATAATTATTCTTAGGAATATTTACTTTTATTTAAAGTAGTTAATGTTTGTAATGCCTAAAATCAATCGCATTGTAGAAAGTTCAACACGAATAACTGCTGATTTGCCCACCTAGTTTTCAAAGGATGCAATATATCATTACAAGGCAATAAAAATCAAAGAAAAGCAATAGTACAGGGCATCAGTATTACAAGGCCTTCAGCTTCTCAAAAGGCTTTGAACATAATACGTCAGACTTCTGATCTAAAATGAGAATGTCATTCACAATAAATAATAGGTACATAAGTTACAAAGTTATACTGGAAGATTAAAAAAATATTCTTGATGAGTTGAATTTATATATGATACAGAGCAATGCTAATCAAACTAGAATTTTCTAAGTAAGGAAAGAAAGGGAAGTTTAAGGTAAAGATTGGCTTTAGAATTAGTTATACCTAGATTTGAATCCAAGCTAAGATATATGTCATTGGATAAATGAATAACTTTTTTGAGCCTCCTTTTCTTCTTTTAAAATAAGAATACCTCAGAGTACTGTTTCGCTGACTGCGTCATGTAAGACAATGCTGACCTTTACCTGAGTACCGTGCTCCTAGAAAAGAGTAGTGAGTTTGGATTGTCTGCAGTTGTTATTTATGCTTCTCCCTCTCCCCTCATTAATTCATCTATCCACTGTAGAATAATATTGTCCCTGTCACTTTCTTGAAAAGTGTTCTCATTAAGAAAGTAATGGCATCCTTTTTATTAACTCTAATGGACTCCTTTCAACAATTATTTTACTTGATCTCTTGGCAGCATTTGACTATGTTAACACCTTGAAATGTTCACTGAAATCCTTTATTCATTCTACCAGATTCCATTCTGTTATTTTGTTTTTGTTTAGTATTTTAAGTTATTCTCTGTTAAATATAGATATTTCTATCTCTTTTCCCCTAGTCCATCTGCTTTTATTGCATTCATTGGATCCAAAGAACCATCAAATAAGTTTTAAGAGTAAAATTTTAGTGCCCCAAATATTTCATATCTAAAGGAAAAATAACCAAAAGACATTCTAAAAACAGAAAGGTGAAAACTATATTACTCATTTATACAACTCCTTAAACATGCAAGTATCTGTTGTAATTTAGCAAAGACAGAAAAAAATAGTGTTGACTATGTAAAACAGAATAGGTTTAAAAATCTCATATATTAATAAAGATGTGAATCGATAATTGGTTAATACATGTTAAGTGCTTAATTTTACCTAAAGTGGAGTGACATAATATATCATTATTAATATCAAAAATTAGAGAAATGCTGGTAAAAAATAAGGAAATATAAACACAAAATATTTTTATATAATATGAATATATGTATATAAGCAAGAAATAAATTATAAATCATTGGAAGATGTAAAAGAAAGAAAAATATAGATCATTTTGCAAATCATAGAAACCAAAGTAATGGCAAGAATGACTACAATATGTAGATAGTGATTATAATAGCTATCTTTTAATAACATATATAAAAGATCCTTGTGTGCCTACCATGCATAAGCATGCATTAAGAATTTAATATGCATTTTCTCAGTCTTTACAAGATCATGAGGTAGGCACTAAGTCAGTTTGGCTTATAAGACATAAATCTAAAGCAAAATGACTGATAGTTAAAACAAAAACAAGCAAGTGTATAAAATATTAGGTTAGCAGATTTAATACAGAGCAATGCAAAAATCACAAAAACAGGAAAAGACTGTCAGTCTGTATCAATAACTATATAATGCATAGTGAAGATTATTAATTGTGACTATCTGTTATTAGTGTAATATTGGAATATATAAAATTAAATGAAAATTTCAGAAGAAAGTGATAGAAATGCAATGGTGGAAGACTATAAAGCAGTCAATCTATAACAGAAAAAATATACAAAGCATGATTAGCATGTATATATTATAATTTATACTTTACAGATTATATACTCATTTTAAAGAGCCCCAGAGAGTCAAAAGACTTAAGCAATAAATAGACTTTAAAACATGAATTCTGAAATGTGTTATCATGCAGACCACATTCTCTCACCATAATCTTAAGACACTAGAAATGAATAACCAAGTATCAATATTTAAACCTCAACCCATTGGCATCTGTACAACAGTAATGATTTAAATAAATACAACGTCCAATTATATATAATTTTAATCTAACAACATATAGAATATGACTCATATGCTTATTGGGATGCATGTTAATAGAATAAAAAGTATATACAGTGATATATATGAGCATTGATCCATTGATTATTTAGAAGCATGTTGTTTAGCCTCCATGTGTTTGTAAGTCTTTTTGTTTTCTTTGTGTAATTTATTTCAAGTTTCATACCATTGTGATCTGAGAAGCTGCTTGATACAATTTCAATCTTTTTTAATTTATTGAGGGTCTTTTTATGGTCTAGTATGTGATCTATTCTGGAAAACATTCCATGTACACTTGAAAAATATATGTATCCTTCTGCTTTTGGGTGGAGTGTTCTGATCTAATGTATTTTTCAGTCCCTCTGTTCCCTTATTTATTTTCTGTCTGGTTGATCTTTCTATTGATGTGAGTGGTGTGTTAAAGTCTCCTAAAATTAATGCATCTGTTATGATCTATTTCCTCCTTTAATTTTGTTAATATTTGTTTTACATATTTGGGTACTCCTGTGTTGGTTGCGTAGATATTTTAATGGTTATATCCTCTTGTTGGACTGTCCCGTTTATCAGTATGTAATGTCCTTCTTTGTCTCTTGTTACATTCTTTGTTTTGAAATCAATTTTGTCTCATATAAGTACTGCTACTCCTCCTTTTTCTCCCTATTATTTGCATGAAATGTCTTTTTCCATCCCTTCACTTTTAGTCTTTGTATATTTTTGGGTCTGAAATGAGTCTCTGTAGGCAGCGTATAGATGGGTCTTGTCCCCTTATCTGTTCTGTCACTCTGTCTTTTGATTGGTGGATTCAGCCCATTTACACTTAAGGTGATTATTGATACATATGTACTTATTGCCATTTTAGTAATTGTTTTCTGGCTGTTTTTATCTCTTCTCGGCTCCTTTCTTCTTCTCTTATACTCTTCTTGTTTGATGGTTTTCTTTAGGGTTGTAATTGGATTTCTCTCTTTCTTAAAATTTATTTATTTTTGTGTGTATTTATTGGAGGATTTAGTTTTGTGGTTACCAGAGGCTAAGGATAGCTTCTTTACTATATAACAGTGTATCTTAAATTGCTGATTACTCTATTTCAAACACAATCTAAAGGTACTTTTTTTTCCTTCTTTTTCCTCTTCCATATTTTTCATATTAGATGTCATAATATGTGCTTTTTCTGTATCCCTGGACTGATTTTATATATAGTTTATTTTGCTTCTTTTGTTTTGTTTTAATTTCATACTTGCTTGGTAATTAGTTGTTCTACTATCTTTACTGTAGGGTTTTTTTCACTGGTGAAAGCTATTTAGCCTTAGGGTCAGTTCCATCTACAGCAATCCCTTCAATATATTGTGTAAGGCAGCCTTAGTGATGGTGAAGTCCTTCAACTTTTTGTTTATCTGGAAATTGATAAATACCTGCTTCAAATTTAAACAATAATCCTGCTGGTTAGAGGATCTCTGTGCTTCCATGACATGAGTATCTATTTCCTTCCCCAGACTAGGGAATTTTTCATATTATCACCTTAAAGAGATTTTCTATCCTTCTGTCTTTCTCTTCTCCTTCTGGTACCCCTTTTGTGAGAATACTGCTTCATTCAGATTGGTATCGTAGCTCTCTTATCATTCCTTCATTCCTAGAGATCATTTTTTCTTCCTGTTCCTCAGCTTCTTTGTTTTCCTGTTCCCTAATTTCTGTTTCATTTACCTCTTCCTCTGCATGATCTAATCTACTTTTAAATCCCTGTACTGTATATTTTTCAGCTGTATTTCATATACTGTATTCTTCAGCTCTTTTTCAGGTTTTCTATCTCTTTGTTTAAGAGATGTTTCATACTTCAGCATGCTTCATACTACAGATGTTTCGCTATACAAAGAGCATCTGGACCTGCAAATAATTCATTTCTGGTTTATTTGTCCAAATTTTGGTTCACTCTTGTTGTCATATTTTTAAGGCCTGATACACAGATAATAGGTCCTATCATCAAGAGTGATAACAAAGTTGTCTTCTAGTTGCACTTTACTATCTCTACAAGTAGGGATGAAATTGTTGGGAAAGAAAATTTTTCCTCTATCCTTCCAGGTTCTTCTAGCTGATCTAAGAATCAAATTGACATGAGAATGATTAACAGGAGAAAATCAAATTTAATTATATATGTACATGAATAAGGAATCTACATAAACATGAGATTCCAGAGACAGTCAGGAAGAATGAGGTATATGTGTCATCCCAAACTAAGGGGAAGGGGGTACAGGTTTGGGACTTAAAAGAGAATGAAAGCAATTCACAGACATATGAAAAAGTTAATGTTTGGTAAGCAAATGTTCGCTGGACCTCTCAGAAATAATAGGACTTAGAGAGGAATTTTAACTAACAGACTTTGCTAAATTCCTTCCTGCCTGCCTCCCCTAGTTCATAATATAATGTAGTTATATCTCTGGTGATAGCTTTCTTCCTGGAGCAGGTCTTCTATCTAAATTCATTAGGCTATTAAGCTATTAGGGGAAAGAGCAAGTTTCTTTCTGAGTCTTTAGGGGCTTGACTATTTTCAGCTCAACATAATCTGCATGCCAAAGTGGCACATCTTGGGGTGGCCTACTCTTGGCCCCTACAGTGTTCAACATATTTAACAATTATGTGAAGAAAGCACTGACTACCCAGAACAGATAGCAGAGCATCGTCCTGGTCGCCCTTTGGTATGCCAGAAACTCCCCCGGATTTATAGCAAGGTCCTCAAAGTCTCTAGGAAGGAGTCATAGAGAGCAGAGAGCACAAGGGACCCTCAGGAACTGGGGATAGGGGCTTTGCACCAACCAATAGGAAATATTTCAATAGTTAACAGCTAACATGGGAGAAGATCAACCCTACCTTAGAATTTCAAATTCTCCTGACTTATGTGGCTGATTTCCTCTGAAGGTCCTATATAAGGGTTATTTTATTATTTGGTAATACACAAAAGGCTAAACTTAAATAACAAGTTGTAACTTTAACAAGTTGGTAGCAGTCAATCTCTTTTTGTGGTTGCATATTAAAAATGTGTTTACTTTATCAGGTCAGCATTCTAGCAAATGGAAGTTCCTAGAAAAACTTGACTGACATAAAATTAAGAGACACACACATGAATAGAATTTGTGGTGTGGGATGCATAGGGGGACAGTAGTTTGTATTACTCTAAGGACAGTTGGAAGCAATCCCTCAAGTTTAGAAACTTCAATTGATACCTCGCCTCACCTATTTGTTGTGTCAAGGTAATTCTATCTTTATGTGTTTGTTTCATCCACTTTTCTGAAATTATTCAGACTTCAATATAAAAATGCTAAAGAACAAGATGTTTTATTGTTAAATAAGTTGCAACATAAATATTCTTGAAAATAAACTGCCTATAATTAGATTTAAATATATAATATACAAGAGATTTACAATAATTTTGATTACTCCATTTATCTTGCATGGTTTCATTCTCTTCATTGTGAATTAAACAATTGCACAGTATTCTCTCAAGGAGAATTAAATATAATAGTGCTGTAGCTCTCATAAAATGTGAAACGCAGAGACAATAACATTTCAAAGGAGAAAAAAGAGTGCATAAAGAGTAAAAGAAAGCAAAATCTAACTTAATTACTTAAAGAAAAACAAATATGCCAGGTGTCTAGGGAAGGGATGAAATTATATTTAAGTCTCAATAGTGATATGCCCAGAAAAGCTACAGTTCTATTCTGAAATAGCAGAATGAATATCAATAGGCATAAAATTACCATTTACAATAAATCTAATGTTACATTTCTGAAAGTGTTCAAATTAGGATAGGTGAGATGCTACAGTAAGCAGTTATGGCACTACCCCAATAAGTTTTCCAATAATCCACTGTATCTTAAAATGCTAAATATATTTCCTATAATCATTTTTTAATCTCTGCCCTTAGAAAATATGAAATTATTTATAGGGTGGTTGTAATAGAATTAAATTATTTCATTAAACCTTTTTAACTGTTTAGAGTTGATCCTACCATTAAAAAGCAGTAGGGTGTAACTAATAATCAAATCAAAACTATTATTGTTTCTGGGTTCTCAAAATATGAACACTTTTGAAAATATAGTGTAAGTTAAAACTTTACATTAACTTTTTTTCTGGAGGAAAACCAACATTGGCTGGAGGAAAAACAAGAAAATCTAAGTCTAGCATTTGTGGGGCCTCATTTAGTTGACTATTTTCAGACTCCTGCTGTATGAATTCCAGGTTGATTTTGTATCTGCAATATTGATCACATCAGTGATACCAAATTCTCATTGTCATGATCAAATATTGATGTATTAACTAGTTTAGGACAGCAAATTTTAAGTGAGCCTTATGTTGAAAAAAATGCAAAAGATAGAGTATTCTTTGATGTATTTTATGAATTACCAAAATTTTTTTCAAAAAGACATCTTTAATAAGTGGGTTAAAATTTCCTCAATCATTAAAGTGTTTATTAAACACAGATGATGGAAAGTTCTTCTTAACTTTATTAAATGTTTTCTTTATCTAAAAAGAAAGTAATTAGTATTTCTCATTGTAGTTGTATTTATTTTTCTAAAAATGTATCACTTGGGAATTTTTCTCAGGGTAAACATAAGCATACAAAATAATTTCTATAGATAAAATTCCAATTGCACATGAGAGTTTTATTCATAGTATAAAATCTGTCTCACCACTATATACTGAGAACTTGAACATTGCCTCATACTTGTCAGTGCCCCTGAAATACTTCTTAATTAAATTAATAAAGGAACAACATTGCTTATTTTCCTCATCTATGTACATATATCCTAAATTTGGAAGAAATTGAAAATATATTGTGACTCACAAAACATTTACCTTCACTCTTCTTTTATACATTGCATTTTATCATTCCTTATAAAACAAAAATCAAAGATTGTCTTGCAAACTAAACTATTTAGAAAAGTAAATGTTTCATAAATATGCACATGGTTATACACAGTTTATTAGGACTTATAGTTGGAATATTCAAGTGTTGATTCCACTATAATGTCTCACATATCCTGGATTGAGAGGGCCAAAAAGCACCATGGAGATGTGGGAAGAAAAGCAAAAGCAAATATTCTGAAAAGACAAATGTAAAATGATGTTATCATGTACCCATCTATTAGTGGTTCCATCTTTTAAAGAAAGAATGGAGCTCCATTTTTGATGTTCATCTAGTAACAGCTTTTAAGTTTCACTCCTTGCTCTTTTCCTCTGCCCTACATCTGGGCAAGCATATAAGAACACCTGCTCTGTTCTTCAGCACTGTCAAGAAGTTCAAGCCACATGTGTGATCCCTCAACCCTGCCCCACTTTCTAAGCACCATAAGAAACCCAGGAAAAAAAATATTTTCTTTCTCTCTCAAGCCACTTTTTATTTCTGTTTAGGATTCAACCTATTCTCCCCAGAAAGCCACCTTATATAGTAATAAGCCTTTTCATAACCTTTTCGTGGGTGTGTATATATATGTCATCATTTGTGCAAATATCAAAACCAAATTTTGGGTGGAGGTCCATTATGAAGTAACAAGTTAAAGAAATCAAACTAATGTGACATGTTTTTCACTGATTCAGCCTTTCTCTTAGGGAGCAAATGACTAATTCAAAACTTGCTCTAGAATTGTTCTTAATGTCAGTTTTACCAGTCTATTTACCAGTTTGGTACATTCATCTATCTCCTTTTGAGAAAGTAAATATTTTGGTGATACCCAGGCCCTTCACCCATGCCAGCTCACTGGTAGAAGGAAGAGAAACAGAGCAGATAGGGGGTGGAGGCCTAGGACTGCTGAACACCCAGCCCTGGAGATCTGCTCTGGGAGTACAAACCTACATTAAATGGTGCTCTAGAGATTAGTGGGATTGTAAAGCTAAGACAGGCAGACTACTTGGAGAGACAGATTCCAGCTTCTTGTGGAGAACAGATACCCACAACTGGCCACTCTGGGACAAAAGAAAAGTGGGCACTCTGAGACACTTCCTAACAGCAAGAGGGCCGCTAAAGGGGCAAGGATTGCACAGAGCTTGCAGCTCAGGAGAAATAGCAGGTGGACAAAATTGTTCAGGAGCACTCTGCCCAGCAGGTTGGGAAATTTCAGGAGCTTCAGGCACTCCATCCCCCTGGGTGGCAATGCAGCTCAAAGGCCCTTCACCATGATACGCAGCCTGCCACTCCTTCATCCTGGACTATGCCCCATCATTGCACCAGGGCAACCAGAGGGCGGCCCCGCCTGTGACAGCTAAAAGTACATAGCATAGAGGCTCCTCCCCGCATGCTCAGCCTACTAGCCCTGGCAGTGGAATCAGGCAGTGCAGCTGGGAAGCAGAAAAGAGCCCTTACTTTCTGGCAAGCACGAATTCTGGTCACCTGTGAACCCCACCATTGCAACAGGGAAGGAGCAGCTCCAGAGAGTAGAGCTTCTGGGCACTAGAGGGCGCCACCTACAAATATGAAATATCAAAGGAATCTGGTTCAAACCAAAATCCCATAAACACCAGAAAGAAGACCAAGTGAAACTGAACTCACCAATCTTCCTGAAAGAGATTTCAAAATAAAAATGATAAACATGCTCACAGAGTTACAGAAAAATATTCTATACCTCAGGGAGGAATTCAAGAATGAGATGCAAATTTTGAAAAATAACAGTATCCGAAATGAAACATACAATGGAAGGATGTAGAGGACACAGTAAATGAAATAGAAATTAGACAACAGGAAACCAAGAAGCTGAGGCACAGAGAGAACAAAGGATCTCCAGAAATGAAAGAAAATTGAAAGAACGGTTTGAAACCAATTCAAATGGAACAGTATTCACATTATAGGGTTACCAGAAGAAGAAGAGAAAAAAATGGATAGAAAGTGTCCTTGAGGAGGTAATTGCTGAAAATACCCCAATCTGGGGAAGTTGATAGTCTCTGAGGACATGGAGTGCACATATCTCCAAACACAAGGGACCCAAGGAAGACAAAAACACTGAGACATATAATAATTAAAATAACAAAGATCAAGGATAAGGGCAGACTTTTAAAAGCAGCTAGAGAGAAAAAAAAAAGATCACATACAAAGGAAAACCCATCAGGCTATCATCAGACTTCTCAACAGAAACCTTACAGGCCAGAAGTGGGTGGAATGATATATTTAATGCAATGAAACAGAAGGGCCTCAAACCAAGAATACTCTACCCAGCAAGATTATTATTTAAATTTGAAGGAGAGATTAAACAATGATCAGATAAGTGAAAGTTGAGGGAATTTACCTCCCATAAAACATCTCTGCAGTGTATTTTGGAGGGACTGCTATAGATGGAAGTGTTCCTAAAGCTAAATAGCTCTCACCAGAGAATATAAAGCCATAGTAAAGAAAGAAGAAGAATTAATTACTAAGCAAATGCAAAATTACATCAACTACCCCCACAGTCAGTCAAGGGATAGACAAAGAGGACAGAATATGATACCTAATATATAAGGAATGGAGAAGGAAGAAAAAGGAGGGAAAAAAAGAACCTTTAGATGTTTTTGTAGTAACATACTAAGTGAGTTAAGTTAGACTGTTAGATAGTAAAGAAGTTACACTTGAGCCTTTGGTAAACACGAAGCTAAAGCCTGCAATAGCAATAACTACATACCTATCGATAATCACCCTAAGTGTAAATGGTCTGAATGCAAAAATCAAAAGACACAGAGTCACTGAATGCATAAAAATACAAGACCTGTCTATATGCTGCCTACACAATATTCACTTCAAACCCAAAGACATACACAGACTAAAAATGAAGGGATGGAAAAAGATATTTCATGCAACAAATAGGGAGAAAAAAGCAGGAGTTGCAGTACTTGTACCAGACAAAATAGACTTCAAAACAAAGAAAGTAACAAGAGACAAGGAAGAATATTACATAATGATAAATGTATCAGTCCAACAAGAGAATATAACCATTAGAAATATCTATGCCCCAACACAGGAGCACCTACATATGTGAAACAAATACTAACAGAATTAAAGGGGGAAATAGAATGCAGTGCATTCATTATAGGAGACTTCAACACACCACTCACTCCAATAGACAAATCAACCAGACAGAAAATAAAGTAAGGAGACAGAGGCGCTGAACAATGTATTAGAACAGATGGACCTAACAGACATCTACAGAACACTCCACCCAAAAGCAGCAGGATACACATTCTTGTCAAGTGCACATGGAACATTTTCAAGAATAGATCATATACTAGGCCAAAAGGGAGACTCAGAAAGTTCAGAAAGATTGAAATTGTACCAACCACTTCTCAGACCACAAGGTATGAAACTAGAAAGAAATTATGCAAAGAAAATTAAAAAGCCCACAAACAGGTAGAAGCTTAACAACATGCTCCTAAATAATCAATGGATCAATGACCAAATGAAAACAGAGATCAACCAACATATGAAGACAAATGACAACAATAATTCAATACCGCAAGATCTGTGGAACGCAGTGAAGGCCGTGCTAGGAGGGAAGAATATTGTAGTACAGGCTTACCTCAGGAAAGAAGTACAACCCCATATGAACAGTCTAAACTCACAATGAAACTAGAAAAAGAACAAATGAGGCCCAAAGTCAGAAGGAGGGACATAATAATGATTAGAGCAGAAATAAATAAAATTGAGAAGAATAAAACAATAGAAAGAATCAATGAAAGCAGGAGGTGGTTCTTTGAGAAAATAAACAAAATAGATAAACCTCTAGCCAGACTTATCAAGAAAAAGAAGAGTGTCTACACACATAAACAGAATCAGAAATGAGAAAGGAAAAATCACTATGGACACCACAGAAATACAAAGAATTATTAGAGAATACTATGAAAAAATATATGTCAATAAGTTGGAAAACCTAGAAAATCTGGACAACTTTCTAGAAAACTACAACCTTCTAAGACTGACCCAGGAAGAAACAGAAAATCTGAGCAGACTATTTACTAGAAATGAAATTGAATTGGTAATTAAAAAACTACCTAAGAACAAAACTCCTGGGCCAGATGACATCACTACTGAATTTTATAAAACATTTAGTGAAGACTTAATACCCATCCTCCTTAAAGTTTTCCAAAAAGGAGAGGAGGAGGGAATACTCCCAAACTCATTCTATGACACCAGCATCACTCTAATACCAAAACCAGGTAAAGACACCATAAAAACAGAAAATTACAAACCAGTATCCCTGATGAACATAGACACAAAAAATACTCAACAAAATATTAGCAAACTGAATTCAAAACAACATCAAACAGATCATCCATCATTTTCAAGTAGGATTTATCCCAGGGATGCAAGGATGGTACAATATTTGAAAAACCATCAACATCATCCAGCACATCAACAAAAGGAAGGGCAAAAACCTCATGATCATCTCCATAGATGCTGAAAAAGCATTTGACAAGATTCAACATCCATTCATGATAAAAACTCTGAACAAAATGGGTATAGAGGGCAAGTACCTCAACATAATAAAGGCCATATATGACAAACCCACAGCCAGCATCATACTTAGCAGTGAGAAACTGAAAGCCTTTCCTTTAAGATCGGGAACAAGTCAAGGATACCCACTTTCCCCAATTTATTCAACATAGTACTGGAGATCCTAGCCCCAGAAATCGGACAACACAAAGAAATAAAAGGTATACATGTTGGTAAAGAAGAAGTTAAATGGTCACTGTTTGCAGATGAAATTATAATGTACATAAAAATCCCTAAAAAATACACCCTTAAACAATAAGAACTAATAGTTGAATTCAGCAAAGTTACAGTATACAAAATTAATACACAGAAATCTGTTTCATTTCTATATACTAACTATAAACTATCAGAAAGTAAAATCAGAAAAAAAATTCCATTCACAATTGAATCAAAAAAATTAATTACTTAGGAGTAAACCTAACCAAGGAGGTGAAATACCCTGAAAACTATAAGACACTCATGAGATAAATTAAAGAAGATTCCAGTAAGTGGAAATACATCCTGTGCTCAGGGATGGGAAGAATAAATATTGTCAAAATGGCCATCCTTCATGAAGCAATCTACAGATTCAATGCAATCCCTATCAAAATATCAGTGGCATTCTTCAATGAACTAGAAAAATAGTACTAAAATTCATATGGAACAACAGAAGACCCCTGAATAGCCAAGGCAATCCTGAGAAGGAAGAATAAAATTGGGGCATTATGCTCCCCAACTTCAAGCTCTACTCTGAAGCCACTGTCATCAAGACAATATGGTACTGGCACAAGAACAGACCCATAGACCAATGGAACAGACTAGAGAGCCTATATGTAAACCCAAGCATTATTGGCCAATTAATATATGATAAAGGAACCTTGGATATATAATGGGAAATGACAGCCTCTTCAACAGCTGATGTTGGCAAAACTGGACAGCTACATGTAAGAGAATGAAACTGAATTATTGTCTTAACTCCTTACAAAAAAGTAAACTCAAAATGGATAAAAGACCTGAATGCATATCATGAAACCATAATTCTTAGAAGAAAATATAGGCAAAAATCTCTTGAATATAAGCATGAGCAACTTTCTCGAGCAAGGGAAATAAAAGCAAAAATGAACAAATGGGACTACATCAAACTAAAAAGCTTCTGTACAGCAAAGGACACCATCAGCAGAACAAAAAGGTATACTACAGTATGGGAGAATATATTTGTAAATGACATATCCTGTAAGGGGTTAACATCCAAAATATATATAGAACTTACACACCTCAACACCCAAAAAGCAAATAACCCTATTAAAAAGTGGGCAAAGGATATGAACAGACACTTCTCCAAAGAAGAAATTCAGATGACCAACAGGCACATGAAAAGATGCTCCACATCGCTAATTATCAGGGAAATGCAAATTAAAACCACAATGAGATATCACCTCGCACCAGTTAGGATGGACAACATTGAAAAGACAAGGAACAACAAATGCTGGTGAGGATGCAGAGAAAGGGAACCCTCCTACGCTGCTGGTGGGAATGTAAATTAGTTCAACCATTGTTTAAAGCAATATGGAGTCTCCTCAAAAAACTAAAAATAGAAATACCATTTGACCCAGGAATTCCACCCCTAGGACTTTACCCAAAGAATACAACATCTCAAATTCAAAAAGACATATGCACCCCTATGTTTATCGCAGCACTATTTACAATAGCAAAGTTATGGAAGCAACCCAAGTGTCCATCAGTAGATGAATGGATAAAGAAGAGGTGGTACATATACACAGTGGAACATTATTTAGCTATAAGAAAACAAATCCTACTATTTACAACAACATGGATGGAGCTTGAGGTATTATGCTCAGTGAAATAAGCCAGGCAGAGAAAGACAAGTACTGAATGATTTCCCTCATTTGCAGTGTATAACAATGAAGCAAGACTGAAGGAACAAAACAGCAGCAGACTCACAGACTCCAAGAAGGGACTTACGGTTATCAAAGGGGAGTGGTTGGGGAGTGTGGGTGAGAAGGGAGGGTGAAGGGACTAAGAGGTGTTATGATTAGCACTCATGGTATGGGGTGTGGCAGGGGGAAGGCAGTATAGCACAGAGAAGACAAGTGTTGACTCTACAGCTTCTCACTACGCTGATGGACAGTGACTGCAATGGGGTGGATGTACTAACTGCAATGTTTCTCTGAAACCTTCACAACAGTGTTTATAAATGATACCTTAATAAAAAAATACTGATTAACAGGACTAGATTCAGAGAATACTCAGATACAGGAACCATCAGAGAAGGATTTCATAATGTCAGTGATTAAAATGTTAAGGAATTTAGTAGAAAAGGTAAACAGCATGCATGAACATATAGGGAATTTCAGAAGAAAGAAAAAGTCCGAAGGAAACACTAAAGATTTACAATATCAGAGAAATTAGTAATTTTTTTGACACACTCATCAGCAGACTTGCTATAGAAAAGAAAGAATAAACTTGAGAATAAATCAATAGATATTACCTAAAGTGAAACACAAAGAAAGAAAAAGAGTGGAAAAGAATTAAAGGAGGTCTTAAAGACTGTCGACAATATCACATGCTCAATATATTTGAATCCCAAAAGGAGAAGAGGAAAAGAATAGAGCAGAATAAATATTTGACTGTATAATACCTGAGAATTTCATGAATATAATGGAATAATAAAATATTAAAAATCCAAGAAAAAGAGACCCTCAGCAAGATAAATGAATACACACACACACACACACACACACACACACACACACACACACACACATCTAGACACTTTGTATTCAAACTACTGAAAAAAAGAAAGAAAAAGGGAAAATTGTTAAGGCAGCCAGTGAAAAAGAAGTTTGCATACAGTGGAGCAAGGATAAGAGTTGAGAGCAGACTTTTCTTCAGAAACAAGTCGGAGACAAGCAATATCTTTAAGTACTGAAGATACCTGTGCTTAAAGTTCAGAGCTGGGTTGAAGAAGATTTAACTTAGGTTACAATTCTGTCATTTGTTTTCAGCTGTCCCTGCCATTGAATGTCTCAGAACGGGTCTTGCCTCCTTCCAAGAATCTGAGTGATGTTGTTAGTTTTTCATCAGTTGCTAAATTTGTTGTGGAGACAGAGGGAGTTCTTATCCTGGTCCAACCTCAGTCTTGTGCAGGAATGTGTGCCTAGGCCTCAGTGTTGGGGATTCTTAATAGGTCTGCCTTTCTTCTTGGTAGTCAAATTCTACCTTTTATCTGTGGTTTCTTTGCAGAACAGTTTCCTCTGCCTTCCCACAGAGGAAGGAAATATCTAATTGCTCTTGATTAGAAACCTGGGCTCTGGAATGTTTCTATCTCCTCCTCCAGAAAGGGGATTTAATATTCTCTATTCTTCCCACAGCAACAATGAGTCTTACCTGTGTCTTGCGGGTGAGGGTGTTTACTACCCATCCAATAGAGAGTGAAGTCTTAACAGAGAAACCCAGAAGCGGGTGGAGCTTTGTGCCTTTCTTACAGCGGGAGCCATGTCCTCCTCCTCCATGGACAACGGGGGTTCTCTTCAGAATACTCTTGCAGTATTCAGTGGGAGGTCCAAGGAAACAAGACCATGAATGGGTGCAAATTCTCCTTGTGTCTGTATCTCCCAGTTCTATACCATCACAATCATAGTTTTCTTTTAGCAGTTTATTAAAATTTTTGTTGATTTCTTCTTGACTTTTATTACAGTAGTCATGCAGTGGTGACCACCTTCTACCCACTAGATGCCATTTACTCACCCCTAGCTGTGCTGATTAAAAATGTCTCCCGACATTGCAAATGTCACCTTAAGGAGAAAATCACCCTGTGAGAACCACTACTCTAGACAAATAAACATGAATAAGGTGCCATCCCTTCTCTCAACCTCCTTATGGCGTATCTACCCTATAAGTAGGCATTCAGCAACATTAACCAATTCATGGACTATTTTGAGAGGAGCCAAGACTTCCTTAATCCAAATCTGTCTAAAGTTTCCCTTTCTGTAAGTCATTCTTCAGGACTTTTTGTCTTCAAGAAATCCCTGATTATATACCAAACCTCCTAAAACTCAGTATCAGCTATTAAATATCCTATGTATACCATAAGAGAATATGGGAGCCAGGATAATGAGTCTTTCATACAAAAAAGATTTCATTCACTATTAAGTAATATCTGTCAGCTACCGCACTGGGTACTGTGATCACAGTGTCAGAAATTGAGTTCACTATGTAATGGAGTGGTAAAGAATGGGATGTACGTTTAAAAAGTAGTTTCATAACATTTGTAAATAGAGTTGAATCATGTGCACACATTTAAATAATTCAGGCAGTTGCTTATTCTCTTGCATGCAAGGAATAGAACGTCTAGATTAAACCGGAGACAGGCTGTGTGAAACTGATCTTGACCTAGTGTCCGTTCCTGAGGGCCTTCGGTAGCATGGCATTTTGTCATGTGGAGTACAATTCTGGTATCTGAAAAAAAATTTTTTCTGCATGTATATGGTACCTGAATAAAAGACAATTACTTCATGTAAGGCATATTAGAAGTAACAGTAATCTGTTGCAATCTTAGAGAAATAGACTCACTTGGACTTAAAGAGACATGAAATATTCCCCTCCAGTTTCACACCTTTCTAAGGGATTTCAAAGCATAAGTTTTCTCTTAAAAGCTGACTCCCTAAATAAACCCCACAGACTATGTGTAATTAAATATATTATCAGTGATCGTGTGTGTGTGTACATATATATATATATATAAAATAAACTATAGTGTTTTAAAAAATAATATATGAAAAGTCATAATCTAGTTAAGAGGCTTTTAAGTGGAAGAAGTTTCTGACAGTGGAAAGAAGAAACATGGATGTTAGAGAGGCAGAGAAAAATGTGACGTTTTGTGGCAGAAATACAGTAGGAGGAATAGTGACTGGACATGGAAGTCAGGGTCTTCTACTCTTATTATGCAAGGCTGTGTATGTCTTATTGATAACTTTGAATTTTATCCTAGGAGCAATTGTAAGCATTAAGAAATTCTATCGAGGCATTTCTGTGGTCAATTTACAATTAGTCCACGTAATACATGATGGGGACTTAGATAGGGTGGCATAAGGAGAACACAGCCATATGCAAATCAAGAACAGAGCTCTCACGGGATACTGATCTACTGGTGCATTGATCTTGGACCCCCAACCTCCATAACTATAGGGGAAAAAAAACAGTTTGTTGTTTAATCCATGTCATTTTCTATTATGGGTAACACCAAAAAAAATAATAAAAGAAGAGTTCAGTTTTGGGATATAAAAAATTTGAGATGCCAATGTGACATTCAAGTGAAAATGTCAATATAGTATTGTATATATAGATCTGGAATTTAGAAGAAATGGCTGCCCTGGTAGTACCAATTGAAGAATTGTCAAGTAAAAGAAAGAATTTTAAGCTATGGGAAATTGATTCAATCATCTATGACAAGATATAATGTAAGAAAAGAAGATGGCCTGTTACCGAGCCCTGAGGAACTCCAATGCCACTGGGGTCGTCATCTGTGTAAGTTTATATACAAGCTTGAGCTCCAAGCATGGATTTGTATGACACATTCAAATACCAACTAAATACATACCTAGAATTTCCATCTCCTAAGTGCCAAGGTGTTGCCTGTTCATGAATCAGAGTAAAACAGGTTCTTGCGTCTTTGCTGCAAGCATATTCATAACATAATTAGTTGGCTCTAAGGCAATTTCACTATGAAGGATAAAAGTAGTTATGGCTAATTAGTTATGTGGTGAAATGTTTGCAGGAAAAATGCTTGTGGCTGTCTTTGGACAAAGATGCTTATGGTGAAAATGTCGGACATGAATAAAATAGATACAAGAGTTAGATTTTCTGGCACACAAAGGAGGAGCCTGTACTTTGAAGGGAAGAAGAGTCTTTGAGGGACTGGGAGGTAGTCCTAATGCCAAGTTTTAGACCTTAGGAGTATGGAGTGTGGGGAGTCTAAAATTGGAAATATGACACAATATACATATTACTCTTGAGAGTGTCACACTCATTTTTAAAAATTTAATTTCTGAAAGTGGGAAAAACTAAGGAAGTTAATTTTTTCCATTTTGTCACATGTCTGAAAACTTAAATTCAATGTATGTTACATCCATCAGTATTTCTATATGCATAGTAGTGTTTCCACTACTGTTCACTACTCTGCAGGAATCACCAGGAAATACACAACCTATTTGAAATTTCCATGAATTTAGCAAAGGCATCAAAGTCACTAATAAAATGATAAAATATGGTGCATAAAGATTTTCTGCCAAGTGATTTTGGCTTGATTTCTATGGAATATATGCAAATATGCAGTCTGCACAGTGGGAAGAATATTTTAGACCCAGCCATTTCTGAACTAGAATCAATTCAATTATTCTAAACCTTATTGTGCAATTTATGGATTATCTAGCCCAGTTCCATTTCTTTTTCTTTCTGATCCTTGGATTTTGCCAGTTTTTCTGCTTATTATAATTCCTCAAAAAGATGATCCAAGAAAAACAAAAAATAAAAAAGGAAAAAATAAATCTGAGTGAAAACATGATTATTTATGGAAAGCTATCCTGCTTAGGAAAAAGTGTTTAATAGGGTAGAAGGGTGACATATTTGGTAAAATTAAATTGAGAGATTATGTGTGGATTAAAGAGCATATGTTCCTAATTATTTTAGAAAAGTAGGTTTAAATGATTTCTAGCTGTTTGCTGAGCTCCTTTTACATTTTAAATCTTTCTTTAACATTGTTTTCTCAAATATAATCTTAAAAGAAGCTTAAAAAACAGAACAGATATAAATACAGTTCCTTTGGGTAAAGTAAGTTATGGGATCATGAAACTACACTCCTTTGAAACGCCCCTTACATACGCATACACAAATATACACAAATACATATGCATTAACAGACATACACTGATTCAAACATACGTGCACACTCATTTATACTTATATACACATGCATACACATTTGTACACAAACATACATAGACACATAGGCATAATTTACCCCTATATATGTACACATACATACACCAGCCCCTAAGAAAGTCCTTTGGCCATCTCTGCAGAACTCCAGGACTGGATGCAGTTTTGAAAATACTAGAGTAAATCACAAGGATTATTTCATAAAACAAAAGTTCTTTTAATTTTTTAAGAATTGGAGCAAATACATGGTATGAACATATACACGAATGAGTATCATAACTAGGTAAAGAATAAAAGTGGTGTTGGACATAATGAAATGCTTATATATACTTGTTACACAAATAAATGGATAGAAATGGCAATTGCCATTTACACCAATAACTACTACTAGCATTTTATTATATAACTTGATTGCACATACTAGGATAGATATCTGTTGGAAAGTGAGAAATGACCAATGGCAGAAAATTTACCACTTTTCTAAAAAGCCTGGGGTCAATAGCATATCTAGACCCAGACATTCCTACTTTCTCAGTAGCAGATAGGTTTGAGCAGAAGATTATGGAGGAAAAATCTTGCTGCATCGTACTCTTAGGTCCAATAAACACTTTGCTGAAACAGCAGTGTGACTTAGTTAAGCCTTGGTACCTTCATCACATTTCTTCCCTATGGGGAAAAAGTACCTCATTTAACTAAATTGAAGCAGATTTTTCAAGCAGTAACTTGAACATGTAAGTGGTTGGTAAACTTTCCATATTGGTCAGGATAGTTTGGCTGCAAGTAAGAAAAATATCCAAATGAAAATAACTTTTAAAAACTAAGGATATTATGAGAGATTCAGAGAGTGAGATTTTTACTGTTTATCATGAAAATAATCGTGTAACTCCACCCATTTTAGTCTTGCAATTCACCCCCACTTTCAGCCCTGATTGCTGCTCAAATCAAATGTTATATGGTTCCTCATCTGTAGAAAGTAATCATTATGAGGGAGAGAATACAGGGGTCTAACACCTGTGGGATACAGGAGTCTAACACCATTCAAACTATCCTCCCCTTGGATCTCGGTAATCTGCCTTCAGAAGTGGGAATTAGAGCCTTTCTGGATGCACATTTCCACAACAAGCCTGATTTTTGTTGCCTCCCACACCCACCTCAATTTTCCCGATCAGGCTTTATTTTTTTCTATTCCATGGTTTGCTAAGCTATTATAAATACGTCTGTCCTTTACCATCAACAGAACAAAAAGGCATCCTACTGTATGGGAGAATATATTTGTAAATGACATATCCGACAAGGGGTTAACATCCAAAATATATAAAGAACTTACATGCCTCTACACCCAAAAAGCAAATAAACCGATTAAAAAATGGGCAGAGGATATGAAGAGACTGTTCTCCAAAGAAGAAATTCAGATGGCCAACAGACACATGAAAAGATGCTCCACATCACTAATCATCAGGGAAATGCAAATTAAAACCACAATGAGGTATCACCTCACACCAGTAAGGATGGCCACCATCCAAAAGACTAAGAACAACAAATGCTGGTGAGGATGTGGAGAAAGGGGAACCCTCCTACACTGCTGGTGGGAATGTAAGCTAGTTCAACCATTGTGGAAAGCAATATGGAGGTTCCTAAAAAGACTAAAAATACAAATACCATTTGACCTGGGAATCCCACTCCTTGGAATTTATCGAAAGAATACAACTTCTCAGATCCAAAAAGACATATGCACCCCTGTGTTTATTGCAGCACTTTTTACAATAGCCAAGATATGGAAGCAACCTAAGTGTCCATCAGTAGATGAATGGATAAAGAAGAGGTGCTACATATACACAATGGAATACTATTCAGTCATAAGAAGGAAACAAATCCTGCCATTTGTAACAACATGGATGGAGCTGGAAGATATGCTCAGTGAAATAAGCCAGATGGAGAAAGACAAGTGCCAAATGATTTCCCTCATTTGTGGAGTATAACAATGAAGCAAAACTGAAGGAACAAAATAGTAGCAGACTCAGAGACTCCAAGAAGGAACTAGTGGTTACCAAAGGGGAAGGGTGTGGGAGGGTGAGTGGGGAGGGTGGGAGAAGGGGATTGAGGGGTATTTTGTTTAGTACACATGGTGTGGGGGATCACGGGGAAAACAGTGTAGCACAGAGAAGGCAAACAGTGGATCTGTGTCATCTTACTACACTTATGGACAGTGGCTGAACTGGGGTATGAGTGGGGACTTGGTAATATGGGTAAATGTAGTAACCACATTGTTTTTTCATGTGAAACCTTCATAAGAGTGTATATCAATAATACCTTAATAAAAATAAATAAATAAATAAATAAATGCATCTGTCCTCTTTGTAACTTCAAGAATGCCATCATTTCTTCTTTTCTCTGATCTCTTATTGGTCTAAGCCTTTTCTTTATTCTGTATTACCATTTTTAGGGGTGCAATTTTGGGAATGAGGAGGGAAAAAATGCTTGGGATCAATAGACTAGATTAAGTGCAAGGGTGACTTCATATTATATAGCCCAAAATGACACAGAACTTTATAGGCACCCTGCCTATAACATTTTTATGAAGCCAACAAATACACATTAATATTATTCTAACTTAGACTGTACTGCTATCAACTTTGACAATACTGTTACTGACATTTGTTGAGAACAGGCAGTGATTTATGTTAATCTCCTGAAGTAAAATAAGTTATTGTTCATTAACTGGCAAAACTATGGGATAAGAAAGGCTGACAAAACAATTTTGTTCTGATAAATTGTTATGTACTTATTTGCAAGGCTGGCATAAATAATCTCATTTCTTCAAGGTGCAAACCGTAGATAGCAGGAGACCGTTACATGTCTTGCCAGCGAGGGGCCAACAGCAGTACAGCACCCTCAGGGCTTTCTGCGTGGGGATCATTCATTTGTTTTCTAGTGTGTGGGCTCATTTCTAAGAAAAGTCCAAAGCCCAGTTCTGATAATTGTCAGTGAGGAAATACTCTTTTAAAAAAACAGGTCTAGTTGTCTTTGTGTTATTATTTAGAAAAAAACATTTTAATGCCCATAAAATTAATGTATTTTCATGTGAATTCTAATATGAAGCAAGAGCAGCAATCATTTTGAGAAGATATTTGCTCAGACATTATAATTTTTAATTGGTTGATCCTAATTTTAAAATGGATTCTTTTAGATGGTAAATTCATTACTTGTCAAGCTTAATTTTAAAAAATGTTCAGTTAAGTAACACATTCTGCCATATTCATAAAGGAGAGCTCGTTATGTGGTAAAAGATTATATTTGAAATACAGAAATATTGCAGTTGTGGGTGAATGTGCTAATGGAAACTGAGAATTAAGGTAATTCTCCTATATGTTAATACACTGTCTATGACAGAGTAATATGGGGGTTTGAACTTTATCATTAATTAGAAAATGAGTATAAAATCTATTGCAGATGAGATTAAAAGGAAACTACTCAAAACTGAGTATAAAAAAATCCTTAATTTGATTTCATCCTGTAAAATAGCTCAGTCACTCTGAACTTGTTATTGATGAAAATTTTTCAGATAAAAATACATGTATTTTTAGAAAAAATACAAATTTCCATTTTATTTCTCAATTCTTTGATGCAAAAAAAATGAAACATCTGAAGGGATATGGAATACCGAACACTGGCTGTCATACCCACTGAGTTTCACACTGAGATTTATGGGCTATGCCTTGATTCTGTAGGAAGGCTGAACTCTAGTATTCTACTCTATGATTAATTCTTCATATACGTTCTAAAGCATACTTTTTCTCCACAATTTCTAAGTCTTCCCTGATAGGTCTCATTTTAGACATAGGCATTCTTTGTTATTTTAACCATTGGTATCTGCTTCTAGTGAAAATGCACTGTAGCTCTGGGTTGAAGGGAGTTTCAGCTCTGGGCAAGTTCACTCTGGATTCTATGAGACTGAAAAAATAACAACAGAGCATTGGGGGTAAAAAGGGGCTTATACCAAGCTTTATTCTCACCATGGCAGGTCAACTGATAGAATCCTGTCTGCTTCTAGGGCAGCAGGCAAGTAGCAAGTCCATCTCTGTCTCTTCATGGGCTCCAGTCTCTGCTTCAGGCACCGCTTCTGCTCCAGGCCCTGCTCTTGCTTCTAGCCTCTGCTCTCCTCTGCTTAGCAATGGGCCGAGCTCTTTTTATAGCGACACAAACAATAATGGCTTATGCCAATGGATATACAAGCATGAGCCTGTGCAGTAGGCTAAGTATTACATCATTGCACGTACACAGTGGGCAAGTAAATTAGGATCAGATGAAGAATATGGCCATGGAACTTCCGTTTTTCCTACATGCAATAACATCAATAGTCATTTAGAAGTACAACCAATAATTTGCTCCAAAATAATGATTGAAGATGTCCAAGAGCCATTAGATTGCCTCATTTAGACACTTACTTAATGCCTTGATGCTTTCAAGATCCCAAATGAAGATTACTACAAAAGGGGATGATGCAATATTAGAAACAAGTTATTATATAATTTAGATAGTTTTGATAAACTAGAAATCTTAACATACTTCTGGCTCTGATAATCCATTTTGTGACCCTAAAAAGTTATTTCATTATTAGAATCCATATCTTGAATTGTCCCTCTATGAAAAATCACAAAAGATAAAATGAATGATATGAGATTTTATCAGTTTTATTTGATAAAATCACAAAGAAAAAAAAAGTTGAGATTTTGTCAGGTTTATCAGATATCTAATCAGTTATTATTTATCTTGCCATTCGTAGGTAAATGTTATTTTATACTATGGATTTACACTGATCCTAAGGGAATGTGCATGCTTTATTTATTTTTTAGATTTTGCCCATGGCTTTATTTATTTATTTATTTATTTATTTATTTATTATTTTGGTATCATTAATGTACAATCACTTGAATAACATTATGGTTACTAGACCCCCTATTATCAGGTACCCCCCACATACCCCACTACAGTCACTGTCCATCAGCATAGTAAGATGCTATAGAATCATTACTTGTCTTCTCCATAAATACTACCTTTCCCACCACTGCATTGTGTGCGCTAATCATAATGCCCTTTTTCCCCGCTTATTCCTCCCTTCCCACCCATCTTCCCCAGTCCCTTTCCCTTTGGTAACTGTTAGTCCATTCTTGGGTTCTGTGTGTCTGCTGCTGTTTTGTTCCTTCAGTTTTTCATTTGTTCTTATACTCCACAGATGAGTGAAATCATTTGATACTTGTCTTTCTCCGCCTGGCTTATTTCACTGAGCATAATGCTTGCTTTATTTTTAAAAACCATGAAAAAAGAGGGAAATAAGGATATTCTTGAGATATATAACAAAAGAATGCATTTTCACAGTCTAACAAATCATTAGGTAAAATGGCTCAGACTACCCATATTCATGAAATGTGAATGATTTCTCTCCTGTTCATTTCAAAGCTTTTTTCTTTGAATAGACAACTAATTTTAATCTTCAGTGTATGTTCATCATTAAGTCCTTCCATCAGTTTAAATATGTATATGAATATAACACAGGAAAGTTTGGTGCAAAAAATCATTTTGAGAGAGAGCAATATGAAATCTGTTCATTACTAACCATTTATCAAAATTGTGTAGTTTTTGTTTAATTTTCCAAGAGTAGATCAACTTTTAAGCATGACATAAATCTGAAGTAAAAATTATGGCACTTAACTTTGCTTACTGGTTTTTAAAGGAAAAACACATTTATAAATCCAGTGACTATAAAAAATTTGTTAGACCAAAGTGTTTTTAAAAAATCCTGATTTGCTACACAAGTTTGAATACAACTCCCTCTCAAGCTCTGATTATTACATTTCACATTCTCCTTTTCTAAAATATACTCCCCAGTGCTGTTGGTAATGAGATTGAAGAGCCCCAGATATGCTATGTTAACTTAAAAATTATGTATTGACCTGCTATTACATTCAAAGCATTGCAGTGACTTAAGGAATGGGGTAATGAACAAACCAAACTTAATACAATATTATCACTGGCCTCCATTTTCATATAGTGGAAGAAATGAGTATTTTTTTAATTTACTATTTTATTAAATTTGGTATAAAAACAAATATATGTAGCTCCTTTTCATGCATAAATATATTCCGTTAATATTAAAAAACTCAATTATGCACTTATGACTTTATACATATACAAATATTATTTCTGGGAAAATACACCCGAAGATGTTTACAGTGTTTGCCAGTAAGCTAAAGACCTACATTTTATTAGGTTTCACTTTTGTTTTGTTTGACTGTTTTTGTTCATGGCATCTTTTACTTTCTAAATCCATTTTAATTTGGCATAATTTACTTACAGTAAAACACAAACAAATAAAATGCATGGATCAAAATGGGTTTTGACAAATAACATATAACCTCATAAACATAACCTCACTCTTCAATCAAGTAACTGATTATCTCATTTCCATCATTATAGATTATTTTTGCCTCTTCTACAGCTTCATATAAATAGAGTATCATATGGACTTTATCGTTCTTGTCTTCATTTGCTCTGCATAATAGTTTTTGATATTCATTCAATTTGTTACATGTATCAGAAGTGTATTCTTTTTTAATTCTGTGTTGTATTCCATTGAATGAATATACTGTGATTGGTTCATCCATTCACCTCTTGATTGATATATAGTCTGTGTCCAGCTTGTGGCTCTTAAGAACAAACTATATGTACATTTACATGTTATTGTACAATCTGTGCTTTTATTTCTCTTGGTAAAACATCTGGAAGTAGAATTTTGTGATAGGTGTATTTCAATAGTATAACATTTTAACATTGGAAAACTGTTTTCAAAGTGACTATACCACTTTGCATTTCCATCAGAAACCTATGAGAATTCCATTTGCTCCATGTCTTCACCAATACTTGGCATTGTCAATCTTATTAAGCTTTTCTAGTGCAGTTATATATCATTATGTTTTATTTTTCATTTTCCTGATGACTGAAGATACTGAGCATCTCTTGCCCATTTTTGTTTGATTATTTCTTTTCCAATTATTATATAGTAAATTTTTTATACATTTGGGTAATAAGCCCCTTTGCATTATTAGAAAACTAAACATATTCTTCATTATTTAGCTTGCTTTTTCATTTTTTAATGCTACCTTTTGAAAAATGATTTTTTAATGAAATTCAGTGTATTGATTTTTTTCTTAGTTTGTACATTTTTGTCCCAAGGAATCCTTGCTTATATCCAGTTCACAACAAATTATTGTTTCCTTCTGGAATTTTGTAGTTTTAAGTTTTTATTTAAGTCTATGATCCATTTTGAGTTAATTTTTCATATTTCATGAGGTAGGGGCTGAAGTTCATTTCTTTTTCCATAGACATAGTCAGATGTTCTAGCAAATTTGTCGAAAACACAGTCTTCCTAAATTGAATTATCTTGGCACCTTTGTTAAATCAATTGATCACTTATATGTGTGTTTATTTCTGGACCTATTCTGTTGATTTTTATGTCTAGGCTTATGCCTATATGATATGCTGTTTAATTCTGTATCATATAGTATGTCTTGAAATAAAATATTATAGATCCTCCAACTTTGTTCTGCTGACATAAAATTGTTTTGGCTATTCTGGGATCTTTACATTTTCACGTAAATGTTGGACTCAGTTATGTAGACAAACATGCTGAATGCAAAAAAGGACAGTTCTACTTTTTCATTTCCCATTTATATGTCTTTTATTTATATTGCTTACTTTTTGTATTGAGTAGAAATTCAGTATGATATTGAATAAATGTAATAGGACCAGATACCCTCATATTTTTTCTGATTTTAGAGATCATAATTCAGTCTTTCACCATTAAATGTTATATGTGTCTTATAAGATATATTTAATTCTGCCCGAAGTTTTAAACTTTATTGTTCATAATATTCCCCTACTATCTATCCAATGTCTGTAGGATTAGAGGACCAACAGTGATGCTTCTTCAACTTGTTTTTTTTTCTCATGGATCACAGTCATGCATTGACTATTGCAACAAGTGTGAAAATAGCTGTTTGTTATATTTGGCAAATTATCTAGGAAGAGAAGACTGGTACAAATCACTTCATTATGACTTCAAATGGAAGTATGAGGGAAGGTTGTTAATTATGAATTCACTTCCTTTAATAAATGTAGCATAGTTAAGTTTTTCTAGAGCATATTGTTTAAATTTTGATAAATGGTCTTAATTTATTGAAAATATTAAGTTGGTTGTTATCCTTATTCTTATCCTCAATTATCTTTACAGCTCTTTTTCTCTAGGATCTTAATGATGTTGCCTCACTCATCCCTGATATTATGCTTAGTGTTTTCTTTTTTCTTCATTATCAGTCTAGCTAGAGGTTTTGGGGTTTAATTCTACTTTTTCAGATACAACTGTTTTGCAATAATTTTTATCTATTATTTGTTATTTTATTATATTGATGTTCACTCTCATCTTTATTATTTCCTACCTTCTAACTCGGGTTTAATTTGTTCTTTTATGTAGCTTCTTTATTTGGTAGCTTAAGTCATTGATTTTAACTATTCTCCCTTTATAATATAAATACTAAATAGAAATTTTTATTTAAGTATTGCTTGAGCTATATTCCTAAAATTTTATTATACTGTATATATTTTTATATGTTTGCAAATTTTTTCTAACATCGCTTGTGATTTCTTCTTTGACCTATAAGTTATTCAGAAGTACATTACTTAATTTCCAAATATTTGGGACTAATACAAATGTATTTCGGTTATTGAGTCACAATTAAATTTTATCTCTTCAAAGAATACATTTCTTATGAATTCAGTCCTTGCAGATTCACTAAGACTTGATTTATGGCCCAGGATATTGTCTATTTTGTGACTATCTCATTTCCACTTGAAAAGAATGTATACTCTGAAATTATTAAATGTAGTGTCCTATTAATATTAATCCATTAAAGATGTTTGGTAATTATTTAAAGTTCTCTGTATCCTTACTAATGGTAAGTATACTAATGGTAAGAGATACTAATGGTCTGTATCTTTTCTGTCCAGTATAGGGAAAGGAATGTTGAAATCTCCAACTGTACTTGTGAATTTGATGGTATATTTCTTCCATTCTGTCATTGTTTCTTAATATATTTTGAACTTCTTTTATTAGATGCACATACAGTTAGATTTGCTTGTCTTCTTGTTAATTTGACCTTTTTATCATAAAGAAATATCCCTTTTTTCTCTGCTAATATTCCTTTAACTGAAGTATACTTTGTCCAATATTAATAGACCCACTTCGGTTTTGTAACAATTAGTGTTTGCATGCTACAACTTTCCCCCAACCTTTTACTTTTTACAGATGTTCATCTTTAAAGTATATGTATTTTCACTATCATATTATTGAGTCTCCCTTTGTGTTTATATATTAGCATACATTTACCCTATTTGTAATTTTTCATTCATTTCAGTAGATACATCTTCTAAGTGGAAGCATTTTTTTCAACCTGAAGTACTTAACATTATTTTATTAACTTACAGTACAATTCTGTCATAAATAATGTATGTTTCTACTTTTACTTATTAATTGCCAATATACACAATAGATAACCATAGTAAAAGAATAAGAACCCTGTGTACTCACCATAGCCAGTATTAACAATTTTAAAGTAATATTATATTTTATTTATAGAACACAGTAATAAAAACGTACTCTAGCTATTGTATCCATTCTCCAGCTGATAAACATTTAAGTTACTCCTGTCCTAGTCTCCCTCTAGCAAATACTGATATAATGAAAATTCTTGTGAGCAACTCCTTATGCAGATAATCATAAGTGTCTCTAAAGTTTGTAACTACAATAGAATTGTAGGACTAAGGTTTATGTTCATCTTCAAAAATACCATTCATTTTCTGGTTGATTATAAAGCACCCCTTGGGCTAGAGGTAGGGATGAGTAAACAGAGTTGCTACAATATATTATATAAAATATCCACTTTTCAACAGAGTTTAGGAGACATAGAAAGAAACAGGAAAGTGTGACCCAATGACAGAAAAGAAAAGTAAGCTTAGAAACTGTTTTTTGAGGGTGCCCAGGTAATGGACTTAGCAAGAAAAACTTCTAAGAAGCTATTTTAAGTATATTCAAAGAATTAAAGCAACCATACCAAAAGAAAATAAAGTATGATGAAAATGTCCCATCAAATAGACAGTATCAAGAAATAGATGGAAATCATTAAATAAATACCAAATAGAAAATTCTGAATTAAATTTCTGGAAGTTCTGGAATGAAAATTCCATCTCCAAAATGAAAATTTTACTAAAAGGATCAAAAATTAATTTGAAATAGCAGAAGAAAAAAATAATTAAATTTGAAGATTATTGATAGATATGCAATCTAAACAGAAAAAAAACATTTTTTTAATGAACAGTACCTGATAAAAGTGTGGGACACCATTAAGTACATTACATACCAGAAGAAGAGAATTAAAAGAGAAGAGAAAAAATTAAAAAAATTGACAATGTAGAAATAAAAAGGATTATAAAGTAATCCTAGGAACAATTGTAAGCCAACATATTAGAAATCCTCACCAAAAAAGACATGCAGATATATAGGGATGGATGAATAGGAGAAGGGGGAAAAAAGTTAGGATGTTTGATATCTTGACCCAGACAATGGTTACATGAGTGTAGAGACATGTCAAAATTCATCAAGCTGTACACTAAGATTTGTGCATTTTATTATATGTACTAAGATTTGTGCATTTTATTAGATGCTCAATATTATATGTCAATAGGAAATTGCAAATTAAAACAACAGTGAGATACCACTATATACGTATTAGAATGACTAAAATTTAAAACACTGATGACACCAAATGCTGGCAAGGATATGGAGCAATAGGAATTCTCATTCATTGCTGGTGTGAATGAAAAACTATACAACTTCTTTGGAAGAGTTTGGCAGTTTATTAGAATGCTAAACATAGTCTTACCATACAGTGCAGTAATCACACTCCAAGTGTTTACCCAAATGGGTTAAAAAATCAGGTCAGGTCTACACAAAAATCACATGAACGTTTATAGCAACTGTAGTCATAATTGCAAAAACTCAGAAATAACCAAAATGTCGTTTAATAGGAATGCATCAACAAACTGTGGTATATACCTACAGTGGAATATTATTCAGCAATAAAAAGATATGAGCTAGCAAGCCTCAGAAAGACATGGAGGAACCTTGAATGCATACTGCCAAGTGAAAGAAACCAGTCTAAAAAGGCTACATACTGTTTGATTCCAACTATATAACATTCTGGAAAAGGCAGAACTATAGAGATAATAAAAAATGAGTAGTTGCCACGGATTTGGAAGGTGGGGGAAGGAAGCACACACAGAACACAGGATTTTTAAGGCAGTGAAACTATTCTGTATGATACTGCAACCATACACACATGACATTATGCATTTGGCAAACCCATAGACCTGTACAACATAGCGTGAACCTGAGCCAAACTATGGGCTTTAGTTAATGATTTGTGACAAAGGCACCACATCAGTGCAAGATGTGAATAATAGAGGAAACTGGGTAGATAAGAAAAGGAATATATGGGAACGCCCTGTACTTTCTGCTCAGTTTTTTGCAAACTAAAAACTGCCTTAAAAATCAAGTTTGTCAATTACAAAAAGATAAATAACTTTTATTAGGCAAAAGATTTGAAACAACATTTTTCCATAGGAGATATACACATGGCCAATATACACATAAAAATATGCTCATCATCATTAGGGAAATACCAATCAGACTACAATGGGATACTGCCTCACACAAATGAGGATGACTATAATAGAAAAGATAGTAACAACTTTTGGCAAGGATGTGTAGAAATTGGCCACCTCATTTATTACTGGTGGGAAAAATAAATTAATACAGCCTCTTTGGAAAGCAGTTGGCAGTTCCTCAAAATGTTAAACACAGGGTCCCCGTATGGTCCACTGTGCAATATCCAGACAATTCTTTATTATTCAGTCATAGAAAAGAATGAAGTATTAATACATGCTGCAACATTATGCTAAGTGAATGAAGCCAGTCACTATAGACCACATATTGTATAAATCCATTTATATGAAACATCCAGAGTAAACAAATCCGTATCAGCAGATACTAGATTAGGGGTTGCTAGGAACTAGGGGTAGAGGGGAATAATAAATGACTACTAAGGGGTATGGGAAAGTAGTCTAAATTTAGATTGTGGGGATGGTTGCATAATTCTGTAAATATATAAAAATCATGAGCTGTCTCCAGTGTATGGATGAACTTTAGGGTATGTTAAAAGCAGGGTGGCTTGATTCCCTAGCACAATTACAGTTGATTATGAAGGAAGTGGATCAAATGATAAATGGTTGAGTCCAATACCTACTAGGCTCTGGGTTCCCTGAGGGTAGCAACTGAGTGCTCTATAACATAAATAATAGTTGGTAAAGAAATTTAGTTAATTCCTGGCTAGCCTTCTGACTGACTGAATTACAATTCTGTAAAGACACTAGGAAATAGAGATAATTAGTCCCAAAAGGACTTTTAAATGAGAGTCATCACCAGCATCAGTGAGAGTAAATGAGTACTTTAAACCTCACTAAGCTAACCTCAACATAAAATAAAAAGTAAATCCACTTAACACATATCAAAATAGAATTTATGATACTGAATATAAGAACAAGGTAATCAATTTTATTAATGAAATCTGTGTATTAGGCTGAGATATTAATTGCATATATGTTCTTATTTAAGATTTCTAGATATTTCATTCAATGCTAGGTTTTTTTTTTTAATTTTAGATGAATTCCCCAACATCACATAATCTGGACCAATATAAGTTGAATTTTACAGAATATGTATAAAATGTAAATTTCCTAAATGGGACTGTTATTCTCTTAAGTGTTTGATTTAAATATTTACACCCTTTCTTGCAGGAAAAAAATTTTTTTAACTTGATTGCTTAAGGTATTTAAAAGACATTCCACCTTGGGGGGAGTTGACCAAAATGGTGACTTAGGCAGCTCCTTAACCCCCCTCCTTCCAAGCACACACTGAGTGTATAGCTACTCAGAGTAATTACCTCTGAAAGAAGAAAAACCCAAAAATTAGCTGAGTGATTCCAACATATGAGGCAAATGAGAAGAACACCCATATCTAAGTAAGTAAGAAAGGCTGCACAGAAGGAACAAAATCTCCCATCTCTCAGGTTCTTCCTGAAAGGACTCCATCTGCATACTTTAAAAGTTGCTGATTAAGAGTCTGGTCTCTAATTTAGCACATATCCAAGAGCTGACTACAGTCTTCCCCAGATACTGGGAGAGCTGGTGGGCACTTCCCCACCTTTTCCCTCTAGCCTATTCCAAGTCACCAGTATCTCCACAGAAAGAAATACCCATATCTGGCACTGCAGTTTTGCCACTACTAGCCAAGGAAAAGGCCCCCAGGTCACCTGTCTCTGGAAGCCAATGTTTCTTGTCTTCATGAGTCCCATAGGACTACAGCAGACAAAGCAGCAGTTCTCAGTGGGTTCAGGAACACCTACCCCTGTGGTTGTACACCTGACCTAGCATAGAGAAAGCAGGCAAAACAGTTATCTCCAGTTTCTCCCTTTAAGGGGCTTAGCTACATACTTTCCCAGCTGCTGCCTGAGAGTCTAGCTTCTAATAAACCTGCCTCTAGGAGATGACTGAGATCCTCCCCTTTTAGATACTGGTTTTGGCTCAGCTATTAGAGCCACTAAGATCAAAGAAGGTGACTTGGACAATCACAAAGATTTGAAACAACTAGGAGTTCAAGCCAGACTGATAGATGAGGTCTATCTCCTTCATAAAATAACTCTGTCAAGACTGGGAGAGGTTTATTCATCATTTTATTTAATGAGGTTTTATTTAATGGTTAGAATAGAGGTTTATTCATCATTTTATTTAATGAATAGAAACCAATACAGACAAGGAGAAGAAGAAACACAGGAATATATTCCAAAAAAGAACAAGGTAAGTATTGACAAACAGATCTTAAGGAAATGGAGATAAGTGGCTTACCTGACAGAGTTAAAAATAACAGTGAAAAAGAGGAAATCGAGGAGCAATGCATGTACAAAGTAAAAATTTCAACCAAAAGTTGGAAAATAGAAAAAATACCAAACAGAAATCACAGAGCTGAAAAATACAATAAATATGAGCTAAAAATTCAATAGAGGGTTACAATAGTAGACCAGATAAAGTGAAAGAAAGAATCAGCAAATCTGAAAGCAGAGCAGAGGAATTCATCCAACCAGAGGAAATAAAAGAAAAAAGGGTCAAAAAGAGTTAAGATAGCTTAAGGGACTTAAAGGATACCATTAAGTGAACAAATACACACTTTAGAGGGTCCCAGAAGATGAAGAGAGAAATAACAGAAAGCTTATTCAGAGAAATAATGACTGAAAACTTTCCTAACCTAAGGAAATAAACAGACAACCAGATTCAGGAACCACATGGAATTGCAATAAGAGCAATCCAGAAACTCACAACAAGAAATGTTAAAATTAAATTGTCAGAAGTTAAAAACAAAGAAAGAATCTTAAAATCAGCAAGAGACAACAAGTTTTTATGAAACCTCAGAAGACTATCAGCTGATTTTTCAGCAGAAACCTTGCAGGGCAGACAGGATTGAGATGATTTCTGTGACTAAAGAACTGCCAGTCAAGAATACCTCATTCAGCACAGTTGTCCTTCAGAATTGAAGAAGACCCAAAAATTGTTTTCCTGACAACAAAAGTTAAAGGAGTTCACCACTAGACCAGCCTTACAAGAAATGTTAAAGGGAGTTAGTTCTTCAGTCTAAAATGAAATGACACAATTAGTAGCAGGAAAAAATGTAAAAGTATAAAACTCACTGGTGAAGGTAAATTTATAGCAAAGTTCCAAATGCTCTGTTGTAATCATGGAATCACAAAATTCTAGTAAGAAGGTTTAAAAAATATATATTGCAAATAACTATAACTTGTTAATTTGTAGTAATTTGTTAATGGATACATACACTTTAAAAAGACTCAAATAGTGTCCTCAAAAACACAAAATGTTGGGGTGGGGAATCTTATGTATGTATGTGAAGGTATTATCAGCTTAAAATAGGCTGTTATAAGTATGTTTTATGTAAGCCTCATGGTAACCACAGAGCAAAACCTATGGTAGGTATAAAAAAGACAAAGAGAAAGGACTCAAGTCATACCACTATAGAAAATCCTCAAATCACAAAGGAGGGGAGCAAAAAGGAAAAAAAAAAAAAGGAACAAAGGAATTACAGGACAACTAGAAAACAATTAATATAGTGGCTACAGTACGTCTATTCCTATCAATAATTATTTTAAGTGTAAATGGACTAAATTAGCCAATCAAAATAGATAGAGCATCTTAACGATTGAAAACAAAAACAAAACAGATATAACTAAGGGCTGGCTTCAAGAGACTCACTTCAGTTTGAAGGACATTCATGGACTGAAAGTGAAGGGATGTAAAGAGATATTTCATGCAATGGAAGCCAAGAAAAAAAAAGGTGGGATAGCTATACTTAGACAAAACAGACTTTAAGCCAAAGGTCTCTGTAACAAGAGACAGAGAAGGTCATTATACAATAAGAAAGGGTCAATACATCAAGAGAACATAACATATATAAAAATTTATGAATATGGACCTCACATAGGAACACCTAAATAGATCTACCTCAGATGGAAAGTGCAGATAGAAAGGTGAGAGCCTCGTCTGAGGTCTCCAAGTGGGCATTAAGGGATTTTCAGTCACACAGTCCTGAAAGAGAAGTGCTCAGGGCTAAACATGGCTGCACTGGAACATAATAGAGATGCAGATGGATTTCTCTAAATGTAACCCTTAAACCAGAACCCCCTTAAACTAGAAACGGTAAAAAGCTTTTGGAAAATTTATGAACGCACATGTATTTTTAGTTGTCCTACCTCTGCCCTCCACTGGAATACCTAGCAAAATCTAGTATCACTCCCTTGACAATTGTGTGCGTAGACCTTTGAAAATGAAAAGCCAAAAATCTAAAAATGTCTTGCAATGGACATAAAATGGCAAACAAAAATTTCACCCTAAAGATTAGAGTTTACCTAAATTTTGCAGATTGTATTTCTAAACCTAAGCTTTACATTATCAAATCTCTATAATTATGAAAGCAGTGTAGTTGGCATATTTCTTCTCATTCAGAAGAACATGTGAAAGGGGTGTTCTGTGTCATTGTTTCTCATTTGTATAGATTTCAAGTTCTATACCAGTACATAGCTCTCAGAGATGAATTTCTAGTTTAACTGGAACATATCATGTTTTTCTAAAATGCTCAAACTCAATTCTGCAGCTAGTTGCGATCAAAATGTCTTACTGGTATAAAAATTTTAAGTGCTTGCAACTCCAAGTTTAAACCTCCAGACCTCTAGTATTATAATGTCTATAATTCATACCAAATGTCAGCATCATTGTAATGAGAAGCAGTGAGACATAGTGCCATTGTTACATGTCATCTGTAGAGTATCAAGAATATCTTCAATGTCAATGTTAAAGCTATAATCATGGGGCAATTGGTTGCATGTTAAAGTCAATACTTTAATATGAATAGGCTATCATCATTAGTCTGTTGCACTCACTGGCTAAGAAAATAGCTCCATTTTCATAGCTTAAAATCAAAGTGGTTTTGCAGTTTTGTGTTAAGTTCTAACTAAGCTTTTCAGAATTTTCAAAGCCATTGACTAAGCCTTATTTTCATGAGTTCAGCATGAAAGCATAAGCAATGACTTTTTTTAATACTTGAACAGGAATTATTGCTTTCTAAATGCTTTTACATTAAAATTTGTTAAGCTCAAACATTAGTACTTAATTAAACTCTTTTTGAGTTTCCTAATATAATAAGGTTAAATGGCTTAATTTAATTAAGCAAACATAATATTTATTAAGCATGCTGTATTTTCTCCAAAAAAATAAAAAACACTGATTTTCAGTCTAAATTCTTGAGGGAAAAGATAGTTCTGCATTCAGATTTTTTATCACATAACATTTTGCACCAGATAATTAAAACACTTGCATTTGTTCCCAGCTAAACTATTTGATTGAAGCCTACCTCCTTCCCGTGATAATAGAGAGATAATTTGAAAGAAAGCATTCAAGAATTAGTGAAAATTTAAAATAGCCCCTATGGAGAATTGAAAAATGGGGTTAATTAGGAATAAGTAAAAGGATTTACAGTAGAGAACAAGTTGCAAAACTATAATTCCTATATTTGTACAGAGCCAATAAGCAAGACTGGGATTTTTCCCCCACAAAGCAATGCTCCATAGCACAATAACATGATAAAAACAAGAGGATCTGATCCAAGGGATATTTTTGAAGATGAATATGCAGTACTTGATGACCTGTGGGAGTAAGAATCAGGGCTGCCTAGGATGCCTGCCAGGTTCCTGGCTTGGGGAATTTGTGGGTAGTAATGTTCTTTCTTAACATGATAGTTCAAAACAAGAAGAAAATATGGTAAGATGGAGAAGATAATGAGTTCAATTCTGGTCTCTTACTGTCAAGTTACTTGAGAGACATCCACATGGAAAGTCTGTGAAATGCAGGCATTCAACATCAAAATAAAATGAAATTTATTCAGTTTGGACATCTTGTTTAGTAAACTGGGACTTGGCAAAGAACCGTGGTTTCCTTAGGAATCAAATACTTCATCCTATACAAAGAAGAAGAAAAGGAAATTATTCTATAGTACAGTTATGATGCATTCTCAGGAGAATGGTTATGACAATTCTATAACCACACAGTCTGAAGCAATTCCCAAAAGACTGTTAAATATACAGGCTCTGACAGAATCCATAATAATACATTTCTTGTCTAACTGCCCAAAATATATGATAGATGGAAATATTTGACTGTGCTCAACTTTGGATATTGTTAACACATTTTACATAGTTTTATTTTTCTAATGGGAATGACAAACACACATGAAGAAGTGGTATGTCTTTCTGTTGGCCAACTAGATTTGTCCTCTCTGATTTTTAACATTTGCCATCTATGTGAACAGTTTGCCACCTACATAATCATATAGAGAAAAGTTTTATAACATTAATAGAAACTAAACTAGTATTTATTGTAATACTGATATACTAAATATATTCAAATTTTGTATATTTTAGGCTGAGGGTTCATAATTTTACTTGAAAATAACATAAAATACTAAAAACTATCTATAATTCCATTCTTTCTTAAAATGACATAAAGTAAGAAGTGAAAAGAAAATCTAGCTCTCGAAAGTCTTTCACAGAAGTGACCGACCACAACTGATAATTCTTGTAATAGTTTCAGTTCTTGCAAACAAGGTCAAAAGGGTGAAGAAAAATGATCCCAGATATAATAATGGAAATATAAGAAGTAAAAAGCAGATGCAGAAAGGGTAAGTAAGAAAGACTGCCAGCTGTTTAAAGAAAAAATGTTCACAAATCACTGTGGTGTTTTTAACACATCTGGAAGCAAATATATAACAATAGAAGAAAACAAGCCAGAGAGTTAAATAGAGTTAAAACTTGTTTCAAAATTTTACATTGTACTGAACTTAGTCTAATTTAAGTTACTGTTACCTGCAGACACTAGAACAGGGTCAAAGGTCCTTGTCTTCACCTATTAAAGGAATTTAACACCGAGACTTAGGAGTATGCAAGCAAGCAGCGCACTTTATTGGGGAAGTGAAGAAACAGAAACAACTTGATAGAACCGGGGTGGGCTGCTAATGAGAGAGTCAGCCTGAGAAGAATCAGGGTAGCTCGTATTATGGGGACGGAAAATGTTTCTTCATTAGTTATTAGGTCACCAAGCATGAGTAAGGAGGGTTTCAATTCACACATGCACAGTTGGATTAAATATATACAAACATGTATGTTGTAGTGTCATCTCATGTAGCATTAGCATATAAAATCTCCAGTCAGGGATGGGAAATTTAATATTGTAGTAAGGACAGGGCAACTATCAGGCACCAAATTTTCCTTATGCTCATGTCTGTCACAAGTTGTGTGTTTCTTGGTCCATTGATTATCTGACCAAGGGATCGCTAAAGCTAGGACATGGTAGCTATAAAACTTGTTAAAACAATAAGCTGACATGAAAAACAAGACATATTGGAACCAGTGGTCAAAGTCACAAGGCACTTTGTCAGGATTTATGTATGTGGAGTTGGACTGGTCTCTCTCCTTTTTCCCTATCTCAGTATGTGGAAATATGTTATGGATGTCTTTTGTAATTTCTGAAATAACCAATAAAACAATGATAATCAAAGTCATAACAAGTAAGAGAATAGAACAGATACATTGAAATAATTTAAAAAATATGCAATTCATAAAGAAAGCCAGGACAGAATAAATAAAAGAACAAATAAAGGATGCCACAAATAGAACAAAAAGAGCAAGATTTTCTACTCAAAGCACTCTCTCTCTCTCTCCATATATATATATATATATACACACACACACACACACACACACACACACACACACACACACATACACGCACATGCTGTGTAAGCATGCAACGTAAGCAAAAACAAAGCTGGTGTAGCTGACCTAATACATATTATACAATTTTTAACTTACTTTAACATATATTAATATAGCACAAAGGGCCTAATGATAAGAGTAACAGAAGACATAGAGGGACATTTCATGATATTTAATTTAACAGTAATATATAACATTAATACATTTATATAGACTTAATAACATAGCTTTAAAATATGTAAACCAAAGTGACAAAACTAAAATTTGAGATCAACATATCCACAATGTTAGTTAAATATTTTAAAATACTTCTCTCAGGAATTTATAGAAAAAAGAAGCCAGTTATAGCACATTTAAACAAAATGATTAACCAATTAGAACTAATTGAGACTTACAGAACACTATATTCAACAAATGAAGAAAAACATATCTTTTTCAAGTGCACATGAACATTTATCAAAATATACTGGACCATGAATCATTTCTCAATATATTTCAAAGGCTGAAAGTAGGACAGTATGTCCTGTGAATACTGTAGAATTAAATTAGAGCTCAATAAGGAAAAAATAGCCAAAAAAATCTCCATATTTATGGAAATGAATCAGAACACACTAACTAAACTATGAGTGATATAAAAGAAGTCAGTCACAAGGGAAATTAGCAAATATTTTTAACTCAATGATAAGAAAGTACAGCAGATCAAAATGTTGAAAATACAGCCAAAGCAATAAAAAATGGGAAATTCCCATTCTATAGTACTGGGATGCATAGATGCACTTTAAGATAAGAATGTGATATGGCATGCATCCAAACACATTTTAAGAGCAGTTAGGAGGCCAAACATTTTAAAAATATTCCTCAGGTCCCCTAAGCAGGTAAAATTCTCTCTCTTCCTGTTTGCTCCATGGTAAGACCATTGTCCGGCAGTTGGCTGTGTCTTCTAAGATCTTACTCTCCCATTGGGTTATTTACTTTGTCATAGGAAATCAATTATGAAATTTAGAACCTTGCCTATTGAGTATTTTACAGCATAAAATCAAATCATACATCAACAGAATATAAATCAACACTAATTTTCAGTGTTGCCTACAGTCTGAAGACTGAAATTGATATGATTTCAAACTGCAACAATGATATATAAAGCTGATTTCCAATCATAGTTCTTAGATGGTTCTGTGATTTCTAGTCTCCACTCTGGACAGATGCACGGTGTCCTGGACAATTAATCAGCAAGGAACCAAAGGTATCAGTTGCTTTAGCCAGGATGCCCCTTAGATTCTTTAGGCATTTGAACAAAAGAGGAAGCTGGCATGATTAAAAAAGTAACTCTGCTCTATTTTTATAAATTTAGCCAGAAAGGATCACTGTTTTTTTTTTTAAAGAAGTAAGAAGATTAAGATATTTCAAGACATACGGAAATCAAGTGAGAAACATGGAGAAAAATTCCCTGTGTTCAACCAGGCATACTAAACATCACAATTAGTAGCAGCATGTTAAATTAAACTTAAATTAAATCATTAAAATTAACATATTATGCATTCTTCCCATTTTTTGTCTTTCAAATTACTTCAACTTTTATTAGCACCAGTAGTATTTTCTCTTAATAACTTTCATGAAAATGTAAGTTATTTCCAAAAGAGTTCATTACATTGGGCTCTCTTAAACCCCCAATCATATTTCATTTGTTAGGCAAATATTAATTTGATTGATAAACAACAAATAATCCTATTTTCTCTCATTTTAGAGAATTTTGGAGATTATCCAGATACTGGCATCATTTTCTCTTAGTCTGAATTTATATTTGAATAATTTGGAAACTACAGTGTTTATTTCTAAGTCCATTTATTGATTGGATGTCTCCACATATTCATTCTAGATAAATTGCATGTTTGTAAGTATGGCATATTTTCTGGATAGGAAATAGGTTACCTCATGCACAGAAAAAAATCATGCTTATATTAGTGTTTTTCAAAATGTGGTTCTCAATCCACTTGCTTACAGCACATGCTACAAATGCTGACAATTCAGGCAAATTCACATGTACATGCCAGTGCATAAGAATTCTGGAGACAGCTGTATAGAATACACCACTTTATTTTATATAAATTGTTTCCTTTTTAAAAACTACAGTGAAATGACACCCTAGTGTAGAGTAGGAATTTTATTTATTTTTATTAAAGTATCATTGATATACAATCTTATGATGGTTTCACATAAACAAGAGTAGTTTCAGCATTCACCCATATTATCAAGTCCTCACCCCCCTCCACTGCAGTCACTGTCTATCAACATAGTAGGATGCTGTAGAGTCATTAGTTGTCTTCCCCATGCTATACTGCCTTCCCTGTAACCTACCTTTATTGTGATTGTGGATTATAGTGCCCCTTAACCCCCTTCTCCCTCCCCACTCAAACTCCCCAAACCATCCCTTTTGGTAACCACTAGTTTTCTCTCGGTATCTGCGAGTCCACTGCTGTTTTGGTCCTTCTGTTATGTTTCGTTCTTATACTCCACAAATGAGTGAAATCATTTGATATTTGTCTTTCTTGGCCCGGTTTATTTCACTGAGCATAATACCCTTGAGCTCCATCCATGTTGTTACAAATGGCAGGATTTCTTTTCTTTTAATGGTTGACTAATACTGTGTATATGTGCCACATCTTCATTATCCATTCATCTACTGATCAGGTTGCTTCCCTATCTTGGCTTTTGTAAATAGTGTTGCATTAAACATATGGCTGCATATGTCTTTTTGAATCAGGGATCTTGTTTCCTTCAGGTAAATTCCTGGGAGTGGAATGACTAGGTCAAATGTTATTTCTATTATAGTTTTTTGAAGAACCTCCATATTGCTTCCCACAATGGTTGAACTAATTTACCTTCCCACCAACAGCAGAGGAGGGTTCCCCTTTCTCCACATCCTCTCCTTCATTTGTGGTTCCTTGTCTTTTGGTTGTGGCCATCCTAACTGGTGTGAGGTGATATCTCATCATGGTTTTAATTTGCATTTTCCTGATAGTTAGTGATGTGGATCATCTTTTCACGTGCCTGGTGGCCATCTGAATTTCTTCTTTGGGGAAGTGTCTGTTCAGCTCCTCCACCCATTTTTTAATTGGGTTATTTGTTTTAAGGTTGTTGAGGCATGTGAGTTCTTTATATATTTTGGATGTTAACCCCTTATCAGATAAATCATTTACGAATATATTCTTCCATAGCATAGGATGCCTTTTTGTTCTGCTGATGGTGTCCTTTGCTGTATAGAAGCTTTTTAGTCTGATGAAGTCCCAGTTGTTCATTTTTTTATTTTGTTTCCTTTGCCCGAGGAGATGTGTTCATGAAAAAGTTGCTCATGTTTATATTCAAGAGATTTTTGCCTTTGTTTTCTTCTAAGAGTTTGATGGTTTCATGACTTATGTTCAGGTCTTTTATCCATTTTGAGTTTACTTTTGTGTATGGAGTTAGACATTAATCCAGTTTCATTCTTTTACATGTATCTGTCCATTTTCCCAGCATCAGTTGTTGAAGAGACTGTCTTCTCCCCATTGTATATTCATGGCTCCTTTATTTTATACTAATTGACCATATATGTGTGGGTTTATATCTGGGCCCTCTATTCTGTTCAATTCATCTAAAGGTCTATTGCAAATTGTTTTGATTACTGTGGCTTTGTAGTAGAGCTTGGAGTCAGGGAGCATAATCCCCCCAGATTTGTTGTTCCTTCTCAGGATTGCTTTGGTTATTTGGGGTCTTATGTGGTTCCAAATGAATTTTAGAACTATTTGCTCTAGTTTGTTGAAGAATGCTATTGGTATTTTGGTAGGGATTGCATTGAATCTGTAGATTGCTTTAGGCAGGATGGCCATATTGACAATATTAATTCTTCCCATCCATGGGCTTGGGATAGATTACCACTTTTTGGTGTCCTCTTTAAGTTTTCTCATGAATGTCTTGTAGTTTTCAAGGTAAACTACACCTTAGGTTTATTCCTTGGTATTTTATTCATTTTCATGCAATTGTAAATGGTGTTGATTTCCTGATCTCTTTCTGTTAATTCGTCATTACTATATAGGAATGCAACAGATTTCTGTGTAATAATTTTGTATCCTGCAACTTTGCTGAATTCAGTTATTAGTTCTATTATTTTCGGGTGGAATCTTCAGGGTTTTCTATGTACAATATCATGTCATTTGCAAACAGTAACAGTTTAACTTCTTCCTTACCAATTTGGGTGACTTTTATCTCTTTGTGTTGTCTGATTGCTGTGCTGCACATATATCACTGTATGTGCAGTACTATGTTTAGTAAAGGTGGTGAGAGTGGGCATCCTTGTCTTATTCCCAACCTTTGAGGAAAAACTTTCAGCTTTTAGCTGTTAAGTATGATGTTGGCTGTGGGTTTGTCATATATGGCCTTTATTATGCTGAGTTACTTGCCCTCAATACCCATTTTGTTGAGAGCTTTTATCATGAATGGATGTTGAATGTTTTTAAAATGCTTTTTCAGCATCTGTGTAGATGATCATATGATTTTTGTCCTTTTTGTTGATGTGGTATATGATATTGATTGATTTATGAATATTTTACCATCCTTGCTTCCTTGCATCCGTGGAATAAATCCCACTTGATCACGATTGATGATCTTTTTGATATGTTTTTGAATTTGGTTTGCTATGTTTTGTTGACGTATTTTGCACCTGTGTTTGTCAGGGATATTGTTCTGTAATTTTCTTTTTTGTGGTGTCTTGTCTGGTTTTGGTATTAGAGTGATGCTGGCCTCATAGAATGAATTTGCAAGTGTTCAGAGTAGGAAATTTTTAATAAGTGGAGTCTATAAAAAGTTTAGAATAGCATATAAGTTCTCTCATAGAACCAAATGGGTTAAATTTAATTTCCTGATAAAAAGTGGCAGTCAGTCAGTTTTGGAGAGAGAGAGAAAAATAAGAGTAAAAAAAGAAGAAGTACAAAATAGTTAGTATTCTTGCACTTCAAGAAAAAAATAGCTTCTAAGACATTATGACAATTAAAAATGAAGCTGTTCTGCACATACTCCATTCCTGCTTAGCAGTATAGGCCTTCTACCTTATAAAAATAGCATCATAATGAAAAGCACATGCAAATAAAATAAATGGTGATGAGAGGAGGAGCTCATTTATTCTAGGTAAGCTGTTTGAGAAACATTACTGAGGCCAAGCCAAAATGAGGGCATGAAAGGAAGAATGAGTATGTATAAGAGTTAACTTCAGTCTGCATACTGGAGAGAGACCTTTCCAAGTATTGTGGAATTGTTACTTAGTTACTATTCTACTAGGTTTCAACCTTAAAGAATCCACTGTGTCTCTATATATTAATGTTGTTCCTCCTGGTTAATTGCTTGGCCTCTCTACTTGGAAAGAAACATAAGAAATCAGAGATGCCAGACTTGCAAAAGATAAGTTTCAGCAGCCCAGGCAGCTTGCTATTTAGATGGCTCTCCTTCTTGCCCTTAGGACTCTGGAGTAAAGAGCTGTCGAGAATATTATAAAAGCTGGTCCTTTCATTTAGGAGGGTAACCTTTTTTACCATGTTGTATTTTCTGCACAGATTTTTAGTATAAACATAATTCATACACAATTTAAAAGTATTAACTGTAATGGAAACCAACTGACCCTTCCTTACCCTTCCCTATCTATGAATCCCTCTCCCCTAAATTTTGTAGCTATTTTTTTCTGACACCTACCTATTTGGTTATAAATAATAGGGTTATACACCTGTTTTTTGAGTTGTCACTATAAGACACTAACAATTTCCTTGTATTCTATAAGACAATAATTTAGATTTTCCCTTATTAGCTCTATTTTTAATTCCACCCTCTCCCCCCTTTCTGCTTTGCCTTGAATGTCCTCGAGTATAGAGTCTGAATTCAGTTTCTTCTCCAAATAAACCTCTATTTTCTCAGCTGGCCATGAGAAATGGAGCTGTTTGGCTGTACAGGATTGGGAAGAGACCCTGGCATTAAAGGTCTTGCAAACAGTTGCAATTCATTCTCCTCATTTTAGTCCACCTCTCATCTCACCTCTCCTCCAGTGAGAACTATCTTGCTTGCCTTTGATATTTTCTTTCTGTTTCATATCCCCTTTCTAACTCTAAAAACTGTGTTGTCATCTCCCATCTGATATTTTCTGGGGGTTTATACTATACTTATTTCTTTATTCCTACTTTATCCAGTTTTCAGAAAGAAGCAATGATAAATATATAGAGAGAGTACCATGTTTAACCCCAAAACCTGGATAGATAGTAAAATCTCTTTATTGCTTCATTGGATCACTTTTGTATAAACTACAAATCACCATTTTTTTTGTATTGATTTGGTTTAGTAGTTTTATGGACAATATTCCCATTATTTTAATTATGATAATACAATGAGAGTACAGATAAACAAGCACTCTTATACATTAATTGTGACCATGAAATTGGTTAATCATTTTGGAAAATAATTTAGCAGTATTTATTTAAAGCCTTTAAAACTTTAATGCTCTTGGGCCCAGTAAAATTCTACTTCTAAAAATCTGTTCTAAGGAAACAGTCTTAAATACAAGGATAAGAAAATCATGCACAAAGATACTTATGTATGTACTTACTATAAAAGGATAAAATAGGTGACAGTCTCATACTATGAGTAAGAAAATGGCTAAGTAAGGAAGGGCATAAACACCCAGTTAAATGGTATATAGATATTTAAATATCGCTTACAGAGTGTGTGAAAACAATGGAAGTCAGGAACTGAGCTGAAGGCTCCCTATATAGTTACAGATTCAGTGAGAAAGGTTTTTTCAGAAATAGAACAAAACCTGGGAAATATGTTTATTGAGAATATACACATTATTAGTATGTCGCAAACTACCAATATTGGACACATTGCAAATATCTTCAAAGGATTAATTCTTAGTGTGAGCTGTGTTTTACAAAACAGAATTCAAGTACACAAGTTGGTTCAAAAGAGTTGGGTATATTGGAATCAGCATAACTTATTTTTATAGCAGTACTAAATAGCTTCTGAATGTCTAGTTTGATAATGATGCATGAATAGTCTTACTCCAGGGGCCAGTGAAACTAATTATTTTAGAACATTGGTGTTTTGAATTTATGCCAGCATTCTCTTTCTTGAGAAGGGTACAAAACACTTCATACAAATTAACCCATTTGTTCACATCATTTCTTGCTGATACAGGTATGAAGCAAATAGTTCCCCAAATTTTTAATTGGTAAGCCACAAAGAACATTTGGCATCTTGTTGAAATATGTATTAAATAGAATCCAACTTTCCTGTACCCTGAGTCAATTTTTTTCTGCACTTGCCTTCATTGTCATTTCCTTAGACTGAGAAGCATCCCTCAACACTGATTAACTGCAGTGCAGAGGAGATTAACCTCTCACTTCCTGGTAATGATTTTAGAGTATTAAATGCAGTGAGCCTGAAGCAAACAAAACATTAATAATCAGTTATGTTGTTTGAGCAAAGTTTATGGTTGTAATTCAATGACTAAAGCCATTGTGACATTATTTTCATTGAATCAGAATGTTTTAATGGCCTATGTCAAAATGGAGTATCACTATATATATCATTTATATTATGTAACAAACATTGAGAAAATAACTAATGAGGTATTTTATGCTGATTAACTATCTGGAAAGATTATTTAAAATGTTTTAAAAAGAAATGCATCCCTCTTGATTATTACTGACTACTTCAGTCACATTAATCATATATACTTCATTGTTGAAGATGAAAATTTGACCCATAATTAGTATTGTGCCTTGAGTGATTCTCCAGTGGAGACTCAATTCCATTTTAAAGACTACTATGGTAGCATTTCATTCTATGCAATGACTATTTCCATTTCCCAAATGAAAGATTCTATTAACACTACTTTGGTGCTATCAATATAATACAATGTATTAAAGGAAAGCCCTATAAAATATATGTTGCTTGTAAAGTCCCTGTTTTATAAATCTGTTTAAAAAATCCTTTTGCTATAGTGTCAATATGTATATGCTTCATGACTTTGTTTGAATGTCAATTTAAGGTAAAATTTATAGTGCATTGTGATTTTTTTTGTATATCAAGAGGGGCTGGTACCATGAGGGGTAGAGATATAATTATAATAGGAACTTGGGACATGAATAGATTCCCTTCTTTTAGTATGTACACTAGTGGCAACAGTGCAGTCATCTTTCTTAGACCCAGATACATGGTGATATGGGAAAGAAAAACAAAGAAATGTGTAACCTTGGATAAACCCAAGGTTTACCAGAAATGCAGCATGTACTTTAACAAAATGTCCAGTCATTGTGATAAGGTGAAAAGAGAAATAAAATATCATTGAGAATAAGATTTAAGTCAGTAAGTGTGTTACCAGCTGTCATATTTCCACAGGAAGAGCTTTTCTAACAGGAACAATAAAAACATCTGTAGTCACAAATCATCAATACAGCATTTTGAAAAACTGTCAAATTTTATGGGAAATACATTCAAATACATTTTGCTCTCTTCCTTTAACACTGTAATTAAATAATCAGCTCTTATTTACAGTTTTTCTTGATATATTGCTTCTCCCCAGTAGACTGTTGCTCAAATTCAGGATTCCTGTAGTACTTTGTACTTAATTAATTTTCACCAAGTATCTCACTACTGTGTAATAGTTTGTATTCATGTCTATTTCTTCCACTAAGCCAGGACCTCTTTAATATCTGGGACTGTCTTATTTATCTTTATGCCCCAGATGAGAATCACAGTGCCACATAGAGAATCAGTTCTAAATAAATGTTTTTAAATAATTACTTTTTTTAAACAGCAAATATTTATCAAGTCCTCACTATGTGCCAAGTTCAACAGTACATATTGGGGATTCTATAGTGAATAAGATAAAGACGTTCATGAAATGTACATACTAATGTAAGGTGACATAGAATACATAAGTATATATTTATATGTGATATTAACTTCATTATAATATCTATAACTACAGTCTATTTATATCCATATATATCTCTGTATTTGTATATATATCCATATACATATGTTTACATTTATATCAGGAGAATTTACTGTTTGCTCCAAACAAAACCTAGTGATAGGCAGACAGACCGCCAAACTCCTCCTAAGAGCAGGTACTTTAGAAGGCTTGCAATTATAAATTATTTCTCTGCCTCCTAGGCATGTAAGTATCCTACCACCCAGCCCTGTATTCTCAAAGACCCAAGAGCCAGTGTCTCTTTGAAATATAAAATTTCAAGGAGATAACTTGCACTCTTGTTCCCAGGCCTTGTGGGAAGGCAGGGGCTCACCTTGTTTTAACTTGCAACACTGACGTGTGTCATAAAGATACAACCCACTCTTTCTCCTCTGGATAAACTCCACTTATCAAATATGGCCTGTCACATGGACCACCCCCTTTTAATCCCCTCAGGTGTCTTTGCCTTGGCACACCCAGCCTTTAAAAAGTCTCCTGCCTTTTGTTTTAGTGGAGTTTAGCTCCCATGGACCCTCTTCCCTATTAAAGTAGGATTACTGAGCCACATTTATCCTCGGCCCTTTAGTGTCTGAGTTTATCTTTGACAGGAGTGTAGGTGGGGCATGAGCTCTTAGGCAGATGTAAAAGCTCTCAGGTGGAACGTGGCTTGGTGCTTTGAGGAACATCAGGGGGTCACAGAGGCTAAAGCAAGAGGGGCAGAGTGGTGGGAGTGAGTCAGAGTCGGGCTGAGCTATATTTCCTGGATACAGCTTCAGATTTTATATGATTAGGATAGCAAGCAACAGAGGAACTTGATTAGGGAATATCATGGTCTGACTTACATTACATGAATCACTCTGGCCACACCATGGAGAACAGGATAGTGGTAAGCTGGAGACAAAAACGGAAGAAGGAAGACCAATGGCAGCGTCCAAAAGAAAGACAGTGTGCCTTGAATCAGGGCGCTGGTGGTGATGAACGTGTTGGGAAGTGACCAGAATATGGATTTTGGAGGATAAGCTGAAAAATATTACTGTTGGATTTGATTTACAGTCTGAAAAATAGGGGGGAAGTCATTGAATACCAAGCAATAGATTCAGCAGGAGAAATAAATACACGCATTATCACAGTTAAATTATTAAATGTAGCAAAACCTAAACTTTCATATGATCTGTAGTTTGTAATTCTTGGTATAAATCCGGGGAGAGGAAAATCCTGGGGCAAAATGCCTTTGACTCCGAAATCAGTCAAAAGGAGAAATAAAGTTTAAACCCCTTTAATGCTTATAAGAAGATGTCCTGCATCTCTCTCTCTCTCTCTCTCCTGCTGTGGCAGCAGTGAGCGCATACTCCCCTCAACCTCTCAGGTCCAGATAAGCCCTCACTTGCACAGATGATTACCCATTGATAAGGAGATGGACTACTTTTCTCCACCCCTTGGAAATGCCTGTTGATATGGAGATACACTAAAGCCAGGTGAGAGATTCTGGAAATACTGCAAATTTTACCCACACTTGGCAAATAAAGTATCTACTTAAACCTGTCCAAACAATTTGAAGTTCAGTATATGTCCTCTGAATCATGCATTTTTAGAAGAGTTCAATTCAAAATTCATCAGCAATGTAGCAAGGTTTCTGTAAGCTTGTTGTAATTGTGTCTATCTGGTCCACAGTGGATAGTGTTCCATGACATCCACAATCTTTCATACCTTTTTGAGAAAAAACATGAAGCATCTTACCTACCAGCCATAGCTGTGATCCTCTTGGCACCAGCTGAGTTGATTGCTATCATTTCGCTAATGATTGAATGCACAAGTACTTTTTGCGCAAGTTAGCCATTTTAATTCTTCATTAGAGGTAATATGATATGTATGTTTTTGACCTATATGCAGAAAATAGTCCATAGTAAATAAACTTGTCTGCTGTACTTAATTTGGAAGAAAACATTTATAACATCTCAAAATGGGGAACATTGCTTTCCCAGAAAATAAGCCAGATGTACCTCATCCAATGATTTTACTCACCTTTATTAGTCACAGACAATATCTTGAATACTAGAGGCTTGTACAGTTCTAAGGAAATAATAGGAAATACATCCAGGAGAGACCACTTAACAGGGTTTCTATAGACAAGAATTTTCTAAAGCCTTTGGATTGAATCTCAGAAACACAGAATTTAGAAAAAGGACTAAAATAAGATCTTGGGGTTCAACTAAAATCCCCATGTCTAAAATATAATCCTAAATAAAACTTCTTTCATACCAATCATCTGGGAGCCTATTTTAGCTACATTTGGGATCTAAGACAGTGCCTTTCATTCATTCATGCATGAATTTGCACTGCGATCCTACTCTATGCCAGCCGCAGTGTTTCATGCTAGATGAATCTGTGTTCCCTAAAGTGCACATATCTACTGCTCTCATGCACAGGAGAAACCTCATTCCTTCAGCCTGCTGACAAAACCTGACATTAGCTTAATTGTTTTCTTTATGATGCTGATCTTTGGTGTCTAGTGCAATTCAGATTTATGTTGAATCCAAACTCTGAACTCACGTTAGTTTTATGAACTAACAAATTCTTGATTCACTCCTCTGTAAAATGGGTTGTGGAAGAGATGATACCTAAATCCCATTTATGTATTTCTCTCTCAGAGCATACTAACATTTTATTTAATTTATAATAATTTTTAAAGATTATATGCATTTGTCTCTAGCTGATTAATCACTTCAAAGATAGTCTCTATTATCTACAAATGAACTATGTAAGGACTGTTGAAAGGCTTCCAGAAATTTTTTGGAAAGTTACTTTATGAGAATTTTATAACCACACTAAATCACTCTAAAATAAGTATGTTGTATTTTTCTTTAAGGGTTTAAACAGTTTTCAAAAGTTAAAACTTACATCAACAGGGTACAGGATAGACTTTTATGCTCTCTCCTGAGTATTAGCCCTCTCCTGGCACATCAGTTTATCAGACATACTGTTGATAACTTCTCATGCACTGTGCATACTTCTTCTTTTGGTGGCAACAGTGAAGATTGATATATATATATATATATATATAATATTACTTGTCCTTAGGTATATAGTCAATCCAGTTTTTTCAATGTTAACAGTCATCCTGGAATTATTGTTTCCAAAAATGGAAAGAGAGGGTCTAAATTGAAGGCTTATTATTATTATCCTTTCTTTGCTTTTGACACAGGGACTCCTCTGCCTCTGTGTCCTCCTCCTCCTCTTTCTTCTTTCCTCTTCACCTTCTAATTTTTTTTAACAATTTTAGGCTCCTAACAGTATTGCTTTATAACACTATACATAAAAACTAAAATGAGCTGGAATAAGACATTTGAGTCTTTTATTCATTTCTCTGTCTTCCTATAGGGAATGTTAATGGTGTCATTAAGATAATTGTGAATATTTATCTGCAGTTCTATATGAGATATTAGACTTTTTTATGTTTGATTTATAAATATAGAGAAAAAATACAGGTAATTTTAATTCAAAATATTGTGAGAAAATCTTAAAACAGATACATTAAATTAATATAAAGTGCTTACTTTTGACAAACCACAATTACATCTCAATCCTTTTCACCTAACAAATATCCTATATAAGAAGCACGTTATCATTTTTCAAATGAAGAAATTTAAGCAATGATTGTAAAATAAAATTGTAATTTCCATTTTTCTGATTTCTTTCCATAACAGGAAACCTGTGTGCAGGTTTTTACGTGGCCATTGTTTCAACTCATTTAGGTAAATACCAAGGAGCACTGAAAATGGTTTGTATTGTTAAAGTATATTTAGTTCTGTAGAAACCACAAGCTGTCTTCCAAAGTGCCTATACCATTTCACATCCCCACCAGGAATGAGTGAGAGTGCCTGCTGCTCCACATCCCTGCCAGCATTTGATGTTGTCAGTGTTCTGGAATTTGGCCATCCTAGTAGATGTGTGGTAGTATCTCATTGTTTGAGTTTGCATTTCCTGGTGGACATACGATGTGGAAGATCTTTTCATATGCTTATTTGTCATCTATATATCTTCCTTGGTAAGGTCTTTGGCCTATTTTTTAATTGAGTTGTTTTCTTTTTGTTGAGTTCTGAGATTTCTTTGAATTTTTAGGTAACAGTCCTTTATCAGATGTGTCTTCTGCAAACATTTCTCCCAGTCTGAAACTTGTCTTTTCATTCTTACGACAGTGTCTTTCACAAAGGAGAAATTTTAAACAAAATTTTGACAATAGAGCAAAGATAGTCTTTTCAACAGACGGTCATCCTGAAACAATTGGCCATATACGTGCAAAAAATGAATCTAGACACAGACCTTATACCCCTCACATAAATTAACCCAAAATGGCTCATAGGCATAAAAGTAAAGTGCAAAACTATAAAACTCTTAGAAGATAACATAGGAAAAAACTAGGTAACCTTGATTTGCTAATGACTTTTTAAATATAACACCAAAGGCATGATCCATGAAAGAAAGAATTGATAAGCTATACTCATTAAAATCTTCATCTCTTTTCACTTCACAGATTTTTAGAAAATATTATCCACACTTGTAATTCCAACTCTCACTTTTATGTTTCAACTACAAAACCTATCTTTAATACAGACTTCACTTGAGTTAAAGATCTTTACTAATGCCCCTGGGTATTTCTACTTACATATGCCACAATCATCTTAAGCATAACTTGTTCAAAGCCAAAATTCCTATCTTCCTTTCCCAAACTTGATTTTTATCTTTTATTCCCCATGTTGATTATTTTTATCACCAATCATCCCATGCTTAAGTTGGAAATCAATATGTCATTCTAGACCTCTTCTTATCACTGATTAAGTATCATTTATATCACTTGTTACTTTATCACTGATTATCAATTCTATTTCTTATGTTCCTCCTAAATATTTATGTTGGTCTTTTGTCATCTCCATAGTCTTAGCGTCAGACAGTCATAATTTTATTAGTAGTACTCTGCAGTATAAAATATAAAATATGAATCTGATCACATCACTCATCCTTTTGCTTTTAATCCAGTAATAAATATCCTCAGTGTTTAAGGTAAAATATAAATTCCAAAACATGATGCACAAATCCCTGTATTTCCAGCCACCTCCCAGTCTTTCTGGCATTATCTCCTATATCCCTTCCCCTTTCCATTCACCCTGAACTGCATTCATACTGAACCACCTCATTTTCTATAATTCTCCCTGCTCTCCACATCTCAGATCCATATTTTGTTATATATTGCTTTCTCTGCTGGAAATGGATTCCCTCGTGTTTAACATCTGGCTGTCTTCTCCTCATCCTTTCTAATTTCAACATTATTTCTTCCTAGAACCTCTATTTTCCCAGGCTAGGTCTCGATCACTCTCTGTGCTTCCATATCACCTTGTGCAAACGTCAAAATTTGAACACTTAATACATTGCATTTTGATACTTTGTGTGTCTATATAGATTTACTATAGGCTCTATTACTTCTAAACCATACTAGATAGTTGGAGCTATTTTCTCCAAGTAAATATTTTTAGATAAGATTATAAAACCTCCTCTAATATCAGTTTAACATTAAATGAATTACATTATTTAGATTTGGAAAACCTGGGTTCCAATTAGATTCTGCCACTAAACTTCCTGCCTGCTGAACTTTGGAATGTTAGAACAGTAAATTGTCCACCTCTTAAAGCCAGGAATGTTTGCCATTATTGTCAAAATAGTAATTATTAGGTGATATCTGTTTATAAATTGCCCCTGAATGGGTAAATGTCTGCTGGGTCTTTAGGAGACTTTGTTGATGTAATGGATAGGTCAGTGCCACTGCTCCAAGGTGATGTTGGGGTGCAGTGGATCCAGTCTCAGAGCCGAGGACATCTGAGCCCACTGTCCGTCCCAGTCTGGAAGGTTGTATCTGCATCCCCAGCCTCCTTAAGGTGGCAGCTACAGCAAAGCTTCTCAGCCAAAGACTTTTCTTAGCATTTTTATTATTGCCCCTACACCTTCCTCAAGTTGATGGAAATTGGACATATTTATTTTACTAGAAAGTTTTCTTAAGTGCTTATGCAACGGTACAATTCTATAATGAATGGGACTTAAATCATTGAAAACCATTTAATTCCTCTGCCTTCATTCATGTTTCTCCTTAAATAACTAAATGTGTCCTGTTTCTCAGGGATGTTTTCCTATAAATCTGACGAAAGCCTTTGGGTGTTTTTCTCTCTAGTCTCTTTCTCTTTCATTAACATTAAGTTAAAAGTTAATCGCAAATCAGAGTGCCATAATTTTTCATGGTCACAGCACAAAACAATATCACAAATACATATAAAGCTCTTAACTCTTGCCTAGAAATGAATTATCTAAAATTCACTTCATGCTGAGATGATGATAATGATATTTGCAATTTTTAGTCCAGGGAATGACAAAATGTTCTGGAATAGATGACTTTTCTCAGGATGTAAGCATTTGCTTCTGAGACAACATTGTATGAACATTCAGACTCAGATAAAATCTCAGAGATTTTTAAGCCTTTTTAGCAAAACTGATATGTTAAAAATTCATGGAGTTTGAGAAGTCTGAATTCTGGACTTCATAGCAAACTTGAAAATAAAAATGAATGTCTTACAATAATCTTTAAAACAGTGCCTAATCTTTAAAATGGTGACTGCAGATAATACACATTACATATCACAGGATTACTGTGAACATATGAAAAAAATTGTGTTAAAGAGCTGTGTATATTGTAAAATAGTCTAAATATATTAACATTATACCTTTTCATTATCTTCTCCTCCTCAAATTAATAGATTATGTATTTTGTAAATTATAGATTATATGACCCAAGTATTATATATGCTGTAAGAGTTATTTAAACATTATTCACTAATTGATTCAGATAATAAGTACCAGCTTGTTTTGTTTGGAGGATCTTAAATGATAGAAAGAGTTTGTAGATGTCATCATTTGAAATGGCATATGTTCCCTGAAAAAAATAAATCATGCAGCACATGATCTTCACTAATTACTTTTTGGCCTAACGCTGAATTATTGTAGTTCATTTACCCATCCTCTTTATCAGTCATACAACAAATTTCTATTAAAGCTTATGTCATGTTCCAGGCAGTGGATTATATGAATAAGATGTAATTCCTAAATTCAAAGGGTTCATAATATTGGAAAGATAAGCAAACGACAACTAAAATGCTGTATGACAAGTGCTAGGAGGTACGTAGGCTATGAGAAGGTAGCTCTCCAGGGGACGGGACTCCAGAGTTGCATTTTTAAAAATGAGTGGCAGATGCAGTGAGCTCCATAAAGCAGTAGGGAGTGGTCATGGTACAGAGATGCTCTCAAGCAGGAAGGAACGTGTGTTTGTCAGAGGGAGGAACACGTGTAACAATAGAAATGGTAAGAAAAATACTCTGTTTTAGCAAAGTCATTGTAATGCCCGCCTGCAGGGTTCTCCTCCCTGCTGTGGGGAGAGAGAGAAGAGCACGTTCAGGAGTACGAAGAGGAGACTGAGTGTGGTCGAAGCACAAGAAGAAGATCACAACATGGCTTGAGCGATACTGGAATGAGAAGCAAAAGACAGATCATCAAGTGCAGTATGTGCTATGCTGGCAAGTTGAAATTTTATTTCTGGAGGCTACGAACAGCTATGGAAGAATTTCAAGCCGGGTTGTGACTTGACTGCATTTGGCTTTTATGTGTATTAAAATCTGATGGTGGTGTGGAGTGTGGATTGACCAGGGCTAAAGATGGAGACTGATACAGTGACCCGCAGGTGCCAAGACAAGGGTTTGAACTGAGAACTTGTCAGTGGAAGCAAACTTCATAGAATCTCAGTTAGTAAGCATTGTCTCCTTAAGAACCATCAGTGTTTTTTCAATTCCAGTAAAAGTAAAATCCAAGCTCCTTATCATGCCCTTAAAATCCCTTGTAAATCTCGGCTCCTAAGTGACAATAGGTGGCAATATAACACAGTGCCAAAAGACTGAGCTTGTCTGTATGTAAATCTCAGCTCACCAATTAGTACCTGTATAAATTACTTGACTTCCTTGTGTAAATATGAGTGTAAAATGTCATAATCCAATTACACTTCTAGCAGATAATCGGGCAGTGAAAAGCACTCAGTGTATGCAATCTAGTAAGCACATCTCATGCCATTCTCTACATTCATTATACTTCAACCTCCCTGGCCTTCTGACAGAATGAACTCTCCAGTTTTGGAGGATTGAATCTTTGTCCTTTAGCCTGGCACATTCTTTTTCCAATAGGCTGGCTCCCTTACATCTTTCAGCTCATGGCTTGAAGACCACCTCAGAAACCTTCCTTGAATACTGTGTAATATACACACCCTACCATTATTCTCTATCATGGCAATCTGATTATAGTCTTCATAGCACTTAGCAGCAGCTCTAAATATTTAGTTTATTTATTTGCTTACTTGTTAATTGTATATCACCTCAACTAGACCATAAGCTTCATAGAAATTCCCTGTTCTCTTGTGTAACTTTGTATCCATTGACTCTAGCTCATCATCTAGTGCCCAGTAGGTTTCAATAAATAAATGTTAAATACATGGTACAATATATAGACTTGGAGAGTGATCCAGTGTGGAAAAAGTACAGACTGATGGTAAGGGAGAGGTTATTGAGCAGGATGAATATGGGGGGAGGAGCAATTTGGGTGTTGAAGAAAGATGAACATTTTAAATTCAGACACATTTGTGGATACAAGTGAAGCTGCAGAGAAGGCATTTGTATGTTGGGGCAGGATCTCTAAAGAGAGTTTTGAATTCAAGATAGAATCAAAAGATAGTAGTAGGTGTAACCATAGAAATAGATGCATTCACCCGGGGAAGGGCTTCCTCAGTGAACAGACAGGAGCCTGGTGAGGACCACCATTCTTCAAGATGCAGATGGAGAAAGACCGAAAGGGGAGCTTGAGGGGGGAAAACCAACCAAACAAAAAAGGTGTGGATGATGTTATGGAAGCCATGGTCTATTTGATGACATGCTGCGTAAATGAGAGAAGTTGAAAATAAGTAAGCCATCAGGGAAAGCTGGATTGCTGATTGTTTCGTTAGGAAAAAGTAAGTTTTTTTGTTAGAAAATTTTCCTGACTATATGGAAACAAGTGTGGTTTTGAAATACATTTGAAACAGATTGTAAGGAAGGGAGGGGTATTCTCTGGCAAGTTATCTGCTTGTTTTGAATGAAGACATTCTCAGAAATCTATGACCAAAGAATCTGGAATCAGGGTGATCCTAGTGGAATGGAAGATTATTAGTGAAAACAAAACCCACCCTAGTCCAAATGTGCTGGTGTTCTGCCTAATTTCATCCCTGGGGTTGTTAGGTGATAACTGTCCTGTAAATGATTTTTGAGCATCATGTGTACAAGTACTGGTGTCTAACAATAGCCCAACACACTATGTGAAAATGCAGCTGCTGATTCCAAATGAGATTTGTTGTCATGCCTGGAATTCCATTTGGATGTGCCTCATCCAGGACTGACAAATCAGGTGGAGTACTCTAGCAAGACCTGGCAGAAGAGAGCTAAGTGGTTACCCGCTTTCCAGGATCAAGATGATTCCGACTCAGCCCAAGCCTTTTTGTTGTGGGCCCTGCCTGTGTCTTCTCTTTACCCCCGCCCTCCTGGAATACCTGTGCAGAGCAGCTTGACGCTGACCAAGCAAGTCTCAGGAAATGAGAACGTGGCCTCAATAAAGGAAGACTAGAATTAGAGGAAAATGGATAGCAACTGAAGAAATTGCACATACGGCTTTTTAAAACAGACAAGATCAAGTAAAATACATTTATCATTTATAGGAAACCTGGAGACAATTTATGACTCAACGGGCAGGAAATTAGACACAAGATTCAGGTATTGTTAATGTGACTTTCATACTTGAGTCCTGGCTCATTATCATGAAAGTCACCTCTCTGCCTCTCCTGGAATTCTAGCTTTTATGACATTTTTACCGAGGTACCCTCTATCATTTAGTCATTCATCCTAATAGTCTGTAGCAACTCAGAGTCCACATCACAAGGCACAGTCTTTCTGCTTCTGTAAATGAGTTCAACCACTTCAAAAGCCACTCCCTTTGTGCCTTGATTTCTCTTTGATCTCCTAGCAACCACCCTTGTGTCAGGTTCTAAATTTAGATGCATTTCATGCATCTCTCTGAATCTCCAAATTATACTACTCAGTGCGCAGCTGAGATTAAACCTTGGACCCTTCAGTCTGTGTAGATCTAACTACTGTCCATTTATTTCTTTATACATGAAAGTCTTACTAAAGTAGGTGTGTGGAAACAAAAAAGCAACCTAAGATTTGTTACAAATGGTGGGGCTATAAGTCAGTCAGTTTTTTACTTTCTGAACATCCCTCTTTTTCCTGCTCTCTGTCCTTACGAAGTCCTCACAGTAAATTCTATACTAATTTCTCACCATCCCTCATGCAAATAATAATTTCTAATTAGATTGGCTCATGCAACCTGGTAATTTTACCTCAGGTGAACCCTCTTGAAAAAGTTAAGAAGATACCACGAGTCTACACAGGGATTTTGAAGAAGCGCTCCTCAGCATTTAAAACAACATAAGGATTATGCCACTTTTTTGATAGGCTTTACCTCCTTTGTCTGGATTTCCATAGTCCCATCTGAGGAGAGAGACTGGGAAGCAGTGTGACGCTGAATTGAACACCGGGAGTCACTGCAATGTTACAAGCAACTGAACATAGACCGCCGATGCTGGTAAGGGCTGTGTCTCCGCACAATGGGGGGACTTCTGATGACGTCTGCACCAGTGGTGTTCATGACCTTCACTTCCTTTTCAAGACTTCCGTCGTGGAAGGGAAACTCCAAGGCCATTACCTTCATCTTTCTACACTCAGATCAACTATGATAACTTAAAATCTCTGACAGATGGGAATTTCTCCTGTCTTAAGAGACATTTAAGCAATAAACTTTAGGCCTCTAATAGAAATTAGTTCCAACATTTCTACACATAGAGGAATAGAACACTCATAGGGTAATTTCTTTGGTCATCTTATTTGAGCAAGGAGTCATGAAGCAAAGGTTAAGAATACACTTTCTGGAAATCTGACAGTGTAGCCTTTAGAAATCAACCTTACACAGTTGCAAGTACACATTTTGTTTTTGTTAGCTGCTCTGCAAAGTCATAATGTATAGCACATAGTAAACACTCAGTCAAGATGTGCTGACTGAAGGAATTGTGAAATAAATATGTGCTGGCTGCCAAGGCAACCAGAGGTATGTTACAAACGCACCGATTGTCCCCGCTGCACCTCCTACCACTTAACTGACTCAGTTGACTCCTTTCTTCCCAATTAGCATCTTGTCCATGACTGTTTGGACCTTTGTTGTTACATCTTTTTTAAGATGTATGCTATCAGTGTAATGGCCAAAATGATAATTCTTTTTATTTTTCCATATTCAACATATATTTATTGAGTTCATGTTATGTGTCTACACTTTACCAGGGTCTGGGGATAAAAAAAATTATACCCATACATACCACATAATCTAAATGGAAGATGTATGCAATAAAACTAAAACAGTGAACTATTGGCATTCGTGGGTTTATTATTCATAGTTTTAACTATTTAAATATGTTCCCTAAGCTCAGAACGTGGAACTGATCATTATTTTGGGGACATTGATTTAACCATGAGCTTGCAAGCCTAGCATACAGAAGCTAGTCAGGTGTGAGGTAGAGCTGGCTCCTTCTGACATCTTCGTCTCAACAGAGCTTTGCTTATCATGGTGTGATCATGAGTCTCTATGTATGCAAGAACTCTATGAAATTGGGCGTCTGGTGGGCGCTTTTTATCAAAAGCCTGTATTAGGTCTCAGAGGAACAGACGAAGCAGAAAAATTAACTCTGTCAAGAAAGCCTTATAGTGAGTAAGAGAGTTCATGCACACATCCAAAGATCAGTAGATTCTTTCCAGGTAGTAGAGAGAGAGAGGAATACATTCTGTAAAACTAACAAAAGCAGACACATAAGCATGAAATCTCCCATGGATGACATAGCTGACTGTGGCTGAAACAGAGGGCGTATGTAGGAAATGTTCCTAGAAGATGAGCTTCATTCGGTAGGTTGTGAGGACCCCATTGCTGAACTTCAGGTCTGGAAATAGTAGGATTAGATGTGCTTTAAGTCAGTCATTTGATCAAAAACTACGTATAGAAATGCTGTTTATATTCTATTTGTTAAGGAATTTCTTTGAGGTTTCCTTAGAAGTTGATCCTATGATCAAGATTTGAAGTAAAAATGTTTTGCTTTGTTTTAATATTTATGTATGTATCTTATTAGGTGCTCCCAGGATACCACCTGTAATATTGGACAGTAATATAGATACAGCAAGGCGGCCAAGAGTGTATCATGCTAATTACCCCTGTGATATCTGTAGACTAATCCCTCTGGGAAATTCTGAGAGCCAGGGTAAAATATACATTTAAGAGTTCTACCCAGAGAGTATGAAATTTTGCTTTCCTGAGCAGATGACAAAATGTGCTCTCTTGGGTAGAAAATAACTGTAGAGCAGCTACATGTGGATGCCAGGAGGTGGCTTCACTGAGGTGGTAAGGGCAAACGGGTATAGAGCCGGGCACCAATGTCATCTCTTATAAGGAGGATTCTAAGGATACGCTGACAGGGAAAAAACGTTGTTTATATTTTTATAATCAATTTAAAGCAATATCCATTATCACAACCTGAAAATTTTGTAAGATATATAGGAGAGGGTCATTCACTCTGAATACCATGCCCTTCTACATACTCTTCAACATTTTGAGCTCATGCTATTTTCAAGAAGTTTTCATTTATTTAACTTTATTTGATTCTCGTGTGACCTCTGGGCATGTGTGAGACTAATGGAGTCACTGTTGTGCTAATAGATGAAGAAACTGAGTTCAGAGGAGTTAAACGCTTTGTCATGCAGCTGTAGTAAAATCCAAGTCTTCTGCTTCCTATTGGCTTTTTTTACGCATTTAACTACAGTAAAAAAGAACATTTAGTTTGTCTTTCTCAATGGTGATTCACTTAAAAATTAAATTATTTTTATTGCAATGCAGGAACAATTCAAATGCTTATCATTTGGCAATGAAGTTTCAGTTAAGCAAGAAGATACCACGCAGGGAATTGTATCCCTTTCCGATTGGGGATGTACAATGTTTTAGGCCATAGATATAGGACAGACAGACAGTAGACATGAACACTGGAATTGGGAAAGCTGGATCATATTGGCCAGTGTCACTTGCTTGAGAGAGAGTACTTTTACAGGAGAGAAAGGTGAGTATTATGGACATTAGAGCTGAATTTCAGTTGGTACTGTATGTGCCGAAGGGTTCCTAAGTGGATCAGGGTAGATTTTAACCAGATAGAAATACTGAAGAGATGGGTTTAAATAATCATAGGTCAGAAACTAGAACAGAAGGCAAACTGCAAAGATGAGATGGGTCAACAAAGATTTAGAGCATGAAAAATAAATCAAAATATACCAAAAAAATGTATGACAAACTAAAAAGCCATTTAGATAATTGGCCTGGGTAATTATCCACTGTATTAATGGATAATTACAGTGTAAGAAGGAAAGACTTGGGCAGGTCATCAGCTGAAAAATAATAGAACTTAAGTCCCTAAAATTTCATCACCTTTGGGAAACTTCTTAAAAATCTTCTTGCTCCAGAGATACCAATTCAGTGATTTAGCATTTGAGAAGAAAGTGTTCTATTAAAGGTCTGAAACATTTTGTATATATTTTTTTCACTGAAAATAGGTCATATATAAGAGAAATAGGCTTAAAATAATACTGTCACTTGCAAACATGCTTTTGCACTTTTAATGAAGACATAAGACAGTGGCAATGTTTTTCAGAGCTATTATGAGCAAGGACACCCAGGGCAGCCCTGAGCTCCAGCAAGTGGCTTTTATGTGCAGCACTTAAAGTTGCAAGTCTTGCAAAGCATTCTGAGGCAGGCATTACTGACTTGGTCTGTCCATTCTGAACACCACAAAAGTATTGGTTGTAATATACTTTTGAGTCACTTCAGCTAAGATAGGATTATTGTTTAGTTCTGGAAGAGATGAATCTTTGACATAGGATCTGAAAATGAGAACAAAAATATTACTCAAAAATTACTTAACCCTGAATGGTATTTTTTAAAAGATCATTTCATCTACTGTGTGGAGAATAGACTGTAGGGGTCAAGAAAAAAAGAAAGGAAATCAGGAAGCTCTTTTGGGGTGCCCAGTGAGAGATGTTGGTAGCTTAGTTAGACTAGGATGGTAGCTGCGCAAGTGTAAGAACTTATATTGGAAGTAGTGTCCATTGGACTTATTGATAATTGAATATATATGAAAACAATAGAGAATTTACAGCTAATTCCTAGGTTTTTCTCCTAAGTAGCTGAGTGATCCCACTAACTAAAGTGCGGCAGACTGGGTAAGGGTGAGGGCAGGGAAGTGTTGAGAGAGAAAATCAAGAGCACTACTTTAGACGCTAAGTTTGAGATGTCTTTTGAGCATCTAAAGGGGCAGTGTCATTGAAGTAGTTAAATAGAGCTCAGGGGAAAAGTTAAGACTGAATAGATGGGATTCAAAACCATTGGACTAGATGAGATTACCCAGAGATTCAATATAGATAGAGAAGAGGACAGGACTGGGGCCTGATTACTGTTCTCACTCTAACATTTACAAGTAGAGAAGAAAGGAGGAACCAGGAAAGGAGACTGAGGAGTTGCTAATGATGAAGAAAACCAGGAAGATATCTGTAAAATAGGCTGTGATAAGTTAAAGATGCACATTATAGACCCTAGAGCAACCATTAAAAATGTTTTTTAAAGAGGTATAGCTAATAAGTCAGTACTGGAGATGGAATACCAGAAAAATAATCAAAAGGAAGGCAAGAGAAGGAGAAAGGGTAAACAACAGACAGGATGAATCAAGAAGCAAGAGAGTAGACATAAACCTAAACATATCAATAGTTACAGTAGATGTAAATGTCTAAACATTTTAATTAAAGGGCAGAGATTATCATTCTTAATTAAACAGTATGAATAATTAACTATCTCCAAGGAAAACACTAAAAGGACAGAAAAAGATACATTAGACAAAGATGAATCATAAGAAAATGGGAGTGATTATATCACTAAAGGATAAAGTAAACTTCAAAACAGGAATATATTCATGGAGAAAGGAATATTTCATGATGATTAAGGAGTCAACTCATCAAGAATACAGAACAGATAATCCTAAATTTGTAGGACTCAATAGTAGTGCTTCAAAATATATAAAGCAAAAACTAACAACTGAAAGCAAACTAGAAAGTCCACAATTATATTTGGATGTTTCAACATTCCTCTCTTAGTAATTGACAGAACAATTGATAGAAAAACCAGAAAGATACAGATATTCTGAGGAACATTATCAGCCACATTAACTTAATTGCTTCATACAATAACACACTCTTCTCAAGTGCATATGCAACATTCACAATTATGTTGCACTATAAAGTAATTCTTAATAACTTTAGAGGAAATAAAAACAAAAAAATATATGTTCTCTCGTCACAATAGAAAGAAGTCAATAACAGATACCTGAGGAATTCCCCAGTAGTTGGAAATTAAGTAATGTACTTCTAAATAATGCATGGATTAATAAGGACACAAAGAAAATTAGAAAATATTTTGGACTGAATTAAAATGAAAACACATTGTATCTAAGCATGTGGGGTGGAATATTGGGAGATCTTTAGGTTGAAGTGCTTATATTAGAAAACAAATCAATTAAGCTACTTCCTTAAGAAAGTTGAGAAAGAAGAGAAAATTAAATCCATAGTAAGTCAAACAAGGAATAAAGATAATGGAAAATCATCAAAATAATGGGGAAAAATCAAAGAAAAACTGGTTCTTGTAAAGATTAGTAACTTTAGATCAAGGCCCTAGTAGTTCAAGGAAATAAAAGAAGATATAAATTACCAGTATCAGGAATCAAAGGGGACATTCATACAGATTCCAAAAACATTAAAAGGGGAATACATATGGTAAGTCCAGGGAGAGGAAACCCTGGGGCAAAATACCTCTAAAAACCAAAATCAGTCAAAGGGAGAAATAAAGTTTAAAACCCGTTTATTGCTTACAAACTACAGTCCAGGACCATCTTTCCCTCTGTCCTGGGGGAAGCAAACCAGCAAGCAAGCCAGCCCCCTCTCTTTAACCTCTCAGGTTCAGACATGTCCTCAGTTGCTTAGATAATTAGCCATTGATATGGAGATAAACCTCTCTCCACCCCTGAGGATTGATGCAAATGCCCTAAAGCCATATTCTCTCCACCCTTGAGCATCTGTTGATATGCAGATGTACTGAAGCCAGGTGAGACCCTCTGGAAATATTACAGTTTTACCAACAATATGAACAACTTTAAACCATTAAATTCTATAAAATAGATGAAATTGACAAAATCCTTGAAAGATGCAATATGATAAAACTGCCTCAAGAAGAAATAGAAAATCTCAATAGCTCTGTATCTGTTAAAGCAATCAAATCCATAATTTAAAACTTGCTGCAAAAAAAGTCCACATAGTTTTACTGGCAGATTCTATCAAATGATTAAGGAAGAAATAACATCAATCTTATACAAGCACCTTTCAGGAAATAGAAGAGGAAGAAATATGTCCTAACTCACTTTATGTGTCTGTTATTACCCTGATACCAAAGCCAGAGAAAAACATTACAAGAACAACATTAACAGAATAAAAGAATAACCATGTGATTATCTCAATACATATAGAAAAGACATTTGACAAAATTCAGCTCCCATTCATTTATGTTAAAAGAAAAAAACATACATCCACACAGATGAAAGAACCAAACTAACGCCATGACAGGCTTCAGGAAGCCTCAGAAACCAGAAGGCCTGAGTTTCAGTTTCCCTGAAACTATCAAGTAGTTACATATCACCCAAGGCATGCAACCACCCCCCTTGCCATCCAATCAGGAGAGGCCAAGAGCCCTCTCCCCACATTCCTAAGGATAAGGTCTACGGGGAAGAGATAGGTAAGACCCCATTACAGAGAGTAAAGATTAACCTGTTGGTCACTAAGCAAAGACCCTAGGCTCGCTCTGTAATTGGTTAATTTCAAAGATACCCCAAATATTGTGATTTGATCCCGCCAAAAGTAACGGATACTCTAGATAACCTGTATGGCTAGAACTATTGTCAATAATGTTGTGTGATTATGATTGGATTACTGTATCCTTGTCCCAGTTTCCTGTAACCCCCCTTCCCAAAAACCCATAAAAATCATGCCCACCTTTGTCTGGGGCTCTCAGCTCACCTCCACCACCTAGGTGAAAATGCTGAGAGTCCGAGCTTAAGCCCATAATAAATGCCCTTTGCTCTTGCATGCGTGACTTGGTCTCCCTGGTGGTCTCTGGTCTCTGAGGATACTGCGATCCGGACATAACACAGACTTGTACACAAATGTTAATAGCGGCTTTATTTATAATAGCCCAAACTGGAAACAACTCAAAATGTTCAACAACAGGTGACTAGATAGACAAATTGTGGAATATTCATACAATGGAATACAGCTAAGCAATTAAAACAGCAAACTACTAAGACACAACATGGCTGAGTTTCCAAAATAGATGAGCAAAGGAAGGCAGACACATAAAGAGTACATACTGTACATACATACTGTGTGTATACAATATGTACTCTTATATAAATATATTCCATCTATATGGAGTTTTACAACAAGCAAAGTGAGAGTGGCATAAAGTAGGTGTGCAGTTGTCTGGGAGTGGGATTGACTGGGAGGAGGCACAGGGAATTTTTGGGGTGAGGGGAATGTTCTCTATTTTGATGGTAGTGATGATTACATATGTGTGTGTATAGATATACATATCTATATTTGTCCAAACTCATCCAACACTACACTTACAATTCATGTATTTTATGTTATATAAATTTTATTTCAGTAAAGATCATTTTAAATGGTGAAAAGAAATTACTTAACCCAACTGTAAAATGAATTATTTCACAGTTCAGCAGTTAGTTTAGATACTACTGAGCAATAAATTATGAAGACTATGCAGTTTGGTTCTGATGTTTGTCCACAGTCTGTTTCATCGTGGAACTAGTGAAACCCGTAGGCATTCTGTGGTAAATGTTCCTGTCTTTTTCTTGGTTTAGTTTGGCTGTCAATACTGCCTTTCTCTGGCCTGATTCTCAGCTATTCACTAGCTCTTTTTCGTTGCCCCGTATACTCTGTCATTTGTGTTAGAATGCTCGTGTCATTTTGCATTTGAGTGTCAAACAAATTGCAGAGACAACTTGATGCCTTTCTGTAATTTGCTCCAAGATCAATATTAGATCCTTTCCATCTCTGTGTCTGACCTCCTTTTGTCTCTTTTGCCTCATTCATCTTGTTTTGACTGCTTCCCTCCCTTCTTCACTTGAACCCTTCTCTGCTACTGACACTGGTGGGAACTGAGAAACCCAGGAGTTGCACAGAAGAAAATTTTCCACCTTCTGTTATTTTAAGCTACTGCTATTTTTTCTTCTGATTATATGACTGTCAGGATTATTTACCTCCTACAATATCCCTCCCAAAATGTATTCAACATATAAAGGGAAAACATTTTCTTCAATGTACATTGCAAAAATCTGCGTGTCTCTGTGCATTGTGTAGCACTGATAGAAAAGGAGATTAGCACTTAGATTTTTGGTTCACAAGTAGCATTTACTGATTAAATATGACCTGATAATTCCCCTCCATTACTCATAAAGTTTTGTAATTTCTAAGAATCACATTAAAAAATTCCCTCCCTTGGTTCATGATTCTATTCTTATACTCAGTCTGTGTAGGTCCCTAAAGTTGTCATGGGCTGAACATAAGTTGGAAGAGAGGACCTCCATACTCTGTTCATTTCCAGATTCTTCCTGATTCATAGAGATGGTCACATGACAAAAATTTCCTTATTAGGGAAAAGTTGAATCTGAGTTTAATTTGAAACCAGCAAAGCCGTTCATTTCAGTTAGAATGGCCATTACTTGAAAAGAGAAACCTCAATTTATAGCTAAAGGAAGGATTTTTTTCTTCATCCTGTGGCAAATTTCTAGTTGAGCCTTTATGATATAAACATGCTGAAACTGACACAGGACCACTGGGCAGGATCAATGTTTTTAGAAAACATATTCCTTGATTAAGAAGTTATAATGTAGTGGTTCACACTGCACTATTACTGGCAATATTTTTTATGCTGTTTTTCAGGCACAGAATGTAACATATGTGTTAGCTTTGAGAACATGGATTGTTATACTTGCTTAAATCCTGTTGCAAGTTATAACACTAAAGAATAGATGTCTCTGGATTCTAAGTTACTTGTATTTGTCTCCACAGACCTGGGAAATTACTTCATGAAGTTGATAATAAGTTAGTTTTCACAGTGATTTCTTTCTAAGATTATCTCTGGCTTCCAGATTTAGTCTAAATCCACATCACCTATCCCCAGGCCAAGGTTGGTAAAATCCCCTCACTTAGGTTTCCCTGTCTTGGGCCTGACACAAAAATAAATAACCTGTTCCTCCTCCTTCACTTCTCTTTCCTTTACTGGCTTTGTTCATCTTGGCTTCGTGTTCTCATCCTTCTGTGCACGGTGGTAGCAGAGTCAGAAGTGAAGGGCAGGAATCTGGCAACTGATGGACACTGTTTCATGTGTCCAGGCCTGCATTTGAGGCTGATAATTCAAGGCAAAGCTCTGTAATGTTTTGACATTGAATAACAAATTGTAAAAAGGGCAAACGATACCAAAAAATCTAGGGCAAATAAATCTGAGTTTATTTTGAAAGTATAAAACCCTGAGTGAATCCAAGATCTAAGGTTGAAAGGTGAAGCTATGGATATGGATAAGGAAATCATTCAAGAAAACTTGATTTTTCTTTGGAATATAACTAAAGGATCTGACTGTAAAGGCTAAAGAAAAGTTGTAGTGAAGAAAAGAGGTAGTTGAGAGATGCACTTAAACTGGTCTCTCAAAAAGCCATCAAAATAGCTCTGATGTTTTCCAGGTGTTCACAAATGTATATGAAAGGAAAATTTTTGCATCCTATTATCTTGATAAGAAATACCTTTTAAATATTTTAAATATTTATATTAAAATTTTTTATTTAATATTTAAATTAAAAAGAACAGAATTATAATGAAATTAAATGATTTATGAAGACCACATTATTTGTATTTTATATATAAAATGGTCTTTGATCCTTTTAATGTGCTGTTGAGTTGGGTTTGCTAGTATTTTCATGAGAATTTTTGCATCTGTATTCATTAGAGACATTGACTTATAGTTTATTTTTCCTTTTTTTCTCTTTAGTGTCCTTATCTGGCTTTGGTATCAAAGTAGCTCCTGTGTTGAGTTGGGGCGTGCCACTGACAGGACTCCTTGGCTGGGGGCCTGCTGGCTGGGATCTTTGCTGTGCTGTGCTCTGCGGTCAGGTGGGGCCATTAGATGGGATCTGCAATCCCCTCTCATTTCGAGGGCTTGCAGACTGTGTTGTCAGTGTTTGGAGTCTGTGACTGGCCCGAGCTGTGCACCGTGCTCCCTGATCAGACGGTGTGGTGATTGGACTGTGGTCAGGTGGAGGCTACAGACCGCTGGCAGAGTGAGATGGAGCCTCAGGCTGTGCTCTGCCATCAGGTGGGGCCGCAGGCTGTGTCCCAAGGTCGGGTGGGGCAGTAGTATAGGCCAGTGGCTGAGCTTGCTGCCGGGCTCTCTCTTCAGGCAGATCCCCCACCTGTCTACAATAACTCTCTGCAGCTGGAGACCATGCTGGTGGTTGACAGGGTTGTCAGTGCGGCTCTATGGTTGGGTGGGGGCTACTGGCCAGCTCCCTTCCTGGGAGGCCACGGCTGTGTTCAGCAGTCAGGCAGGACTGTGGGCTGGCCTCCACAGCTGGGCAGCACCACAGGCTGGGCTCAGGCTGCCCAGGATCGCTGTCCAGGTTCGCTGGTCCCATGATGGCTGTGCTAACCACAGGGCCGTAGCTGTGGCCAGGCACCCTGCGCAGTAGAGCTGTAGGATGGGTGCTGTGGTCTCCTGGGTTCTCTGGCCAGTCTCCCAGCCAGGTGGGAGTCAGGGCTATGCTCAGCAGGTGGGTGGGAATGTGAGTTTTCTTTTGTGCCTGACAGGCTATAGGATGTGCTCTGCTGCTGCTGGGCATCTGTGGCCTGTTTCCCAGTGGGGCGGGGCTATAGGTCATGCTCAGCCTATTGCTTCCCTGCCCATAGAACATGCTCCATGGCCAGCATGGCCCATTGACTGGGGACCCAGATCAGGCTGAACTGCCAGCTGGGCTTCCTGGTCAAACTGAGTTACTGTCTTGGCTCTGCGTGTAGGCAGAGTAGCTGGCTGGGATCTCTGCCAGGACCAGGCCCTGCCACAAACATAAACGTGATCCTCTACAGTCTGAGCACTGGTTGCTGTAAGCACCCCCACCTTTTCCATCTCTATCTGATCCGCAGTGGTTGAGCCCTACAGATTTCCCCAGTGATCTCTGTGAGACAAGACCTGAATGTGCCTCCCAAGGAGTGTCTTATACTGGGAAGCAGGACTTCCATCTTGGGTTATCATCTCCTGTTGTGCCCAAGTCGCGAATCTCCGAGAGACCACCAAGGAGCCAATTCCGATGCAAACACAAAAGGGTCATTTATTTCAAGCTCGAGCTTGAACTCCCACCCTTCACTGATGCAGCAGGTCAGGAATGTGAGCCCTGAGCTCAGGGTAGGCAAGGTTTTTATGCATTACAGGTTCAGGAAGAGG
>JAQQAC010026072.1:52553496-52564967 GCA_029783875.1 Phataginus tricuspis | reverse complement strand
TCAGTCCTGTTCTGTCTTTCACTGAGGTTCACACAGTCAGATTTGTTTAAATGGCTTCTCTTATGCTAACTCTAGGGTCTTACATTTCCCCCTTCTCTTGTACATTGGGTCTAATCATGGGTCCAAAGTTTTTAAATGACAGAGATGTTTAGCTGGGCTCTACCTGTGACACAGCCTGTCACAGGGAATGTCTCTCATCTGGGGGGGTGAGGTTCTATGCCTCACCTCAGTTGGCCCCCACGTTGCTCACCTGAGGTCCCTTGCGACTGTGCCTGTTTTAGGTGTTCTTCCTGTGAGGAATCTTACTCGTCTTTGGCTAACCAGCAATCTCTTGGGACTAAACAGGGAGATAAAATATAAGAGAGAGGACAGCTAACAGCTATAATTCTGGGTAATATTATAATATACATAATTATGTTTTTGCAGCAAATGCAGGTGGGGAATCAGCATATGATTCACTTATTTCTTGAAGTTAATGTTTGAAAAGTAGCACAAGTATGTATTGGCTTTAAAAGATTAGCAACTTCACTCCGTACATGCGCTAGGAGAATAGGAATACAAATACATAGCAAAAGCAGAAAAATCAGACAAATTAAAACAACACATTCTTGGAAACTGTTCACATCTCATATGTTAAGCAGTTCAAGTTGTCACAATCAGACGGCAGAGCTTGGAGAAGTTTTTCATGACTATTTCTAGGATAATCTATTAGAGCAGGAAGGATGTATTTCATGCCACATAATACCTTGATAATGTGAAGAGAAGGCTTATGGTGTGGACCTGTACTACTTGCCCTGCCCCCAAGGTGGGCCGGGCTGTTGTCTGCCTGCTAGGGTTGCCTACAGCGAAGTTATGGGTCATGCTGAGACACTCTTCTTCATTTGCAGAACACTTAAACATTCTAGGCTAAGCCGCCTTTGGCCCTTTGAGCTTCAACTCATTTCACTGAAGAAAGACTCTAGAACTTAATGTTCAACACAGAGTTTCAGTAGGGAGTTTTTTTGCATGTAGTTACATTGCTCTGACTGCAAACATTCCGCTCTGCCCTTTCGGGAGGCCCTCTTCTTACTCTGACTACACTCACAGTTTCTGTCTCATTCTTCTCTTTACAGATAGACTCTAGTTGCTGCTAGGGAAAGGGGGTGACGACCGCTCTGGCTGCTTCATGCTGAGAGGGGCGCAGTAAGGGGTGCAGCTAGGTTTCTATCAATGGTCGGTCAAGAGGGTGTCGGAAGATGGGAGTTTTTATCTTGGGCTCTATGGCTATCACTATTTGCAGCTTCATGACTTTTAGTTGAGACAGAATAAATCATGTCATTAGGTTAAGCAGCAACATCTGGAGTTGGATATTCTATTCGGGAAGGACAAACTTGACAAGAAGATTAAAGAATGCATGGACTCAGTATAGATAAGGCTGCATTATTGAAACAATACTTTTTTCTAAAATCACTTTTATTTTTATTACTAGTAACTAGATTAAGAAAATAATTTACACTTGGCTTGATTATTTGCATAAGTGCAGCAAGAAGAGCAATTGACTACATAGGCTCTTTTAAATGTGCTTTGCTGAAACTTTTTATAAGGAACTTCAGATTGGACTTTTAAAAGCTACACAAGGCCAGAAAGCCAAGCCAGACTTGCCATCAGGTTTTGCCTGCAGTACCTGCAGATTTGGGTGAATTCCTCTCCTCTTGAGGTCCCCAAGACATTCTGAGGTTCCTGCACCTGCCAGGAAGTGACCTTCTTTACTCACCTGGTAAGGCTGCTGGGAATCTTGTAAGCAAGGTACCAGGCCAGTTCTTCTAAGGGGCTCTGTTGGCTCCATGAAGTCAACCTCAGTTCTTTAAAGCTGTCTGTTAACATGAGTTTACACATGTGTCTCTCAGGAATAGTATTCCAGTCAAAGCCTCAGTAATATAACTAGTGTTTTTAATTGGTCTTCTTACAAGGAAAGCAGATTCTTATTGAACTTATGCAAACAAACATACTTCTATGAAATATAAAAATAGTTACTGAGAGTTGTTAAATTCTGGAGGGATCAGGTAGAGAGAAAGATAAATGTCTCAATTCTGCTTACAAAGGTATTGTCATTTACTAAACTGTTGTCAGCTTAAGAGAAAAAGCTTAAAACACTTTATCAGTAACACTTGAAACAAAAAGCCAGAAAATAATCTTCTTTAGTTTACTTAATTTTATGTAAATACTTGTTCTGCTGAAATCTAGTTCTTTACTAGTTTAGGAGTAATAAAACAGTGATTATAAATGACAAAAGACTTGTAAATCAGAGTGGCTAAAGATCTGATGAGAGCTTACTATAAGACAGTTGACATAAGAAAATTTGGATATTTTTGCAACACAAAACATCTAGCAACAAAGTTTAGCATCATTCTCTTTGGCAGTGTTTTCCAGGTAATTAAGTAGGTAATTATATATCAGACAAATAAGCTAAATTAGCTAAATACTTTTTCTAATGAGAAAAAATTTCTCCGACATGTTCCAGGGGCCCTCTGGAAAATATCAGAGTTACTTACAGGTAAAAGTACTTTTTTGTATTTGATTTTGGAAAGTTGTCAGAAGAAAGTTTCTTTGGTACTTGCTTAAATAGGATTATAGGTATTTAACCAGAATGACAATAAGAAGGCTTAAATGCAAACACAAGTTACTCAGTTGTTAACAACACTTGGCTTACAGTCTTTTTAATATGAAGACTTCATTTTTTTTTTTTACTCAGAGAACTCATTGAGACTTTAAGCATGAGAAACTGCTTTGATAAAAACAATTAGAAAGTTCTTTGCAATCTCTTAACATTAAGAGCAGGCTAATCAGTTTAAGAAAACTTTGTCTTTAACTGAAAACAAAATTCTAATTTTGCTGTGCACTTGATATTGAGACTCATTTGCTCTAATTTCACATAGCATGACTGTATCAACTTCTACAAACTTTCTATAACTTTCTTTTTACATTCAGAGTTCTTCTTTTAAATAAACAGCTGTACTTTAGAAGTTACATTCTTTTACTTTCAACAAAATGAATTTTTACTCTTTATACTTTCTCTTATTAAACACACATCTTTTCTAGCAAGCAGAGATGTATTCTTTATTATATTAAGTAGTTTTAATTAGAACTTAAAACACTAGGTACTTTAACTTTCAATGAACAATGAAAAATAGGCTATTGTAAACTGTAACACCAGCATTTTTCAGATTGATACATTTATGAACACTTTTTATCATTTCTAGAAATGTGCTTTACAGCCCAAATTTTACTGAGCACAAAACATCTTCATATAACTTAGCAAAACCCTAAGAATTTTGGTTACCACAAAAATTCTCAGGCTGTTTGCAGATATACACACTGTAACACCCTATAACACACAATTATTAAGATGTTCACTTGCTATACTTAGTTTACTCAGAACTATGCTAGATTACTCATGAAACTTTTACTGAACGTTACACAGTTAAGCTTAATCAATTTTCTTTAAAGATTTAACAGATAACATCAACTGAAATGACTTTAGGTGAACAGGCAGCTGATAACCATAGGACATGTCCATTTCAGTTCAACTTAAATTAGCATTAATGCTTAATATATTTTTATTAGAATTTTCTGGAAGTTTTAGAATGCCTAATTTTCACAAGTGCTTGTTTTTAAATTAATTTATATTAATACCATCCCGAGGTAGAAAAACATTTTTTTTACACACTTAGACACAGAAACATACAGATTGAGACGCAATGACTACAGTTAGCAACACTTTTCATAAAAGAACATACATAAACTGATATAAAGTTACTGATATCTAATCGTAGAACTCACTAGTGGCAAAAGGCCAGTAGTGATGGGGCTGATTTCGCCCCCCCCCGCATCTGGGGGACCGGTGGCTCCCAGGGGCAAGCGGCAGAGGCAGACTGCTCCCTCTGAGCCCTTTGTCTGGTATAGGGCGGGCTTCTTACTGGAGCGCCTGTGCCCTCCACTCTCGGAGCAGCTTCTGCTTCCCTGGTGGGGGATGGTTGTGTCCTTCCCTTAAACAGAGTAGAACTCTGACCATTTTTTTTCTAACAATTCACAGTAGAAAACTATCGACAGATAACCAAGTATCACAGACAAACAAAAAGCAGAACAAAAGATGCCTAAGGGTGTCCGAAGACAAAATTGAAAGTGGGACGACAGCGGGTGGGAGCGACCCGCCTCGTCCCCTCAAAGACTCAAAACAAATTAGGGGCACTCTGTCCCCTTCAAATGGTCCTGGAATCTCTTCCAGGACACCTTCAAATGGGCCTGGAATCTCTTCCAGGGCACCTTCAAATGGGGGCCTGGAACGTCTTCCAAGACCCCCGATCGGTGACCTTGCACAGCACATCTGCTTAGGTCCTATACTGATCCCTTCAAATTCAAATTGGGCCCTTCTCAGAAAATGAAAGAGTGCAGCGCAACACACAACACAAACAATAGACACAAAACAAAGCTTACGTCACTCACACATAAAGTTCTTACCGGCTGGCTCGGACCCTCTGGGTCGGGAGTCCTGGGGGTCTTGGGGATCCCGGACGAGCCCCCAGATGTTGTGCCCAAGTTGCAAGTCCCCGAGAGACCACCAAGGAGCCGATTCCTGTGCAAACACAAAAGGGTCATTTATTTCAAGCTCGAGCTTGGACTCACACCCTTCACCGACGCAGCGGGTCAGGAATGTGAGCCCTGAGCTCAGGGTAGGCAAGGTTTTTATCCATTACAGGTTCAGGAAGAGGGGATTCTAACTTGGCATAAGCTGATTGGGGATTTTGGAAGTTAAACAATTGTTATTGGTTAAGTTCGGCTGGCCTGACCATGATGATGTAGCAGGAGCGTTGCTAGGGGAACTACCTAGGGTGGGGGTCCACAGGCCCCGGTGGCCATTTGTCCGTGTTCTCAAGACACGTACATCTCATACACCTGGGGCATTGGGCACAGATGGCCGGCCTTGAGATAAGACCTTCCTGCCTTCCTGTGGTTAGGAGACTTTTCAAGGTTTCTTCCGGCCCAGTTTAGGCCTCAGATAGAGATTAGGCACAAAAACCAGAGTCAGTCCTGTTCTGTCTTTCACTGAGGTTCACACAGTCAGATTTGTTTAAATGGCTTCTCTTATACTAACTCTAGTGTCTCACACTCCCACTGAGAAACTGTAGGCCCACAGAAGGCAGGGGGTCCCCTTGGTATGGTGCTATGCCCACCCGGGGAGGGGCACATGGGCAAAGTGAAACTACTCCTCTTTCCCTTCTTCTGTGGCTCTTCTCGGCCTCTGTAATCCCACGAGGTGCTTCAGCCTCCTGCCAGGTTCTGGGATTTCCACAGTGGTTTCTTATCTATCTGTGGATAGTTGCTAATTGGTCTTCTCATAAATATGTATGTTGCCATCTTGATAGATGTCATTATATTAAATCTATTTGTGTAAGGCTGATTTCTGGGTTGTGCTAATTAACCAATTTATATATACCATGCTAATAGTTTATAGTAGATCAAATGTGATTTACATGGTTATTGCTATGTTCAACATTGTAATTATATCATCATTATATGGCTAAATCAGATTCAACTTGAGTAATTTTGACCTCTGACACCTTCCCAATAATTTAATCCTTTGATATCTTGACTGCCTATACCTGAAAAGATCTATTCTAAAGGCAGCCAGTAAAAGCTCGATTATAAATCATTCCCAGTGAGTATATGCTTAAAGCCAATTAAATGAGAGCAAGTAAATAAGTATATTTTTGTGGAACGAGTGATGTAGGGGAAAAGATCATAATCTGACCACCTCTATACTAATTTTTCATAACATTAAGGTTTAAAATACACTTTTTAGTTAAACCTTGAAGGCAACAGGGACTATTAATGTCTGTAAGTTAATAAATCAATAAATCAATGTGGGAAATTCTCACGCATGCTCTGTTGCTCCTCCAGATCCTTTTTTTGCATTTCTATACAGTGGAGAAAACAATTAATACGCAAGCTATGGCAAGGGAGAAAATATTTGCAAACTATTTATCTGATATGTAAGGAACTACTATAATCCAATAGCAAAACACAAATAATCTGATTTAAATATGGGCAAAGGACTTGAAGAGATATTTTTCCAAAGAAGATGTACAAATAGCCAAAAGGTATATGAAAACATGCCTAACATCATTAATTATTAGAGAAATGCAAATCAAAACCAAATGAGATATCTCCTCACACCCTTTAGGATGTCTATTATTAATAGAGAGAAAGGGAAAAAGGAAAAGAAAAAAAGAGGAAGGAAAGAAGGGAGGAAGGGAGGGGGGAAGGTGTAGGGAAGGTCCCCCAGCTCCACTTTCCCTGCTGTTCTATGAGGACAGCTGTCTGCTTCACCCCAAATATGTCTGGCGTTGTATGGAGCCAGATATGTCTGGCCTTGAGAACCCTAAAACAGCATGTTGTACCCATGATAAAGGAGCTAAATAAGGGCCTTTAAGGCCAGACACCTGATCATGAAGGCCACACACATGCGCATCTTCAACATTTATGCAACCATGAATCAGTTCTGTAGCAGTATAAGAAGTACAGCTTTTTGCAGAATAGTGGCCTCTTTTGAGCATCCTCCATGATGACTCCTGCTGCCTTCTTTGCTCTTCGCGTTGCCCCAAAACCTCAAAGGCAACCCCCGGACCCTGACAGGAGGGAGGGAGGGTGGGAAGGAGGGAAAGAAAGATAAAGAGTTGGCAATGTGGGGAGGTTGGCCCCCTTGTACACTGTTGTGGTTTTGTAAAGTGGTGCAGCTGCTTTGGAAAACAGTTTAGAGATTCCCCCCAAAATTAAAAGTATAACTTCCATCTGATCCTGCAACCCCACTTCTGGGTATATATTCAAAAGAAAGGAATTGAAATCAGGATATCGGAGAAATACCTGCAGCCCCGTGTTCACTGCAGCATTACTCACTGTAGCCAGATGAGGAAACAACCAGTGCACACTGACAGGCGAATCGGTACAGAAGATGTACTGTGAATATATATATATATAAAATCGTATTTTAATTCAGCCTTAGAAAGAAATTCTGTCACTGTGACAACAGGTGAACCTGGAGGACTTTAGTCAAAGTGGAAAAAAAAAAGCTACACTTTGAAAATAAATTTTTCATTAAACTTTTCTTAAATTACCTAATTTGAATATGCTATCTCTTTCCTTCCAAACCCTGAAGGATATAGAAGATATTGGGCAAAATGAGTAGAAGCAGTCCCAATATTTCAACTTATTACTTATATAAATTTACGCAAATGACTTAGTTTATTTAAGCCTCACTTTTCTTATGTGTTAATAATGAAGATCATTTCTATTCTTGGTAGGCAGAATTATTGGCCCTCAAAGATGTTTACTTCCTAATCTCCACACCTGTGAATCGTTCTATTCCATGGCAAGGGTGAATTAAGGTTTCAGCTGGGATTCAGGAAATCAGGTGTACATAGGAAAGAAAATTAGCCTGGATTATCCAGGTGTTCCTAAAAGTGCAAGCGTACTTAAATGTGCAAGAGTGAGGCAGGAGGCTTAGTACCAAAGTGAAGAATGGGTTTCACCCCTGGGCAAGTTTGCTACGGATTCAATGCGACCAAAGAAATTGACAGCAAAACTGTTCTTGGGTGAAAGGGTTATACCCAACTTTATTTCCAGGTAGCAGGTCCGTCACTAAAATCCCGTTCACTCAGAACAAGTCTGTATGCAGCAAGCCGGTTTCTGCCTCTGGGCTCCTCTGTCTGCACAGTTGCCCCACACACAGCTGTCCTCTGGGCCTCTCTGCACAGTTGTCCTGCACAGCCATCCTCTGGGCCTCTGTTCTTGGTGCTGCCACCACTCCAGCCTCTGCTCTGCTCTCCTGCAGCCTTGCAGCCGTGCCACCCTGTCATGCCCAGAGCACTGGGCGGAGCTCTTTATATGAAGTCAACAGCCATGTATTGCTCACAGGTGTGCAGTGAGCTAATCAGCCAGGGCCAGATGAGAATCTTGGCCACAGGAACTCTCATTTTATCCACAAAGCCGCAAGCTAAAAAAGGTGTGGGCAGCAAGGAAACAGAAGGTTCTCCTCAGAATCTCCAAAAGGAGCACAACTCTGCTGATACTTAGATGTCAGCCCAGAGACCCATTTTGGACTTCTGACCTCCAGAAATGTAAGATTTTTTTTTTTGTTTTAATCTGCAGTGTTGTTTTAAGATGTTGTAATTTGTGGTAACTTGTTATAGCAGCAATAGAAAACTACTGTTGTATGGGCTTGTTCTGAGACTTGGATGAAATAATTTAAAACACAGTGTTTAAGGCAGAGTTAGGCAGATCTGGTTTGAACCACTCTCAAAATAGCAAGTGTTACTTTGATTGAATTACTTCTCTCTTTTTTTCATCTACACTTGGGGAAATAATATTAGAAATACAAAATTTATCATTTACTCTTTATTTCCAATACTAGATAATTTCCCTAGTTGACCAGAATTATATACCTTATTTCTAGAATTAGTAATGTAATTCATAAAGAAAGGATCTTGATAATTAGAAGGGAAGGAGTAAGGGAAGCTAGGAAGAGGATTCCTAGCTCCAAAAGTATAACGTTGAAAAGTGAGTTGAGTTAGAGCCACACAGCCTCTGCGCCTGAACAGAGAAGGAGGAGCATCGGGACATGTTGGGGGGCGGGGAGGGTAAACTCAGGAGTAGCAGTGGCTACTTCTCGCCCACGCTGGCCCGCTACAGCTGACAGACAACTGCTCCTGTGGTTGAGCAGAATGACCCTTTTATTGACTGCAGTCTGCGGAAACTTACACAGACTGTGCGGACAGTTCTTCCTCCCCACGTATTTCATTGTCTCAACATGAGGCGGTCGTTATCTCTAGCGTGCGGAGTCCCTGACACCTGAAGGGTGTTGAAGCTGATTGGAAAATCGTGGCTCCTGTCTTAGGAAACAACGATGAAATAACACCAGCCTGTACTCAGTAACTCCCTCACCGGGTACATGGAGAGTGAATAATCCAAATTCCATGTGACTGAATGAGATAATGCACAGCAAGTTCTCATCTAAGGCCCTAGTAATGACAGCAACTGCAAACACAGCTAACTTGTCATGAACACTATAGTTTCAGGGCATTAATGAGTCTTAAATTTATTCTGTTTTTTACATAATAAAAACACAAAGCATATAATTCAACAGGTTCCAAAGAGTATAGATTTAAAAAGTCTCTTTCCTCTGCTCCCAGCCATGCACAACTATTTTCATGGATTTTGTGTCATATCAAAATATTCCATATATTTGTAAATATTTGCTATTGTTCCCTTATAAATGACAACACATCAAATAGTTTTGCCCTTGCCTTTTCCACTTAACTACGTATGCTAAAGGGCTTTCCAAGTCAGGGAATATGGTGTTCTGTGTAACTATAATTATGAAAGTGATTTGTAAAGTCTTTATATACTAGTTTTCATAAAGTCAGTAGTATTTTGGACAGAATGAAACTGGTTCTAAAAATGGTTTTTATTTCTAGTACAGTTACTTATCCCAGATTAACATGAAGATTTCTTTCAGTTCTGGACTGATGAAAATGTATTCCTAAGAGTTTGTATATTTTGACAAGAAATGCCTTGTGTGGTTCTGACCAGTTGTCTCTGTGCTGGCTGTTCTTATGCTCAGAAAGATTCCCTTCATTGTAGGGGGTATTTGACAATAAGTGAAGGTAGATCTGTTGAATATGTACATTTGTGATAATCGCCACACTTCAAATTATTTACATAAGACCATGTTCATCAGATGGACGCTTTAATTGCCAAGCAACAAATATAAACCAGAGGACCCATTTTAATTTATGACCATAGATAGACATTCACTCAGAGTTTGGGTTTATACGTCTACATTTCTTCCACAGTAAAGCAAGATGAGCAGACATGTAGGAGGTCTAACCAGCTGCTGCAAATGTGGGCCCTTAGGGCCTGATTACAGAGGCTGGATGGCCTTGCCTACTGCATGCAGGTCCAGCTCCTGCTCGGCTCCCCACGTGGAAGTCACTATCTCTTAGGCTGGCATCCAAGTTCGACCTCATTTATGTACATGAACAGGTGCTTCCATAAAATGAACCACATAAAAAGCAAGTGCTATGGCAAAGCTCAATGATTTCCCATTTGATGTTTTTGTAGAGGGTATGTTTGGAGACAGGCAGGGTTTCTCTACAGTCACAAGAAAGTGAAAAGAGAAAATACAGAGATTAATATTTTCCTGTGCAGAATAGCTAAAGAAAAAAACCCAGAAGGTTTTATTTTTAAATAACTTCTTTAAAAACATACCAATTCCCCATGTTGTCAGAATTTGTGTTGGTATGTGGCTGGGAGTTGGAACAGTGTTCAAACAAAGGAACAACTGGTGAGATGTGTTAAAGGGGATTAGGACGGTATAGAGAGGATGGAGGAATGGCTGGAACAGAGATGAAGTAAGGTTTTTCCAAATGGAAAGCAGCATATTTAATTCAAATCAAATGTTTTTGGACCTCTCACTATTACAAAGTACTGAGGTGACTACTGAAAATAAAAATCTATGGAAAAAATCCAGGAAATTAGAGCATTTATTTGAAAAGAAACTGTAGAATTTACCTAATCCTGGTGAACATCAATAATTTATGTCTGACCATCAGGACTTCAGATTGGCATAAATCCCATTGTTTTAAAATGTAGATGTTTTTCTGGATTTAAAATTTTAGAAGGGAAAGATCACTTTAAAACTTTTTGTTAGAAATCTTTTGTGCATTTCTTAGGCCTGAATAAAACCCAAGTGAGTAGAAGACTTCTATCCAAATCTGAATAAACACTCATTCCAGGCATATCCTATGTATTTCACTACATCAATTCAAAAGGCTAGATCTAACCAAACTCTATGAGGACAGTGCACTATTTCAGGATCAAGGGACACTTAGAAAATGAGTATATTTTTATGTTATTGCTTCCTCACTGTCAGCTATCACAAAATTGAAATAGTATCTCTTAGCAGGGGGGAAAACAAAACAACTGACAGATTCCTTACAAATCCCCAAATTTTATTAGAAATGTAGTTATTAGATTCAGTTTTTAAAAATGTAAAATGAAACTTGCAAAAAATTAGGACAAATTAATGCATCTCTGTATCATTCAGATAAATAGTCATGTGTAAGTGAACTGTATGCCATAAATGTTGACTTTATTTTGAACTTGGATATTTTTAAAAAGTATATTCTTAGCTCGTGGATGTGCCATGTGGCTGGATTCTAATTTTTATCTACCAATTTGGGTTAAAATGATCTGTTTTGGGGATATTTTGTATAAATTGAGTATGTAAAGTTAACCCCTCCCTTCCAGAATTATTCACTGGCAATTTGGGTGGCAAGTGAAATACTGCAAATCTTTTCTTTAATATTTTTATCTCCAAGTACTGTTATACGTCCCTTTTTAATCCATCTTTTCTCCTGAAGGAGTGTCAGCCAAAT
>JAQQAC010026072.1:52532542-52553096 GCA_029783875.1 Phataginus tricuspis | reverse complement strand
GTTATGGGAGGAGAGAGATGATGAAAAAGGTGAGGCATAGTTTAAAGTCAGCTTTCTGGAAGGTGAGAAAAGATTCTGCTTTCAAGATGTACCCCAGAGAGCATCCTGTTCCCATTTTCTTTGTGAATTCTTCCTGGTATCATATATCCTCTTTGGATTTGGGGAAGAACTGACAAGTCTGGTGCTTATTTTCATATCTCTGCACGAGATGCCCAGTTAGTGGCCTCATGTGGGTTTACACTAAGAGCAATTTAATACGTTTAGATGATTTGTTATATAGATCAGGAGAAGTCATCACCAGAAAAGGACAAGTCATATATTTAGTGAACATCTTTTTATCATGGCCATTCTTTTTCTGGATTAAAAATAGCAACAAGATTGCTTCACACTGGAGATTTGTCTCTGGTATATTGAGATCATAATGTGGCCACAAAACTGAACCTTTATATCTAACTACATTTCCATTTTTTTTCCAACTCTGCAGTATGTCCCTGGGAACATGAAAATGATTAAAATTCTGATATTAATAAGAACAAAACAAAAAAGAGCATCTTTAAAAATTAAAATTCAGAGAGAAGTTGAATCCCATAACAGCGTATTCATTTATATTCAAAGAATGCTAATAATCTTCAGTCTTTCTGCATGAAATCTAAAATTCAATCAGTAAATCACCAAACAACAGAATCCAAAAAGGAAAAGGCAAAACAGATTTTTTCTAAGATAACCACTTGCTGCTATTGATCAAAGCTTGATCTAACTTTATACACTATTGACAAACTGCAGATAGGATTTTATTGATTTACCAGTGTAGACATATCACCAAATGTTTCGGTCATGTTTTCTGTCAGCTATCACGCTTGGTTGCACCATGAGCAAAGACAGTGTATGTTCTTTTCTCTGTTGCAATAATCATGCTCTGAAGAATGAATAACTTTACGCAAGCAGGTGAGTTTCGTCTTTCTTTGGCAGATAAATGAAACAGTTTTGTCAGTGGGCAGTACAAAGGGACTTCCTACCCTGCTGTTTACTGAAAGCCAGTTCATTACCATCCTTGTTCAATATTTTTTTTCCAGCTTTGAGATTTTAGTTCAATCATAATGGTGCTATGAGGAAGGGGCAGGAATATATATATATATATATATATATATAAAATGGCACCGGGAGATACTACTTTTAAATAGTTAATTTTTTTCATTTTTTTATTTTGGTATCATTAATGTACAATTACTTGAACAACATTATGGTTACTAGGCCCCCTATTATCAAGTCCCCCCCACATACCCCACTAGAGTCACTGTCCATCAGTGTAGTAAGATGCTATAGAATCATTACTTGTCTTCTCTATAAATACTGCCTTTCCCGTGTCCCCCCCACTACATTATGTGTGCTAATCGTAATGCCCCTTTTTCCCCCTTATCCATCCCTTCCCATCCATCCTCCCCAGTCCCTTTCCTTTCGTAACTATTAGTCCATTCTTGGGTTCTGTGAGTCTGCTGCTGTTTTGTTCCTTCAGTTTTTTCTTTGTTTTTATACTCCACAGATGAGTGAAATCATTTGATACTTGTCTCTCTCTGCCTGGCTTATTTCACTGAGCATAATACCCTCTAGTTCTATCCATGTTGTTGCAAATGGTAGGATTTGTTTTCTTCTTATGGCTGAATAATATTCCATTGTGTATATGTACCATCTCTTCTTCATCCATTCATCTACTGATGGACACTTAGGTTGCTTCCATTTCTTGGCTATTGTAAATAATGCTGCAATAAACATAGGGGTGCATATGTCTTTTTCAAACTGGGCTGCTGCATTCTTAGGGAAAATTCCTAGAAGTGGAATTCCTGGGTCAAGTGGTATTTCTATTTTTAGTTTTTTGAGGAGCCTCCATACTGCTTTCCAAATGGTTGAACTAGTTTACATTCCCACCAGCAGTGTAAGACGGTTCCCCTTTCTCCACATCCTCACCAACATTTGTTGTTGTTTGTGTTTTGGATGTTGGCCATCCTCACTGGTGTGAGGTGATATCTCATTGTGGTTTTAATCTGCATTTCTCTGATGATTAGTGATGTGGAGCATCTTTTCATGTGCCTGTTGGCCAACTGAATATCTTCTTTGGAGAAGTTTCTGTTCAGCTCCTCTGTGATTTTTTAATTGGTTTATTTGATTTTTGTTTGTTGAGGTGCATGAGCTGTTTATATAATTTGGATGTCAAACCCTTATCAGATATGTCATTTAGGAATATATTCTCCCATACTGTAGGATGTCTTTTTGTTCTACTGATGGTGTCCTTTGCTGTACAGAAGCTCTTTAGTTTGACATAGTCTCACTTGTTCATTTTTGCTTTTGTTTCCCTTGCCCGGGGAGATATGTTCATGAAGAAGTTGCTCATGTTTATGTCCAAGAGATTTTTGCCTATATTTTTCTCTAAGAGTTTTATGGTTTCATGACTTACATTCAGGTCTTTGATCCATTTTAAGTTTACTTTTGTGTATGGGGTTAGATAGTAATCCAGTTTCATTCTCCTACATGTAGCTATCCAGTTTTGCCAACACCAGCTGCTGAAGAGGCTGTCATGTCCCCATTGTATATCCAAGGCTCCTTTATTGTAAATTAATTGACCATATATGCTTGGGTTTATATCTGGGCTCTCTTGTCTGTTCCATTGGTCTATGGGTCTGTTCTTGTGCCAGTACTAAATTGTCTTGATTACTGTGGCTTTGTAGTAGAGCTTGAAGTCAGGGAGCATAATTCCCACAGTTTTATCCTTCCTTCTCAGGATTTCTTTGACTATTCGGGGTTTTTTGTGGTTCCATATGAATTTTAGAACTATTTGCTCTAGTTCATTGAAGAATGCTGTTGGTATTTTGATAGGGATTGCATTGAATCTGTAGATTGCTTTAGGCAGGATGGCCATTTTGACAATATTAATTCTTCCTAGCCAAGAACATGGGATGAATTTCCACTTATTAGTGTCATCTTTAATTTCTCTTAAGAGTGTCTTGTAGTTTTCAGGGTATAAGTCTTTCACTTCCTTGGTTAGGTTTATTCCTAGGTATTTTATTCTTTTTGATGTGATTGTGAATGGAATTGTTTTCCTGGTTTCTCTTTCTGCTAGTCCATCATTAGTGTATAGGAATGCAACAAATTTCTGGGCATTAATTTTGTATCCTGCAACATTGCTGAATTCAGATATTAGATCTCATAGTTTTGGAGTGGATTCATTAGGCTTTTTTATGTACAATATCATGTCATCTGCAAAGAGGGACAGTTTGACTTCTTCCTTGCCATTATGGATGCCTTTTATTTCTCTGTGTTGTCTGATTGCTGTGGCTAGACCCTCCAGAACTACGTTAAATAAAAGTGGGGAGAGTGGGCATCCATGTCTTGTTCCCAATCTTAAAGGAAATGCTTTCAGCTTCTTGCTGTTAAGTATAATGTTGGCTCTGGGTTTTTCATATATGGCCTTTGTTATGTTGAGGTACTTGCCATCTGTACCCATTTTGTTCAGAGTTCTTATCATGAATGAATGATGACTTTTGTCGAATGCTTTTCAGCATCTATGGAGATGATCAGGTGTTTTTTGTCCTTCTTTTTGTTGATGTAGTGGATGATTTTTGAATGTTGTACCATCTTTGCATCCCTGGGATGAATCCCAGTTGATCATGATGGATGATCTTTTTGATGTATTTTTTAATTAGGTTTGCTAATATTTTGTTGTATATTTTTGCAACTATGTTCATCAGGGATATTGGTCTGTAATTTTCTTGTTTGTGGTTTCTTTGCCTGGTTTTGGTATTAGAATGATGTTGGCCTCATAGAATGAGTTTGGGAGTATTCCCTCCTTTTCTACTTTTTGGAAAACTTGAAGGAGGATGTTTATTAGGTCTTCACTAAATGTTTGATAAAATTCAGCAGTGAAACCATATGGTCAAGGGGTTTTGTTCTTAGGTAGTTTTTTGATTACTAATTCAATTTCTTTGCTGCTAATTGCTCTATTCAGATTTTCTGTTTCTTCCTGGGTCAGCCTTGGAAGTTAATTTTTTTCTAGAAAGTTGTCCATTTCTTCTCAGTTATCCAGTTTGTTAGCATATAATATTTCATTGTATTCTCTCATAATTCTTTGTATTTCTGTGATGTCCATAGTGATTTTTCCTTTCTCATTTCTGATTCTGTTTATGTGTGTAGACTCTCTGGTTTTATTGATAAGTCTGGCTAAGGATTTATCCATTTTGTTTATTTTCTTGAAGACCCAGCTCCTGCTTTCATTGATCCTTTCTATTGTTTTATTCTTCTCAATTTTATTTATTTTGGCTTTAATCTTTATTACATCCCTCCTTCTACTGACTTTGGGCCTAATTTTTTGTTCCTTTTCTAGTTTCATTAATTGTGAGTTTAGACTGTTCCTTTGGGATGGTTCTTCTTTCCTGAGGTAGGCCTGTATTGCAATATATTTTCCTCTTAACACGGCCTTCGCTGCATCCCACAGATTTTGCGGTGTTGAATTATTGTTGTCATTTGTCTCCATATATTGTTTGACCTCTGTTTTTATTTGGTCATTGATCCATTGATTATTTAGGAGCGTGTTATTAAGCCTCCATGTGTTTGTGGGCTTTTTCGTTTTCTTTGTGTAATTTATTCCTAGTTTCATACCTTTGTGATCTGAGAAGCTGGTTGGTACAATTTCAGTCTTTTTGAATTTACTGAGGTTCTTTTTGTGGCCTAATATATGATATATTCTTGAAAATATTCCTTGTGCACTTGAGAAGAATGTATATCCTTTGCTTTTGGAAGGAGTGTTCCGTAGATGTCCATTAGGTCCATTAGGTCCATTGGTGCTAATATGTTGTTCAGTGCCTCTGTCTCTTTACTAATATTCTCTCTGGTTCATCTGTCCTTTGGAGTAAGTGGTGTGTTGAAGTCTCCTAAAATGAATGTATTGCATTCTATTTCCCCCTTTAATTCTGTTAGTATTTGTTTCACATATATCAGTGATCCTGTGTTGGGTGCATAGATAGTTATAATAGTTATATCCTCTTGTTGGACTGACCCTTTTATCATTATGTAATGTCCTTCTTTGTCTCTTGGGACTTTCTTTGTTTTGAAGTCTATTTTGTCTGATACAAGTACAGCAACTCCTATTTTTTTTCCCTATTAGTTGCATAAAATATCTTTATCCATCCCTTTACTTTCAGTCTGTGTATGTTTTTGTGTTTGAAGTGAGTCTCTTGTAGGCAGCATATAGATAGTCACTTAGTACATTCAGTGACTCTATATCTTTTGATTGGTGCATTCATTCCATTTACATTTAGGGTGATTATCAATAGGTATGTACTTATTGCCACTATAGGCTTTATATTCATGGTTACCAAAGGTTCAAGGGTAATTCCCTTACTATCTAACAGTCTAATTTAACTCACTTCATATGCTATTACAAACACAACCTAAAGGTTCTTTTTTTCCCCTCCTTTTTCTTTTTCTTCCTGCTCCATTCTTTGTATGTATGTATCATACTCTGTACTATTTGTCTATCCCTTGGGAGACATGTATTTAGCCTTAGAAATACTTCCATGCATAGAAGTCCCTCCAACATGCACTGTAGAGGTGGTTTGTGGGAGGTAAATTCTCTCAGCTTTTGCTTATCTGAAAAATGTTTAATCCCTCCTTCAAATTAAAGTGATAACATTGCCGGGTAGAGTATTCTTGGTTCAAGGTCCTTCTGCTTCATTGCATTAAATATATCATGCCACTCCCTTCTGGCCTGTAAGGTTTCTGTTGAGAAATATTATGATAGCCTGATGGGTTTTCCTTTGTATGTGATCTTTTTTCTCTCTCTAGCTGCTTTTAAAAGTCTGTCTTTATCCTTTATCTTTGCCATTTGAATTATTATATGTCTTGATGTTTTCTTCCTTGGGTCCCTTGTGTTGGGAGATCTGTGCACCTCCATGGCTTAAGACACTATCTCCCTCCCCAGATTGGGGACGTTTTCCGCAATTACCTCCTGAATGACACTTTCTATCCCTTTTTCTCTCTCTTCTTCTTGTGGTACCCCTATAATGCGAATATTGTTCTGTTTGGATTGGTTACACAGTTCTCTCAATATTCTTTCAGTCTTAGAGATTTGTTTTTCTCTCTGTGCCTCAGCTTCTTTGTATTCCTCTTCTCTAATTTCTATTCCATTTACCATCTCTTCTACTTCATCTAACCTGCTTTAAAATCCCTCCATTGTATTTTTCATTTCAGATATGAAATTTCTTAATGATTGAATCTCTGACTTAAAATCGTTCCTGAGTTCTTGAATACTTTTCTATACCTCCATAAGCTTGTTTATAATTTTTATTTTGAACCCTCTTTCAGGAAGATGGGTGAGTTCAGTTTCATTTGGCCCTTTTTCTGGGGTTTGTGAGATTTTGGTCTGAACCATGTTCTTTTGAGATTTCATATTTCTGTGTGGTGCCCACTAGTGCACAGAAGCTCCAGTCCCTGGAGCTGCTCAGCCCCTAGAGTGAGATTGGGGGTCATAGGTGAGCAGAGCTTGTGCCTGGGGGGAGGGAAGATCTGTTCCCTGATTCCCGTCTGTGGTGCCTGTCTCCAGTGTCTGGGCCAGTGGGCCAAGCACACAGGTGTAAGCCTCTGTGCTTAGCATCTCTAGCTGTTGTACGTGGGACCTCCCTCTGACTGGCCTGATGCCAGCACAGTGACTGCCAGTTTGCAACTGGCAGGCTAGGAGGAATTTTCAGCTGGCTGCATGTTACAGTGGGGGCCTCAGAGCTGAGTAGGCAGGCAGGAGGATGGCGCACCTGAAGCTCCTCAATGTTCCCAACCAGCTGGGCAGAGTGCACCCAGACAACCTTGTCCAGCTCTTCCTTCTCCCGTGCACCCAGCTCCATGCAAACCCTGCCCCTTCAGCAGCCCTCTCACTGCTAGGAAGCTTCTCAGACTGCCTGCCTTTCCTCTGACACAGAACTGCCGGATATGGATCCCCTTCTCCACAAATGGCCGGAATGTCTATCTCTCAAGCACTCCGCCTGTCTGAGCTCCCCAACATCTAGAGCACCACACAATATAGGTTTCTTCTACAAAGCAGATCTCCAGGGCTAGGTATTCAGCAGTCCCAAGCTTCCACCCCTCCCCACTCTGTTTCTCGTTCTCCCGCCTGTGAGCTGGGGTGGGGAAGGGCTCAGGTACCGCCAGATTAAGACTTTTGTACGTTACCCTGTTTCATGAGGTCTGCTCTGTTTGTGATATCTGTATGAAGTCTGGTTCAGCCTTCTTTCTTGTTGCTCTTTTAGGGTTAGTTGTATTAATTAACTATATTTTTGTACTATTTGTGGTTTTGGGAGGAGTTCTCTGTCTCACCTCTCACGCCGCCATATTGAATATCCCAATTAATTTTTCAATGAAAGAAAAAAGTACATTAAAAAAAACTGTGACTTATAGTTCTTTTCTTTACCTCTTTTTAATTTGGGGGTTCAGTGTTGAGGAAGCCAGCGAACATAGGGGCCAAACCAGAGTTGCAGGAATATGTGAGGTGTTTAGAGGCCAGGGAGAGATCTTCCCAGTGCTGTAAGGTATCCTACAAAATAGAGAGTAGAGGCAACAGCATCTTTCCCTTCCCATGTAGTTAAATCTTGCTATCTTTCCCCTAGAGTAAGCTATACAAATATTTCCAGGTGAGATACAGCATGTTTACATTCACGACCCCTCATTTAAGTGTCTTTCCTTGCATTTGATGCCTCAACTATGTTGTTTCTCCCCACTCTGTGGCTTTTATATCTTTCTCAAAAGGCTCACACACAATCCTTTCCCTTAGACCTCAGGGCAGTTTTCTCCCAAAGATGACTACTGATCTCTTTGAGTGGCTCCACAAGGTGAATTCCAAATACACATATACCCACATTTGAAGTCATATCATCCCAGACATAATTCCCACATTTGGTTAAAATTCAGCCACTGTTTTTAAGTGATAGGCGATTCAATTGTAACAGATTCACAAATATGATACCATAAAAAAATTTGAGCTTCCTTTAAAAAAAACGACATACTTAATTAGGCTGTGAAGTATTCTCATGTAGGAGGTGCATCACTTCAAAGCTAGAGGATTGAGTCCCAAACCCAACCTTATCACCAGTGTGCTTCAGCACAGCAGGGCCTCAACTTCAAATACCGAAGTTGGGTCAAATGTTCTTTAGGTGCCCCAGCTCTCAACACCAGTAAAATGTTGTTGAGGATTTGGTTGAGAGTTCATGCTTCCAGTAATTTATTTAAGGTTAAAAACCAGAAACAAACAAAAACTTACGTCCTGAACATAACATGGGTTTTGCTTCAAGGTTTCTTTATTTTTAATTTCGGCAGATATGATTAATATGGAACATTCCATAATAACTCTCCTACTTTGGACTCTTAACGAGCATTGATATAGTTATAGAAATGTTATGAACTTCTACCAGCTATTAGGAATCAATAGCAAGTTACAATAGAAAAACACATTTTCAAGCAATTTGAAACAAGAAATAGTGGCGCTATTTCAATATATACACAAATCCATAACATATGTGTACCTAAAGTCATTGGTGTGTTGTAAAGGCCATTAAAGAGCAACTAGATGGAAATAAAGTCCTGAAACCTCCAAATGTGTGTATTCCTTTCCCTGTCATAATCAAGAGAGTGAGGGGATGAGAGTCTCAATAAGGAAATAAATGAGGGAATAAAGCTTTGATTTGTGTTTGGAAGAGACAGTTTATGAAGTCTGGGGCATGGATGGGTTTAATCATGCATATTGGACTCTTTCTCTCTTCATGGATAACTGGAAATCTCTGTTAGTCTTAGAGTTTTGCATTTGTCTCAAATATTGCAATTTGTCCTTGAACAATAACCATATAAAAGCTTGCTATTAGAATAATGATGTCCTTAAGCCACCATAGTCATTTTCATTTTAAATCTATCCTGAAAAAATGTAGTAAAAGAATATTAATGTCTAGATTTCTCATATTTAATACCTATAAAGTAGCAAATGAAAGAAAATATTGCCTAAGTACCATGCTATTAAAGTTCACCTCTTTGCCTCCTATGTAGGAAATCCATGAGTATATCTTCTCCGCTTAGGCATCCTTAGGTCTTAAGTCAGAATTATATTGGTTTTGGCCATGTGTAGAACAAAGAAAAGGTCTGTTTTGACATTTAGAATCAATGCAAAATTTGAGGCAGATTAGAGTAATAGTTTCTGAATATGAGAATATATAATATTTCAGTATAAATCTCATCAAATTCATTCTATTACCAAAATATTTTGGAAGCAGCCTAGGAGAGGCATAATTATTGATACACAGGTTTTACAACTTAAATTATTCTAGAATTGCTATTCATAACATTAGCTAAATATCATCAGCCTCCCCTTCCCCACTCCACAGAAACATTGGATGGTTTCAGTTAATATAACAGAAAGGAGGAGTAAGATTTGGTGTTCCATACTCATGGGATCCATAAATGTAGATTCATAGGAATGGATGGCATCTGCCTTTGTCCTGAAAACTTGGGTCTGCACTTGGAAAATGTAAAACTTGGTAGGTTAGTGATCAGTTATGATTATTTTTAATTATTCAGCATCAATGAGGAAAGTTTCTCTTTCCTGATAATCGCAAGAATTTTTCATCTCAGACATGATCATGATGATTAATACAATATTTTCTTTTATTTGGAGTGGAATCATTTTGAGAAACTATGGTTCCTATGGGCCCAATTTACACAATTCACTAACTGCATCGATTTTGAAATGATTCTTAGAAGTCTAATTGCATATGTATGTGATTTTTAATTCTTAAGAATACTATGGCCTTGTGAAATAGGCTCTGGCTGAGGAAGACGCTCTTTCTCTGGGAAAGAGGAAAGCTTTATGACAATTTCATGAGGTTTCCAGTGCATTAGTTAATTTGTGTGCTCTTTAAATATTGGACATGCTGTTTGTGTCTTGTTTTAGCATTCCACAGAGAGTTTTATGTTATAAAAGTTTCACGGCAGGATTAATCAAGTGGCTACCTTTTGGGTAGCTAAATATTTAAGTAAATTAAAAGACTATTCATATATTCTCTCCCTTGATGAGAATCTTAAAGTCTGGGATTCCTACAGTTGTTTTCAAAATTCTTTTGAAACACTAGGAACAGCTTTCAAATTGAGAAAGCATGCCAGCCCTGGGTAACTTAATCAAAAACCATGGTTATTGTAGAGTTGCCTTACTTAAAAAATTCCTTGACTAATCAAACTGATATTAAAAGTAGATGTTATTTAATGTGATCTAACACATATAAACACAATTTGATTAACCTTATTTTAAAATATTTGAAGAAGGTACAATATTTTTAAAACAGTTTCAGTTAAAATAACAGAAATTGAAAACCTAAACACATTTTCCTTGACTACTGGTCGTTTTGTAATACTACATATCAGTTCAACTTCTGAGACCTTACATAGATCAATGAAAACAAAAATCACTCTCATTTATTTTATCCAATATGTGTAATATGATTTTTCAGGTTAATTAGTATTCATTTTTGAGAGACATTTAAAAATAGACGTGGAAATGTTAACTAAATTCACGTGGTTGACTGTTCAACTCATTGTAAAGAAAGAAACTGAGAAAGTTGTTAAATATGCCTCAAGCATCTTCATCATAAACATAAGCAAAATATTTTGATACCTTCATTTGAATATAGTTTAGAAAAGTAGACCAATGTTTAAAAACCTTGAAGTTGTGGTTTTGAAGGGTAATAAAGTTGCCTTTAAAGTTCAATTTTTAACATATTTTTCTTAATTCTCTATGTGAAAAACACATCTTGGAGGGGAGAGAGCCTCCCCAGTATTCCCACGGTGCAGCGCCCCTCACCGGAGCATGCACACCCTCATTTCCAGGACACAGCTGCATTCCTGGCGGTGTGGTCTGTATGAACGCTGGCTTGTACTTCTATGCAAACAGCATGCAGAAGTATCATATGCCCAGGAACTTGATAGCACTACCATCTGGATGCGCAGATCATGTCATTCCAAAGAGCAGAAAAGAAGCTATACAGTTGCACTGATCTGCCTCCCTTGCTTTGGCACCCTGAGTAAATATTCTTTATGACTTGGGAGAAGAGATATGTGTTGAAGTAGAACTTCAGATAGTCAGCATGGGACCCTAAATACTGTTCTGACAGTGGTCCATGAGCTTAAGGTATGGGCTGAAATAAAGTCTATTCAGAGTCCGGCCATTCATTCATCCTGTACTTGCACAACCAAGGACACTGAGCAGGAAGAATGGAGCAGCCATTCCATTTCATTTTCTCAGGGATGGGACAGTGGGAAGCAGAAGGAGCTTGACAACTGCTCTACAGATGTGGGTTCATCAGGCCAAGAGGATCACTCAGAACTGAACTGAATCTAAGTCCAAACATACACATTTAATCCTTGAGCTAAGTGTTCAGGTTTCCAAAGCAAAGATAAAACATACACTGAGTCTGAGATTTGAACAGTTACGAATCTAGGATGAGGAAACTCAGAGGGTAAGTCCAAGCAAATTAAGTTCAAGTAGGAACGGATAACAGATCTGAGGTCATCCCAGACAGCAGAATGTAATGTGAGCCAATGAACCAGAACCATTTTGAGGGTAAAAATGTGTCTGCCTCTTTTTTAAATTCACTTCATGAAGTCGTGAGTGGGGCTGCACATAATGAAAGATTGAATATGCTGGTGGGGAACAAAAGTTGCAGACTTTACATTAGACTCTGCCTAATTCCTTACCCTGGCATACATTTTTTTTCACTGATAGGTAGAGGTGCTTAGCTTCCATTAGCAGGTTCAATCCAGACTTCAGACAAGAAAAGAGAAAAGTGACCTAAGTCTAAGAATTAAGTCATCTAAGCCCCAAGTTAACCTTTTGCTATATTTAAAGCTGTATATTGGACTTGTGATTATTTAGCCAACCCCATTCCATGTTGTCTTCAGCTTCTGGATAACTATGATTTTCCCACTGGCAAATCCTTTCTTGCTTTTTGACCAATATTTAGACCTCTTTTGGACCAAGAGGCCTATCTCTAAACACCAGTGACATGGTCAGTGAATTGTTGACAAGGCTCAAGGATGCAGGCAATGTGTTGACATACACTTATAAAATATCAACTAGCGTCATATTTTCCATATGAGGAATGTATTACCTTGGTTTATATTTGGATGCTGTATATGGTCTCTCAGTCTGGAGTCTCTCCCAACATCCATACCAACTTCAGCAACTATTTTTAGTTGCACTTTGTGACTTTGTCAATTGTCTACATATTGTTACGGTAAACCAGAACATTTCATTCATGTAAGATATAACATTATGCTTTCATTCTACTTATTTTCCTTTATTTAATCCTTTGAAATAACTGCAAAAGACCAGTATCTGTGTGTGACCTAATGAATATTGGAATGTGTTACCTTGCTGTTCATAAAATTCTCCCTTGCTTATTCAACAACAGTTTATTGGGGAGCCAATTGTATGATAGATAATGGGCATATAAAGGTGAATTTGGAAACATTTCTTGTTTTTAAGCAATTTACATTGTTATGGAAGAAGCTTAGAAATAAACAATTGTTGCAATATGAGTATTTATAAAAGTGGTAAGTAAATGCTATGGAGTGGCAAAGGTGATTACCAGATTTTGCTGGAGGGGTGGTACCAACAAATGAATATTTTCCATTTCTGCTCAGTGCCACTTTTTTATCAGGTTAATAAATAAAGAACCCTGCCATGATGTTGCACATTTCTTTATATATCTAAAACTTACTTTCTTGCCACATTTTAAAGGCATTTCAGATTTTCTAAAATTACATGCTAAGTTATTGCTATTCTTGTCATATTCCAATAATCTTCTCAGTTCTTAAATATACCTATCTCAAATATGATTTCCATATTTCCAGTATGTTTGAAACTACAGTCAGCTCTGTCCTCAGCTTTGTTATAATCAGTCAATGAAATATTTATAGAAAGCAATGTGATGAACTTCTGCATATTTTAGTCATTCTGCTCAATTTTAAACAATATTTCCCTGACCCACTAGATTTATCAGCATGGCACGTTCTGAATCAAGTTGATATAGCAGTTTCCCCCTAACCTTATCAAAATTACCTTATTCCTTTAAAAACTTTTCTGCACTTCAGGGTTTAGGCAACTGTGTAAAGTCATCTTGAGAGCAGACCGAAAACCCCATCCAAAGCAGGGCGCCTGGTGACCTGAGTTAATTGGATACCCATACTGAGATCTCTGTATAGTGAGATGTGTTAATTGCATTGCCTTATCACAACATAATGATGCAATTAACTTGTATCACCAGTATGGACTATTTGTTAACACACATTTTATTTCAAAGATGCCAACAGCTACAAAGACTAGCACATAATCTGTCTAGCAAGATTTGACATATAATTGTGCTGAAATGTGCTTTTTAATGGATATTCAACCTCTAGTGACCATGATCTTTGGCAAAAAAATAATGTTCTCAGCATGAGAAGAAAAGAAAGGAAAAGGACTCTCTTTAAAAGTTTAACCACTTTACATAGTTCTTTATTGCTCAGCAGTTTTACATTCAGTGATCCTGGTTCAACCAGCATTTGCTTTCCTCTTTCAGCATGCTTGCCTTCAAGCATGTGTAGCTTCTCTTGTTTTCAGGTTATTAGTATCTAAGTAATTAATCAGAAGGTTTTAACTTTTCTTTTAGTAGAAAGTATAGAGAAAAAAACAGCAATATTCTACATTTGCATAAGCAATAAATTTGCCATAATTCCAATGGCACCTGGAATGTCACATCTCTAGGTGGGGGATGCAATGATGGTGCACAGGTAACAAATCTATCCTGCATTTGTTTCTTCATGGAGACAAAAGCATCGTATATATACCCCAGGACCAAAATAATCTGCCACACTTGCCATGGACTTAGGAAGCATGAGGGTTAGGGGCCATAAGGATTATTGCCATCATGTTCTTTCCCTATTGTTTTGAAAAATTTGTTGCTGATGGTACTGCTAAGGAGAGTAATGGCTGTTTGAAGCTGCATTTCCTTGATGCTCCAGATGTGAAGGGATTCTGCACACATGTGCATACACACACCCACTCTTCTGTGTCTTCATGGCTCCGCAAACACCAATTAGACAGTGTAAGCAATTGCATTATGCATTTTTCCCTCTCCTGAATAAACTGCTATGATTTATTTCAATATAGTTATGTTGCTACCCAAAATTGAGCACCTCTTCCATCTGTTTTACACACTGACTGCATTCAGCAAATAGTCTTGGGCAGGTGAAGGACCTCAGGAACTGCTCCAAAGATAGGCCTTTCCAGATACCTACAAATATCCAAGTATAAGGCACTTGCTGTCTCTTTCAGGCAACTTAAATTCAATTTTTAGGAACTCACAATTTTTGGAATTTAGGTGGTCAGCTTTTTTTAAATTAAAAATGTTAATTGTTCTTGTTCTCATGATTTCCTTGCCACTTTTCCCAGTGTGATTGTCTTATGTTGTTCTAGGAAGGCATATGTTAAACTAGTTCTTTCATTTCACCCTCAACTACACTATACTGTGTAACATGGAGCGTCATTGCTTTATGCATGATAGCAGAATAAAAGATGACTTCCTTTAAGTGTAGATAAGTTCATTAAGCACAGAGTCTAAAAGTCATTATTTAATTTTATCTTAATTCAATTAAAAGTAAATAAAAAATAATTTTCCTATCATACTTAGACACAGGCATGTACAATTTCATGCTGAGTTATATTTTTTCTGCCCATGAGTACTTGAGACATAGTAAAATACTCTTTTTCAGTGTCAGTTGAAGGACCATTTCATTACCAATCAGAATTATAATGGAGGGTGTAATTAATACACAAATTGAATTAAGATATTAATTGCTTTGGCTTTGGAATACATGAATTCATTATGGTGAATGGTTCACATTTTTCCCAATAAAACAAATCTGTTTTATGCAAAGAAATGCACAAAGACATATAACTATGTCTGCGTTAAGGACTCCTGGAAGGAAATGAGCTTTTTCTTTGCAAGAGAAGTGCTACACTTGCTCCCGCCAAATCTTTCCCTGGTTTTATAGGAGAGAGAGAGATAAGCCAGTGAGAGGTAAAGGAAATTACTGATGCTTTTGGTCTGTAAAACTTCAACGGCCTGTGCAGATTTATTATTGCCACATGCTAAATCTTTCTTTTCGGCCTTTTCAATCATGGTTAATTGACAATATGAGGAATCTCAGGCTAATGCTAAGATCAATAGATTTAAGAAATGACCAGAAACTATAAGCATTCTTAATATACATTTTATTACATGTAATATACATTTTACATTAATACATCTTTTATTATATAAGTGATATATTCTATATGTGTATATATACTTGCACTATATAGTCTCAGGACTGACACTTAAACTGAATGACTGAATGTGAATGGCATCATGATCTGTAGGACATGTCAGACCAAATACGTGTAACATATTCACATGGCCTCAGAGCTGATGAGTAGGCTAAATGCCTGTATAGGTGTGTCCCCTTTGTCAACGTATAAGCCTTCCACGTTCATCGTCCTGTAGCTATAGCAACAATTGCATCATGTATGCTTAAGGAGAGGTTTCCTATATGCCTGTAAAATTATCATAAAATAAAAGATATTACATAGAAACAAACTTGTGCATATTAATGCCACTACCTTGATCAAGATGAGTTACTAAGTGTCCTAGCCTACTAAATAACTATTATGTTTAATTTATAAGCAGCTTATTTTTGGCAATGTTTACTACCATCTCCTATCTTGACTTTTTTTCTTTTCAGTCCCTGTTGTTTTGCTTTGCAAGAAAATATCTTGGTCTTAGTTTTACAAAGCCCTTGTCTTCATTTTAACCTAGTACAAAATATTAATCTCTCCAAAGTCATTAATAATGTACTGTGATACCAGAATCATATTTAAGATTAAACTCTCAGAGATTCTTTAAAACTGTGATTTTGTTGAAAGCTGAACAAAAAGACAGGAGATAGAACATAAAAGATTACCTAAATTTTGGCATATAGTACTATTGGCTTTTGAGATACTTGATCTTGCATGCTGTGGTACACAGGGCTGTGTTTATCTTTGGATGTTTAGCAACATAGTTTTCTTACCCAAATGACTATCTTTCCAATATATCCAGTATGTAATTAAATAAGAGCTGACAATCAGTTGCCATCTTTTAAACTTCTCTTGCCCTGGGGTGGATCTCTTTTTGCTATAGTATTTCTGATTCCTTAAAATTTCTTTTGGTTAAGTCAACTCCTTATACCATTTTTTCTAAAATATTTTTAAATATGCTTTTTGCCTCCTTGCAAAGACAATATCCTCTTTAACATATCCTCTCTTGTTTGAAAGATATTGGTAAAATAAATCTTCGTAATTTTTCTTTGCTCCCTGTGAACTCTGAATATTTACTTCTCTTCATTAAGCCATAGTATATTTTTCACCTTAAATGTAGGTTCCTGAAGAAGGCGGAGTGCTTGCCAAAGGATGCTATTGATTCCACTGCTGTAGTATCTCTCTTCCATCCCTTCCTTTCCATTGCCAATGTTTGTTCTCCACACTATCACACACACTGAGACATCAGTTTTCTAGACCCTCCTCTCCCATGCCTAGTTTTCTGATGTAAGAATAAAGTTCTAAAAACATGTCTTTTAGATTTTACCAAATTTTTAAAAAACCCTGCTTTCAGAATAAAATCAAAATTTCTGTTACATTTAACTTCCTTTATTATTTAGACTTGGTTTCTTTTTCCCAAATTAGAATTACTTATTTTCTTCTATTAATTTTATCTCTGTGCTAGCACCTATGGATTCTTTGCATGTCCTGCACTGGCTTAAGCAGCATCTTTTGGGAGAAGGCCTCCTTACTAGCTTCTCATTCTGAAATCCCCCTGTCCTTCAAGTTTCAACCTATGTGCACCACTAGTACATGGAGAGCCTTTTAACCTTGACTCTGTTAACCACATACAGCTTTCCCACTTGCACTATAATTATTTATGTATGTGCATTATTCTTCTTAAGCAGTAAGCCCCATAGAAACAGAAGCTTCACATGAATCATCTTTGTATATCCCTAGTATGGTGCTTTGCACTTAATGAGCCCTTAATAATTACTTGATGAATAAAAATGAATTGGTGATTTACATGATGCATAGCGTTCTGTAGTGGTACATACCCAGCGTGGCCCTCATAAGGCAGAAACAAAACACTTAGATCATGCTTCTAGTATTTCAAGAAAGCTTAACATATAGGAAGGATTGTTAATAAGTTATCAGATCTGACCTCAAGGAGATCACAGGTGCTGAGGAGGGAAAAATTTTCCTCTGCCCTTCAAGCTTCTTCTAAGCTGGTCTAAAAATCAAAGTGACATGAGATTGGTTAACAAGAAAAAATTTAAAAATCATAAAATCAAAAGAGTCTAATAACATGTAAACCTCTTCTATACATTGAAGAAGCCCAGGAAAACTGACTAACTCCTAAAAATGGTTGAAGCCATCACCTTAAATACCATCTTCAGCTAAAGAAAAAAGAAGGCATTGGGTCATGGATAGGAAGAATTAACATTGTCAAAATGGCCATCCTGCTTAAATCAATCTACAGCTTCAATGCAATTCCTATCAAAATACCAACAGCATTCTTCAACAAACTAGAGCAAATAGTTCTAAAATTCATATGGAACCACAAAAGACCCCAAATAGCCAAAGCAATCCTGAGAAGGAAGAGTAAAACTGGGAATAATGCTCCCTGACTTCAAGCTCTACTACAAAGCCACAGTAATCAAGACAATTTGGTACTGGCACAAGAACAGACCCATAGATCAATGGAACAGACTAGAAAGCCCAGATATAAACTCAAGTATATATGTCAATTAATATATGATAAAGGAGCCATGGATATACAATGGGGAAAAGACAGCCTCTTCAACAGCTGGTGTTGGCAAAACTGGATTGCTACATGCAAGAGAATGAAACTGGATTATTGTCTAACCCCATACTCAAAAGTAAACTCAAAATGGATCAAGGACCTGAATGTAAGTCATGAAACCATAAAACTCTTAGAAGACAACATAGGCAAAAATCTCCTGAATATAAACATGAGCAACTTTTTCCTGAACACATCTCCTCCGGCAAGGGAAACAAAATCAAAAATGAACATATGGGACTACATCAAGCTAACTTCTGTACAGCAAAGAACACCATCAGCAGAACAGAAAGGCATCCTACAGTATGGGAGAATATATTTGTAAATGACATATCCGACAAGGGGTTAACATCCAAAATATATAAAGAACTCACATGTCTCAACACCCAAAAGCAAATAACAAAATATAAAAAATGGGCAGAAGATATGAACAGACACTTCTCCAAAGAAGAAATTCAGATGGCCAACAGGCACATGAAAAGATGCTCCACATCGTTAATTATCAGGGAAGTGCAAATTAAAACCACAATGAAATATCACCTCACACCAGTTAGGATAGCCAACATAGAAAAGACTAGGAACAGACTTCCGGGAATATGGTGTCGTGAACGGACCAGCAGAAAAATTCCTCCCAACATTATATTTATTCACGAAAATACAGCAAATACAGCTATCCCTAAAAGAGAGACCAGAATACACTGGAAAGTGCACAACATACAGCTACACCTGTGAGAACTTGGCAGCCGGTGAGGCGGACGGGATACGGAGCAGCGACCCGGTGGGACCGAGCGCTCACCCCCCCCAGAGCTCCGGCGGCCAGACACACCGGACAGAGGACTCAGCACCCGGCGAGGTGGGACGGAAATGCGATCCAGTGAGACCAGAGCGCCCCTCCACCCCAGCACTCCGGCGGGAGTCCCAGCAAGGCGGGTAAGGTACGGAGCCGCGAGCGGACCGAGCGCTCCTCCCCCCCAGCTCTCCAGCGGGAGGAGAGGATTCAGAGCCGTGAGGGAGTGGAAGTCTGCGCCGGTAGCGCCGACATATAGCCTGCGGTGTAGTGAGCAGAGGAGAGACAGAGGGCACAGGGTCCCAGCCCGGAACATGCAAGTTGCCCACGGCAGGCTCCGGGAAGGAAAAAGAAAGGAGAAAAAGGGGAAGAAAAGCGCGTGCTCTACCTCAGCAGTCTTAAAGAGACAGGAGCTCAGTAGAGGGGCCGGATAGCCCCGCAAACTGAGCCCAGCACACTGGGAATCCTGGGGAGCTTTGGACCCCTTGGCTGGCGACTGGGAAAGGGTGCCCGCCATCGAGACCCCCACAGAGATCAACAGCTTACCATTCGGTCCCAACCCAGCCAGAACTATAGAGTGGCACTGGAATAGTGGAGCAACAGCGCCACCTACAGCACTCGCGCTAAACCCACTCTCAGTGGTTTTTTTTTTTTCTTTTCTTGTTATTGTTTTTTCTCCCCTTTCTTTTCCTTTTTTTCTTTCCCTCTCTTTCAACAGCCTCCCATTCATTCTCACATCTTTAAAGGGCCATGTGGAGCGACATGGCCGCGGCTCTGGAATACTGGAGCAATAGCGCCACCTACAGCATTCACACAGAAACCACCCCCAGTGGGCATTTTGGTGTTTTTTTTTTTTTTTGTTGTTGTTGTTGCTGTTTTCTTTTACGTGTTGCTGCCTTTTCTTTTTCTTTCTTTTCCTTTCTCTCTCTCTCCTTTTACTTTTTTATTATTAGTAGAAATTTCTTTTTTTTTCCTTTCTCTCCTTTCTTATCTCTCCTTGCTACCAACAACCAATTCTATAGTCATGAGAAGACAGAAGAATATGATAAAGACAAAGCTTCAGACAAACACCACCCCAGAAAAAGAAGCAGAAGAAATGGACATGCACAGTCTTCCAGAAAAAGAATTCAGAATAAAAGTCATAGCCATGCTGACGGATCTACAGAAAAATGTGCAAGAGCTGAGGGAGGAAGTGAGGGAAGTGAGGAAAGATAATGCAGAAATGAGACAAGCCATCGACGGGCTCAACAGCAGATTGAATCAGGTTCAAGACACGATCAAGGAATTACAAGACAGGGACCAGGAATACAAAGAACCTGAGGCAGAGAGAGATAAAAGGATCTCTAAGAATGAAAGAATATTAAGAGAACTCTGTGACCAATCCAAACGGAGCAATATTCGCATTATAGGAGTACCAGAGAAAGAAGAGAGAGAAAAAGGGATAGAAAGTGTCTTTGAAGAAATAATTGCCGAAAACTTCCCCACGCTGGGGAAGGAAATAGTCTCACAGTCCATGGAAGACCACAGATCTCCCAACACAAGGGACCCAAAGAAGACAACACCAAGACACATAATAATCAAGATGGCAAAGATCAAAGACAAGGACAGAGTATTAAAGGCAGCTAGAGAGAGAAAAAAGATCACCTACAAAGGAAAACCCATCAGACTGTCATCAGACTTCTCAACAGAAACCTTACAGGACAGAAGAGAATGGCATGATATATTTAACGTAATGAAACAGAAGGGCCTCGAACCAAGAATATTGTATCCAGCACGATTATCATTTAAATATGAC
>JAQQAC010026072.1:52405273-52527542 GCA_029783875.1 Phataginus tricuspis | reverse complement strand
AAAAAAAAAAATGAAGGAACAAAACAGCAGCAGACTCACAGAACCCACGAATGGACTAACAGTTACCAAAGGGAAAGGGACTGGGGAGATGGGTGGGAAGGGAGGGATAAGAGGGTAAAAGGGGCATTACGATTGGCAGACATAGGGTGGGGGGGCACAGGGGAGACTGTATAGCTCAGAGAAGACAAGTAGTGATTCTCGTCTCACTACACTGATGGACAGTGACTGTAATAGGGTTGGTGGGGGGGACCTGATGAAGGGGGTAGTTTAATCATCACAATATTGCTCATGTAATTGTAGGTTAATGATACTAAAATAAAATAAATTGTAAAAAAAAAAAAACTAGGAACAACAAATGCTGGTGAGGATGCAGAGAAAGGCGAACCCTCCTACACTGCTGGTGGGAATGTAAACTAGTTCAACCATTGTGGAAAGCAGTATGGAGGTTCCTCAAAAAACTAAAAATAGAAATACCATTTGACCCAGGAATTCCACTGCTAGGAATTTGACCTAAGAATTCAGGATCCCAGTTTCAAAAAGACATATGCACATATGCACCCCTATGTTTATTGCTGCACTATTTACAATGGCCAATAAATGGAGGCAACCTAAGTGTCCATCAGTAGATGAATGGATAAAGAAAAGGTGGTGCATATACACAATGGAATATTATTCAGACATGAGAAGAAAACAAATCCTACCATTTGCAACAACATGGATGGAGCTAGAAGGTATTATGCTCAGTGAAATAAGCCAGGCAGAGAAAGACAAGTATCAAATGATTTTACTCATCTGTCTAGCATAAAAACAACGCAAAAACTGAAGGAACAAAACATCAGCAGACTCACAGAACCCAAGAATGGACTAACAGTTGCCAAAGGGAAAGGAACTGGGGGAGGTGGGTGAGAAGCGGAATAAGGGGCATTACGATTAGCACACATAATGTAGGGGGGTGCAAGGGGAAGGCAGTATAGCACAGAGAAGACAAGTAGTGACTTTATAGCATTTTACTATGCTGATGGACAGCGACTATAATGGGGTATGTGGTGGGGACTTGATAATGGGGGATATCTAGCAACCACAGTGTTGTTCATGTAATTGTATATTAATGATACCAAAATAAAAATTAATTTATTAATCAAAAGAAGGTATTGAGGGTGGGGAATCAGTTATGGGAGGTCTCCAGCACACTAAACAAGAATTTAACCTTGTTATGAAGATTTAAGTATTTGCCTTTTTACTAATAAAAGAATTTCTAGACATTTAGAGTCATTCGCTGCCTTCTTGGTATAGCAGAGAGACACCAAAAAAAAAAAATGGAGATTTACCTATTAAATGTAAATGTCTGTTACAAAAGGGTAACTTCTTCTTTGTTTTCAAAGCTTCTTTTGTGTCTGCAGTTTCTTAAAAATAACCGAGCATCTTAAAATAACATTCCAAAGAGGTATGTCTTAGGGTGACAAAATTTGCTACACAGTCAAGTTGAGAAAACATATAGTGCACTATGGGAACAAATAATAAAATGCAATATTTTAGGGTGCAGTAAATGGTACAGAACATAAATGCTACACAAATGAAAAGGGAACATTCCTGAGGAGGAGTGTTCAGTTAAGGACTCACAAAGTTGCATGTTGAATTGTGTACAGTTGATATAATTTGAATAGACAGAGAAGAGGTAGAAATGGCCTTAGAATTGAGTTCTTGGTTAGTAATGGCTTTTAGTGAAGGGAAAATAAAAGGCAAAAACAAACATGTGGTAGGTGGATGCTTTCTTACATAAGATTTCTAGATTTTTGTTCCAGAAGTAGAGATTACTCAGAGTGGTTGCTGGAGTCTCATATCATTCAAAGCAACTTTGTTTGCATGTGACAACCCAAAAACTCTAAGCGACTGAGATCTCTGAAATAAAAGGGTTCATTGAGCCTTTACAGATGCTAGCCAGATAAAGACTGGGTCCTGGGACAGGAAGTTGTTGCTTCCACAGCAGCAAGGCCAGTTAACAGAAACAACCTGTCCTCCAGATCTAAGAAACAATACACATTTATGAGTCTTGAGGAAAGTTCTTTAAATTCACAATGACTATAGATATGGAAGGAGGCTAACATGAAGTGGGGAAAGTTCCAGGGATAAGTGTTTAGTCCATAGAGAAGACTCATGGATTTGTGGTTGATGATGTCCAGACACTGGTCATACATAAGAGGGATGTGGTGTTTCTGGAGACCTTCAAAATATTCACTGAAATGACTTCATCCAGGAATGTGGAGTTTCTGTTTAGTTACAGCCTGCAGTTATTGATTGCCTTCCCATGTCTTCTCTCCCACATTCTCTAACCCTTACGTCACTTAATTTTAGGACATCTCAGAATTTTCTCTTATCACATCCTTCTGTTTATGCAGCTTTCAAGGAGATAGACATGTCATATAAAGAGAGATTTCACTACTTTTGAAAATAAAATTTCTAGAATTAGAATTTATGTGGCATTTTTATTCTTTCTACAAACAATTTATAATAGGCATTACATCTTTGCAGAAGAGTCAATATCAATAACTGCTCTTAGCAATACTAGGCTATTGCTCCTTCACCCAACAGACTCTGGAAATTATTCTAGCAACTTATTGCCTTTGTGACCCATACCTGCATCAATTTAGACTTGTCCTACTTTTAAAACATTGGTGGTATATAAGTTCTAAATGATATTAATAACATAGCACATGAATAATTGGTTGCATTTAGTATACTTAAAATTTTTGGAAAATTTCCATGATTCTCAAGGAGACAGGTATAAATGTGCTTAAGGTATTAAAAAAATGGTGAACTTTCAGCAGTTTAATTGACACCCTAAAGACCCACCTTGTTCACCTGCTGAGATGCTAACTACACAAAGGGGAGAGTATATGAAAGCAAAATTATAGTTACCTGGGATTAGGCCAAGAAAAGGTTAACAATCTAATTTAATGGTGCATTCAGTAGCTTACCAAGGGATCAAGGTTTGGAGATTTTTTAAAATTATTAATTTTAGTATGTTTCATACAATTCATAGCTGCCTCTAATGATATAACAGTAAAATTATTACATTGAAAAGTCACTGTACAGAGTTCTTGATTTCTCTTATCTGTTTCCAGATTTTCATAAAGAGCACATTTTCACAACTTCATTTATGCCTAAATTTTTGCTTTCTGTATCTTTTTTTTCCTCAGACTTTGAGGTTCTCTCTTCTACTGCTCCATGTCTACAACCACCTAGATCCCAACAACTGTCTAGATACCAGTGGAAATTCCACTCAACTTTGAACAGTTTAATATTCTGCTTGGTCAGACTAATATTTTCCCTCTCAGAAATATCTTCATATTTGATTGTTCCTCACAGGTTATTGTGCTTGTACTGTATGTTTATCATTTAGCAGCGTTCTTGAATTATGTTAATTGCATTTAAGAAAATATAAAGTCTAGTATAAAATTCACTCTGTTGGGGAGGAAGATATTCCTTTACCCTTCCAAGTTCTTCTAGCTGATTTAAGAATAAAACTTACATGAAACAGATGAATAGGAGAAAAATAAAGTTTAATTATATACCTATGTGGAACCCATGGATATGAGATTCCAGAGACAAGGTAAAAGAGGCATATAGTTATCCTGAACTATGGAGAAGGGGATAGGGGTCTAGGACTTCTAAGGGAAAGGAAAGCAATTCACAGGAATCTGAAAGAGTAAATGTTTAGTAAACAAATGTTTGATGGTCACACAGAAACAATGGGACACAGGAATTTTAATGGACACATTCCTCTTGGTCTACCTCACTGTAGCTCTGGCAGTAAGGGGGCTCCCTGCATTGGGCAAGTTCCCTATGAATCCAATAAAACTGAAGGAGGACAGGAGAAGGGCAGGTTGGTTAAAGGGTTTTGTTTCTCACAGCTCAGTCTCTCACTTGGCTTTCCCTGGCACATTCCCAAATCCTTCCTTTCCAGTCCCTGCTAGCAAACCAGCTCTCTCCCCTGCAGCTGCAGTGTGCACTTGTTCCCCCTGCCCACCCCTTCAGGCAGTAACTCCATAGGCTTGTTCCTGGTGATTGGCAGGCATCAGATCAATCAGGTACCAGAAACAGAGGGAACAAGAGAATGGCCATTTTCTTTCCACTCTTTGCCTTGGATCCACCAGAGGCTCTCCCGTGGTAAACATCCATTAGTATGTAAATAGACTAAGGCTAGGCAGGAAATTCTGGGTGAAAACATTTATTTACCCCACACATACCTAGTTCACATTATAATATAGTTACCCACTACAGTGGAGAGTGACTGCTGCCCTCCAGGAGCAGTGCTTCTATCTAAATTCTTTTTATGCCTTTGAAGTGGGGAGGTCAATGTTTTTTGAGTCTTTTGAGCCTTGATTGTTTTCAACATAATCTATATGGCAAAGTGGCACATACTGGGGAAACCTACTTTTAGCCCCTACAACTCTTTGGTTTTGATGAGTGGTCTATGATTATATAACATGTTAACCTTAAGGGGAGGCTGGAAGAAGGGTAAATGGGAACTTTCTGTACTATTTTTGCAACACTTTTGTGAGTTAAATTTTTAAAAATCTTCTCTATAGTACATATGATTAGTTATTGTACTTGAGCAGAATGTCTGAAGCCAGCCAAATGATAGTGTTACATAATTATAGGTCTGTTAAAAATGTACAAACAAGAGGATAAATAATAGACCAGAGAACTTAACAACTTTCTCTGAAGCACTAAAATACAGGTGGGGCTGATAAAAGATCGCAAACACTCCAAAAGAGAGAGACCCTTCATTTCAAAATTTTTGTCAATACACAACTTTCTTGAGGTAGTCTTTTCCCAAGTACATTTTTCTTTTAGATCAAATTTAGGCAACTAATATCTGCTCAGAGAAGGTAAATATTTATGAATAAATTGTTAAGGAGGGCAAAAAGAACATTTTGTTTAAGTGAAACTCCATACTTACCCTTTCCTTGTAATAAATGATTGTTTAGGGGAAAATGAAAAAATTTTTGTAAAGATTAATTAATTCAAAGAACCTGAAAAATAAAGAATTAACAAATCCCACATATAGTGATAAAAAAAAATCTGACATCTTTAGCAGATCCATTCATTAAAATAAGACAATCTGTGCAGCCCATTTCTGTATCTCTTTTGCAGACTGGCTTAACTTTTCATTCTCATAAAATCGGAGATGGGTTGTTAGGTTTATTGGTAATTGTGGCAGAAGCAGAATGGTCCTATGTTTGCCAGTCCACAAACCCATAGATGTTTATCCGCTCATGGCACTGCCAGCCTGCTGCATTATTTCAGCAAGCAGCATTCCTCAATGGGAAAAACAGCAGCTGCTCACTCAAAATAAACTTGTTTCTGTTTATGCTGTCAGCAGAAAGCTGTTTTAAAAAATCATTAGATGCATCATGCTGTTGCAGTATGTTAAATTGTGAAGCATAAAGAAATATTCCTGAAAGATAAGCACCGTGTTACCTCTGTGCCTTCATCACTGAGTGTTTCTTTTTTCTGAATTATGCATATACAGGTAAGATAGGTGATGTCAGATATTTAGACACAATATTAAGATGCCAAGGTGATGGCTGGAAGCCCCTTTCATGTTAGTGAACTCTACACAATGGAAGCCATGTAGAAACACTACAATAAGATAAGGCTACTTGGTACTGATGCTGGTTCTGCCAACCATGATCTAAATGACCTTGAATATGTCTTTTAATCAATCTGAACTGCATTTTTTCCATGTGAACGTATATGGTCTCTTAAGAACATGACACTTTTTCATGCAGTGTTTTTTATTTTTATTTTTATTAAGGTATTGATATACACTCTTACGAAGGTTTCACATGAAAAAAAAATGTGCTTACTACGTTTACCCATATTATCAAGTCCCCACCCATACTCCAATGCAGTCACTGTCCATTAGTGTAGTCAGATGCCACAGATTCACTGTTTGCCTTCTCTGTGCTACACTGTTTTCCCCGTGAACCCCCACAACGTGTACTAAACATAACACCCCTCAATTCCATTCTCCCGCCCTCCCCACCCACCTTCCCACACCCCTCCCTTTGGTAACCACTAGTCACTTCTTGGAGTCTGTGAGTCTGTAGCTATTTTGTTCCTTCCGTTTTGCTTCATTGTTATGCTCCACAAATGAGGAAAATCATTTTGCACTTGTCTTTCTCTGCCTGGTTTATTTCACTGAGCAAAGTATCCTCCAGTTCCATCCACATAGTTGCAAACGGTAGGATCTGTTTCTTTCTTATGGCTGAATAATATTCCATTGTGTATATGTACCACTTCTTCTTTATCCATTCATCTACTGATGGACACTTAGGTTGCTTCCAGATCTTGGCTATTGTAAATAGTGCTGCAATAAACATAGGGGTACATATGTATTTTTGAGTCTGAAAAGTTGTATTCTTTGGGTAAATCCCTGGAAGGAGTGGGATTCCTGGGTCAAATGGTATTTCTATTTTGAGTTTTTTGAGGAACCTCCATACTGCTTTCCACAATGGTTGAACTTATTTGCATTCCCACCAGCAGTGTACGAGGGTTCCCCTTTCTCCGCATCCTTGCCAGCATTTGTTGTTCTTAGTCTTTCGATGCTGGTCATCCTTACTGGTGTGAGGTAATATCTCATTGTGGTTTTAATTTGCATTTTCCTGATGATTACTGATGTGGAGCATGTTTTCATGTGTCTGTTGGCCATCTGAATATCTTCTTTGGAGAATTGTCTCTTCATATCCTCTGCCCATTTTTTAATCGGGTTATTTGCTTTATGGGTGTTGAGATGTGTGAGTTCTTTATATATTTTGGATGTTAACCCCTTGTTGGATATGTCATTTACAAATATATTCTCCCATACTGTAGGATGCCTTTTTGTTCTGTTGATGGTGTCCTTTGCAGTACAGAAACTTTTTAGTTTGATGTAATCCCATATGTTCATTATTGCTTTAGTTTCTCTTGCTCGAGAAGATGTATTCAGGAAGAAGTTGCTCGTGCTTATATTCAGGAGATTTTTGCCTATGTTGTCTTCTAAGAGTTTTATGGTTTCATAACTGACATTCAGGTCTTTGATGCATTTTGAATTTACATTTGTGTATGGGGTTAAACAATAATCCAGTTTCATTCTTTTGAATGTAGCTGTCCAGTTTTGCCAACACCAGTTGTTGAAGAGGCTGTCGTTTCCTCATTGTATGTCCATGGCTCCTTTATCATATATTAATTGACCATATATGGTTGGATTTATATTAGGGCTCTCTAGTCTGTTCCATTGGTCTGTGGTTCTGTTCTTGTTCCAGTACCAAATTGTCTTGATTACTGTAGCTTTGTAGTAGAGCTTGAAGTTGGGGAGCATAATCCCCCAGCTTTATTCTTCCTTCTCAGGATTGCTTTGGCTACTCAGGGTCATTTGTGGTTCCATATGAATTTTAGAATACTTTGCTCTACTTCATTGAAGAATGCTGTTGGTATTTTGATGGGAATTGCATTGAATCTGTAGATTTCTTTAGGCAGGATGGCCATTTTGACAATATTAGTTCTTCCTATTCATGAGCATTGCATGTGTTTGCATTTATTGGTATCTTCTTTAATTTCTCTCATGAGTGTCTTGTAGTTTTCAGAGTATAGGTCTTTCACTTCCTTGGTTAGGGTTATTCCTAAGCATTTTATTCTTTTTGATTCAACTGTGAATGGAATTGTTTTCCTGATTTCATTTTCTGCTAGTTCATCTTTAGTATATAGGAATGCAACAGATTTATGTGTATTAATTTTGTATCCCACATTTTTTTTTCATTAAAAATGTTTAATGAAATATATCAAAGATTAAAATATGAAAAAATAATGAAAATGATAGCCATACACAAAACACACATATTCAACATATGGCAGTAATTTTACTGATTTTTTTTCACTTTTATGTTTTTAAGGAAAAAAATTGACCAATATAGCTTTTGTTTACCCTGTCATTTTTCTATTTTATTATTTATGCCTTTTAGCTTTCTTTTCATCTACTTAGTTTGGCTTTATTCTATTATTCACTTTCAAACTTATTCATTAGTGACTTAGCTCATTATTATCTTTCAGATTTTTCTCTAGGATATACACTTAGGTTTATAGAAAAGAGGTTGATAGGAAATCTACTAATTTTTACTTTATCTGTAAAGGCAGAAGAGTTCTAGGTCTAGTGAATAGAAGTCTAATTTGAACTGCATTCCCACCAGCAGTGTACGAGAGTTCCCTTTTCTCATCCTCACCAACATTTGTTGTTGTTTGTGTTTTGGATGTTGGCAATCCTCACTGGTGTAAGATGACATCTCATTGTGGTTTTAATTTGCATTTCTCTGATGATTAGCGATGTGGAGCATCTTTTCATGAGCCTGTTGGCCATCTGAATTTCTTCTTTGGAGAAGTGTCTATTCATGTCCTCTGCCCATTTTTTAATTGGATTATTTGCTTTTCGTTTGTTGAGGTGCGTGAGTTCTTTATATATTTTGGATGTCAACCCATTATTGGATACGTCATTTATAAATATATTCTCCCATACTGTAGGATGTCTTTTTGTTCTACTGATGGTGTCCTTTGCTGTACAGAAGCTTTTCAGCTTGATGTAGTCCCACTTGTTCATTTTTGCTTTTGTTTCCCTTGCCCAGGGAGATATGTTCATGAAGAAGTCGCTCATGTTTATGTCCAAGACATTTTTGCCTATCTTTTTTTCTAAGAGTTTTATGGTGTCATGACTTACATTCAGGTCTTTGATCCATTTTGAGTTTACCTTTGTGTATGGGGTAAGACAGTAGTCCAGTTTCATTCTCTTACATGTAGCTGTCCAGTTTTGCCAACACCAGCTGCTTAAGAGGCTGTCATCTCCCCACTGTATATCTAAGGCTCATTAATCATATATTAATTGACTGTAAATGTTTGGGTTAATGTTTGAATTTTCTATTCTGTTCCACTGGTCTGTGGGTCTGTTTTTGTGCCAGTACCAAATTGCCTTCATTACTGTGGCTTTGTAGTAGAGCTTGAAGTCGGGGAGCGTAATTCCCCCTGTTTTATTCCTCCTTCTCAGGATTGCTTTGGCTATTTGGGGTCTTTTGTGGTTCCATATGAATTTTAGAGTTATTTGTTCCAGTTCATTGAAGAAAGCTATCAGTATTTTGATAGGTATTGCATTGAATCTGTAGATTGCTTTAGGTAGTATAGCCATTTTGACAATATTTATTCTTCCTAGCAAAGAGCATGGGATGAATTTCCATTTGTTAGTGTCCTCTTTAATTTCTCTTAGGAGTGTCTTGTAGTTTTCAGGGTATAGGTCTTTCACTTCATTCGTTAGGTTTATTCCTAGGTATTTTATTCTTTTTGATGCAATTGTGAATGGAATTGTTTTTCTGATTTCTCTTTCTGTTAGTTCATCATTACTGTGTAGGAAAGCAACAGATTTCTGTGTGTTAATTTTATATCCTAAAGCTTTGCTGAATTCAGATATTTCTAGTAGTTTTGGAGTTGAGTCTTTAAGATTTTTTATGTACAGTATCATGTCATCTGCAAATAGTGACAATTTGACTTCTTCTTTGACCAATCTGGATGCCTTGTATACCTTTGTTTTGTCTGATTGCCGTGGCTAAGACCTCCAGTACTATGTTGAATAACTGTGGAGAGAGTGGGCATCCCTGTCTTGTTCCCGATCTTAGATGAAAAGCTTTCAGCTTCTCGCTGTTAAGTATGATGTTAGCTGTGGGTTTGTCATATATAGCCTTTATGATGTTGAGGTGCTTGCCATCTATATCCATTTTGTTGAGAGTTTTAATCATGAATGGTTGCTGAATTATGTCAATTGCTTTTTCAGCATCTATGGAGATGATCATGTGGTTTTTGTTCTTCTTTTTGTTGATGTGATGGATGATGTTGATGGATTATCGAATTTGGACCATCTTTGCATCCCTGGGATGAATTCCACTTGATCATGGTGTATGATCCTCTTGAAGTGTTTTAGAATTTGGTTTGCTAATATTTTGTTGAGTATTTTTGCACCGATGTTTATTAGGGATATTGGTCTGTAATTTTCTTTTTTGGTGAGGTCTTTGCCAGGTTTCGGTATTAGAGTGATGCTGGCTTCATAGAACGAGTTTGGAAGTATTCCCTCCTCTTCTATTTTTTGGAAAACTTTAAGGAGAATGGGTGTTATTTCTTCTCTACTTGTCTGGTAGAATTCGGAGGTGAATACATCTGGTCCAGAGGTTTTGTTCTTGGGTAGTTTTTTGATTACCGCTTCAATTTCGTTGCTGGTAATTGGTCTGTTTAGTTTTTCTGTTTCTTGCTTGGTCAGTCTTGGAAGGTTGTATTTTTCTAAGAAGTTATTCATTTCTTCTAGGTTTTCCAGCTTTTTAGCATATAGATTCTCATAATATTCTCTTATAATTCTTTGTATTTCTGTTGGGTCCGTCATTATTTTTCCTTTCTCATTTCTGATTCTGTTTATGTGTATAGATTCCCTTTTTCTCTTAATAAGTCTGGGTAGGGGTTTATCTATTTTGTTTATTTTTTCAAAGAGCCAGCTCTTAGTTTCATTGATTTTTTCTATTGTTTTATTCTTCTCAATTTTGTTTATTTCTTCTCTGATCTTTATTATGTCCCTCCTTCTGGTGACTTTGGGTCTCATTTGTTCTTCTTTTTTACAATTTCAGTAATTGTGTCTTTTGACTGTTCATTTGGGAATGTTTTTCCTTGTTTAAATAGGCCTGAATTGCAATATACTTTCCTCTTGGAACTGCCTTTGCTGCATCCCACAGAAGTTGTGGCTTTCTGTTGTTGTTGTCATTAGTCGCCATAAATTCTTTGATTTCTGTTTTTATTTGGTCGTTAACCCATTGATTCATTAGGAGAATGTTGTTACGTCTCCATGTATTTGTGAGCCTTTTTGTTTTCTTTCTAAAATTTTTCTAGTTTTATACCTTTGTGATCTGAGAAGTTGGTTGGTAGGATTTCAATATTTTTGAAATTACTGAGGTTCTTTTTGTGGCCTAGTATGTGGTCTATTCTGGAAAATGTTCCATGTGCAATTGAGAAGAATGTGTATCCTGTTGCTTTTGGGTGTAGAGTTCTGTAGATGTCTGTTAGGTCCATCTGTTCTAGTGTGTTGTTCAGTGCCTCTGTGTCTTTACTTATTTTCTGTCTGGTTGATCTGTCCTTTGGAGTAAGTGGTGTGTTGAAGTCTCCTAAAATGACTGCATTGCTTTCTATTTCCTCCTTTAATTCTGTTAGTATTTGTTTCACATATGCCAGTGCTCCTGTGTTGGGTGAGTATATATTTAAAATGGTTATATCCTCCTGTTGGACTGACCCCTTTATCATTATTTAATGTCCTTCTTTATCTCTTGCTACTTTCTTCGTTTTGAAGTCTATTTTGTCTGATACAGTATTGGAACACCTGCTTTTTTCTCCTTGTTCTTTGCATGAAATATCTTTTTCCATCCCTTCACCTTTAGTCTGTGTATATCTTTGGGTTTGAGGTGAGTCTCCTGTAAGCAGCATATAGATGGGTCTTGCTTTTTTATCCATTCAGTAACTCTGTGTCTTTTGATTGGTGCATTCAGTCTATTAACATTTAGGGTGATTATTGATAGATATGTACTTATTGCCATTGCTGGCTTTAGATTCGTGGTTACTAAAGGTTCAAGGGTAGCTTCTCTACTCTTTAACAGTCTAACTTAACTTTCTTGTTAAGTTATTGTAAACACAGTCTGATGATTCTTTATTTCTCTCCCTTCTTATTCTTCCTCCTCCAGCCTTTATATATTAGGTGTTTTATTCTTTGCCTTTAGTTAGTATTTGGATGATCTGCTTTCTTTGCTATGATTTTATTTTCTCTCGTGACCTCTTTTTAGCCTTAGGAGTGTTTCCATCTAGAGCAGTCCCTTTAAGATATCTTGTAGAGGTGGTTTATGGGAGGCAAATTCCCTCAGTTTTCACTTGTCTGGAAATTGTTTAATCCCTCTGTCATATTTAAATGGTAATCGTGATGGGTACAATATTCTTGGTTCGAGGCCCTTCTGTTTCATTACGTTAAATATATCATGACATTCTCTTCTGGCCTGTAAGGTTTCTGTTGAGAAGTCTGATGATAGTCTGATGAGTTTTCCTTTGTAGGTGATATTTCTTCTCTCTCTAGCTGCCTTTAATACTCTGTCCTTATCTTTGATCTTTGCCATTTTAATTATTATGTGTCTTGGTGTTGTCTTCCTTGGGTCCCTCGTGTTGGGAGATCTGTGGGCTTCCATAGTCTGAGAGACTATTTCCTTCCCCAGTGTGGGAAAGTTTTCAGCAATTATTTCTTCAAAGACACTTTCTATCCCTTTTTATCTCTCTTCTTCCTCTGGTATTCCTTTAATGTGAATATTGTTCTGTTTGGATTGGTCACACAATTCTCTTAAAATTTTTTCTTTCCTAGAGATCCTTTTATCTCTTCCTGCCTCAGCTTCTCTGTATTCTTGTTCTCTGATTTCTATTCCATTAACCATCTCTTGCATCTCGTCCAGTCTGCTGCTAAGCCCCTTTATCGCTTGTCTCATCTCTGCATTGTCTTTCCTCATTTCCCTCACTTCCTCCCTTAGCTCTTGCATATTTCTCTGTAGATCTGTCAGTATGGTTATGACTTTTATTCTGAATTTTTTTCAGGAAAATTATGCATGTCCATCCCTTCAGGCTCCCTCTCTGGGTTACTCTGGTGTGGGGTTTTCTGGGTAAGTTTTATTTGTACCATATTTCTGTTTTTTTTCATGGTGATAGAAGTGGTCAGAAGAAGACAAAAAGAAGAAAGGGAAAATAGAGAAAGAAAGAAAGAAAAAAAACACGCCTGCCAGGTGTAGTTTCTGTTAGGATCCTGTAGGTGGCGCTGCTGCTCCACTATTCCGCTGCCACACCACTCCACGGGGCCCTTTGTGACTCTGGCCGGGGAGGGAACGAATGGGAGGCTGCTGATTTCTGTGGGAAGTCTCCATGTGACTGTTTTTCCCAGGCACTGTCCAAGGGTACCAAAATTCTCAAGGGCTCCCAGCCTGCTCTACTGAGTGCTCTGAGTCGATTCTGCTTTTGTGTTGGGCCCCTGTCTCTTTAAGAGCCCTAAAAAAGCACACAATTTTCTTTTGTCCCAGGGAACTGGCCGGGTGGACCTGCCATCTTGGAATCTGTACCCTGTCTCTCCAATCTCTGATATACCACGCAAAGTGTGTGAGTGCTCCCGGCGCATATCACCAGGACTGGTTTTTTGGCCTGCCTGTGCTTCCACTCCCTCACCTCTCTGAATCCTCTCCTCCCGCTGGTGTGCTGGGGTGGGGGTGTGCTCCAGTCCCACCGGGTCGCGGCTCTGTATCTTACCTGCCTCGTGGGGTTCTGAGTCCTCTCAGGTGTAGCTGCAGGCTGGTGTCGTCCTGTATCTTCTAGTCTCTCTTTTAGGAATAGTTGTATTTGCTGTATATTCATAAATATATTTGGTTTTGGGAGAAGATTTCTGCCGCCCTGCTCACACCGCCATCTTCCCGGAAGTCCTCTGTATCCATTTTGTTGAGAGTTTTTATCATGAATGGATGTTGAATTTTGTCAAATGCTTTTTCAACATCTATGGAGATGATCATGTGGTTTTTGTCCTTCTTTTTGTTTATATGTTGGATGATGTTGATGGATTATCAAATATTGTACATCCTTGCATCCCTGGAATAAATCCTACTTGATCATGATGGATGATCTTTTTGATCTATTTTTGAATTCGGTTTGCTAATATTTTGTTAAGTATTTTTGCATCTATGTTTATCAGGGATATTGGTTTGTAATTTTCGTTTTTGTGTTGTCTTTGCCTGGGTTTTGTATTAGAATGAAGCTGGAAGAATGAGTTTGGAAGTATTCCCTCTTCTACTCTTTGGAAAAGTTGAAGGAGGATGGGTATTAGGTCTTCATTTAATGTTTGATAAAATTGAGCAGTGAAGCCATCTGGTCCAGGAGTTTCTTAGGTAGTTTTTTGATTACCAGTTCAATTTCATTGCTGGTAATTGGTCTGTTCAAATTTTCTGTTTCTGGGTCAGCCTTGGAAGGTTGTATTTTTCTAGAATGTTTTCTAATTCTTCTAGGTTATCCAGTTTGTTGGCATATAATTTTTCATAGTATTCTCTAATAGTTCTTTGTATTTCTGTGGTGTCCATAGTTATTTTTCCTTTCTCATTTCAGATTCTTTTTATGTGTGTAGACTCTCTTTTTTCTTGATAAGTCTGGCAAGGGGTTTATCTATTTTGTTTATTTTCTCAAAGAACCAGCTCTTCCTTTCATTGATTCTTTCTATTGTTTTATTCTCCTCAATTTTATTTATTTCTGCTCTAATCTTTATTATGTCCCTCCTTCTACTGACTTTGGGCCTCATTTGTTCTTCTTTTTCTAGTTTCGTTAATTGTGAGTTTAGACTGTTCATGTGGCATTGTTCTTCTTTCCTGAGGTGGCCTGTATTGCAGTGTACTTCTCTCTTAGATGGCCTTCGCTGTGTCCAACAGATTGTACTGTGTTGAATTATTGTTGTCATTTCTCTCCATATATTATTTGATCTGTTTTTTTATTTGGTCATTGATCCATCTGGTTATTTAGGAGCATGTTGTGAAGCCTTCATGCGTTTGTGCAATTTTTCATTTTCTTTGCATAATTTATTTCTAGTTTCATACCTTTGTGGTCTGAGAAACTGGTTGTTACAATTTCAATCTTTTTTAATTTACTGGTGCCCTTTTGTGGCCTAGTATATGATTTATTCTTGAAAATCTTCCATGTGCACTTGAAAAGAATGTGTATTCTGCTACTGTTGGGTGTAGAGTTCTGTAGATGTCTGTTAGGTCCATCTGTTCTTATGTGTGGTTCAGTGCCTCTGTCTACTTATTTTCTGTCTAGTTGATCTGTCCTTCAGAGTGAATGGAGTGTTGAAGTCTCTTAGAATGAATGCATTGCATTCTAGTTCCCCTTTTAATTTTGTTAGTATTTGTTTCACATATGTAGGTGTTCCTGTCTTGGGCACATAGATATTTATAATGGTTATATCTTCTTTTGGATTTACCCTTTTATCATTATGTAATGTCCTTCTTTAGCTCATGTGATTTTCTTTGTTTTGAAGTCTTTTTTGTCTGATAAAAGTACTGCAACTCCTGCTTCTTTCTGCCTATTAGTTGCATGAAATATCTTTTTCCATCCCTTTTTAGTCTGTGTATGTCTTTGCGTTTAAAGTGAATGTCTTGTAGGCAGCATATACATGGGTCTTGTTTTTTTATCCATTCAGTGACTCTGTGTCTTTTGATTGTTGCATTGAGTCCATTTACATTTAGGGAGATTATCTATAAGTATGTAGTTATTGCCATTGCAGACTTTAGATTTGTGGTTACCAAAGATTCAAGGTTAACTTCCTTACTGTCTAAGAATATAACTTAACTCACTTAATGTGCTATTACAAAAATAATCTAAAGTTTCTTTTTTTCTCCTCCTTTTTCTTCCTCCTCCATTCTTTATATATTAGGTATCATATTCTGTACTGTTTCTCTATCCCTTGATTGACTTTGGAGATATTTGATTTAATTTTGCAGTTGTTTAGTAATTAACTGTTTTACTTTATTTACTGTGGTTTTACTACCTCTGGTAACAGCTATTAAACCTTAGGAACCCTTCCATCTATAGCTATCCCTCCAAAATACACTGCAGAGATAGTTTGTGAGAGGTAAATTATCTCAGCTTTTGCTTATCTGGAAATTTTTTAATCCCTCCTTCAAATTTACATGATAATCTTGCCATATAAAGTATTCTTGGTCCGAAGCCCTTCTGCTTCATTGCATTAAATACATCATGCCACTCCCTTCTGGCCTATAAGGTTTCTGCTGAAAAGTCTGATGATAGCCTGATGGGCTTTCCTTTGTATGTGATCTTATTTATCTCTGTGGCTGCTTTTAATAGTCTGTCCTTATCCTTGATCTTTGCCATGTTAATTACTATATGTCTTGGTGTTGTCTTCCTTGGGTCCCTTTTGTTGGGAGGTCTGTGCACCTCCATGGCCTGAGACACTATCTCCTTCCCTAGATTGAGGAAGTTTTCAGCCATTACCTCCTCACAGACACTTTCTACCCTTTTTTCTCTCTCTTTTTCTGGTACCCCATCATGCGAATATTGTTCAATTTGGATTGGTCACACAGTTCTCTCAATATTCTTTCCTTCTTAGATATTCTTTTTTCTCTGTGTGTCTCAGCTTCTTTGTATTCCTCTTCTCTGATTTCTATTTCATTTATCATCTCCTCCACTGTGTCTAATTTGCTTTTAATACCCTCCATTGTGCTCTTCAACGTTTGGATCTCTGACAGGAATTCATCCCTGAGTTCTTGAATATTTTTCTGTACCTCCATGAGCATGATAATGATTTTTATTTTGAAATCTTCTGACAGGCTCATGAGGTCCATTTCATTTGAATCTTTCTCAGGTGTTGTATTCATAATTTTACTTTGAACCAGGTTTCTTTGGCATCACATATTTGTATATGGCACCCTCTAGTACTCAGAAACTCTACTCTCTGGAGCTGCTCAGCCTCTGAAGCCATGTCAGGGGTCGGAGGGGAGTGGTATTTGTGCCTCAGGGGAGGAAAGTTCTGTTTCCTGCTTCCCTGCTGCTATGCCTGCCTTCACTGCCAGAACCAGTGGGCTGAACACACACACAGGTGTAAGCCTCTATGCTTTGCATTTGTAGTTGCTGTAGATGGAGCTTCCCTCTGCCTGGCCAAATGTCAGGGTAGGGTTTTCTGGTTTGCCAGCCAGGTGGGGCTGGCCGGGAGAAAGTTGCAGTAGGCTGTGTATCACGGATTGGGTCCTTTGAATTGTGTAGCCAGCCAGGGAGCTGGAGTGTCTGAAGTTCGAGAAAGTTCCCAACCTGCCAGTCAGAGTGCACCTGGACAATTTTGTCTACCTGTCCTTTCTCCTGAGCAGTAAGCTCTGTACAATCCTTGCCCCTTTAACAGCCCTCTTGCTGTTAGGAAGTGTCCCAGACTCCCCGCCTTTCTTTTGTCCCAGAGCAGGTGGATCTGGATCCCTGCTTTTCACAAGTGGCTGGAATCTCAGTCTCTCCAGGTATTCTTCCTGTCTTAGCTTTTCAACACCCTAATAATGGAAATACCATGAAATGTAGGTTTGTGCTCCCAGAGCAGGTCTTCGGAGTTAGGTATTCAGCAGTCCCAGTCCTCCACTCCCTCCCTGCTCCATTTCTCTTCCTCCCACCGGTGAGCTGGGGTGGGGAAGGGCTTGGGTCCCGCTGGGCCATGGCTTTGGTACGTTACCCTGTTCTGTGAGGTTTATTCTTTTCCCCAGGCATATGCAGTTGGCGCAGCCCTCTTTCCTGTTTCTCTTTTACGATTAGTCATATTAATTATATGCAGTTTTAGGAAGAAGCCTCTGTCTCACCTCCCATGCCACCATCTTTAATCCCAATGTGACTTCATTTTTCTTCATTATGCAGTGTTATTATCAGTTGTGAGAGTATGCATGAATGATAGAAATTTATTCTGACTCTGAGTAAATTACACAAAGCACTCCTTTACTAAAGAAGTCAATAAAGATATCTTTTTATTAAGAGTGACACATTTGTCGACTTGAAATATTTGGAAGTTCATTTTGAATTTTTTTCCACCAATGAACCATTGGTAAAATAAATCATGGTGCAACTGTAAGATAAGTTACCATACTACTAGTATAGTATTCATTAGAAAATTGGAATTCATTCATTAGAATGCTGTATGAACTGACTTATCACCCTTCAAAACAGCATTACTTTAAAAGAAAACAAGTAGAAAACTAAGTTATATGTAGTTTGTCCCATTTTTGTAAAATAAAAATATGCATATGTGCATATATATATGTATACATATGCACACATACACAAAGTTACAGAGTAAGATATTATCAAACTATTTTAAAGTGGTTTTCTCTGGTAGAGGTAACATAGGAAATCTCCATTTTCATTTTTTATAGTTTTGCAATATTTCAAGGTTTATAGTTAACATTTCTTTTATAACCACAAATGACTAAAATAACATTAAAAATTTTTAGTGAGAATATATTTATGTAATTAACTTTTTTAGGTATAAGTATAAATTTATGAATTTTGAGAAGTGTGTGTACTCTAAAAATTGCTTTAGAGCTCTTTGCAGTCAGTCCTGCCACCCCCAACTCTTTCCCCAGATAAGCATGGATCTGATTTTTCAATTAATTTGCTTCTCGTAGGCTTTAATAAAAATGGAGTCAGATACTACCATCTTGATATTTGTCTTCTTTTGATCAGTGTGTTGAGTTTTTAAATGCATCCATGTTGTAGTGTGAATTAGTAGTTTGTTCCTTGGTATTACTGACTACATTATATGAATATACCACACCTTGTTTTTCTGCTTCCCTCTTGATAATTTCTAGATATTCCTATTATGAATACTGCCATAGACATTCATGTGCAAGTATTTTTATAGGCAAATGTTTCTCTTGGGTATGTACCCAGCACTAGAATTGCTGGGTCATAGGGTAGAAGTGTGTTTAACTTTACAAGAATCTATTAAAGATTTTTCCAAAGTGGTTGTACCATTTTGTGCCACCACCAGAAGTGTATATGTTTTAGTTGTTCCATATGCTTATCGACCCTTGGTATTGTCAGCTCTTTAAATGTTAGCTATTCTTATGGGTACCTACTGGTAACTCTTATAGTTTAAATTTTAATTCCCTAGTGATGAAATGTGGTGTTCATATTTTCACATGATAATTTATAGTTCTTTTTTTAATTGTCTTTTCAAATCTTTTGTTCATTTAAAAAAAGATAATGGGTCGTTTGTCCTTTTATTAATGAGTTGTAAGAGCTCTTACAAATACATTTTAAGCTGAATGTGTTGCAAACATTTTCCCCTTGCCTGTGGCTTTCTTTCTTATTTTCTTAGCAGTAAGTTGAAAAGTTGAATGTTTTACTTTTGATGAACTCCAGTTTATCATTTTTTTAAAAGGTTGGTGCTTCTTGTGTTGTAGAAATCTTTGCCAGCCTAAAGGTGGTAAAGATTATCTCCTATGTTTTCTTCTAGAAGTTTTTATCATTTTAGCTTTTGTGTTTAAGTCTTTTTTACTTTTGCGATCAGAAACTACATGACAATATTTTTGGTGAAAATACAGTACCTTTATCATAAAAAATATAGACTTTTATAAACCACTTTCAAATTTATCTCTAGATAGTATTTCCAAAGGTCTGATTTATAAAAAGATATCTGGGTCCATCTTTCTCAAGAAGGAAGGTACATTTTAAATTATATCCTCAGCCTACCTATGGAGGAGAGATTTTGTTTTTTCCAACTCATTTTATCTTTTCATTCGAAAACATCCTGCAGTGTAGTAAGTTACCTTTGGCTGGCAGTACTTGATACAATCATGAGTTAACATTAATAGAAATGTTTTCTGAAATCTTACCATGTGGCCCACAATTTTCTAGTTGTTAGAAATAATGCATTATTTCTGTAGGACTCAATTCATGCCATGGAAAAGTGCGACCAAACACAAGTGAAGAAATAAAATCACAATGCATGTTATAAAGGAAGGGCCAGAAAAAGAAAAAGAGGGATGTTATTGGCACTCATAAACAGGGCTTGCCACCCAGAGTAGGAGGAGTATGAGGTCTGAGCATCCACACAGTGATCTGGTGCTGGGTTTGCTCCATATCCTTGGGTATATCATAATATCTGAAAAAACTGTACAAGAGAAAATGATTTTGCTTAGCATGTTCTGATTTTCTCCTCCAGGTTTGGTTGGTAGAGAGGTCATTATTGGTACTAAACCAGTCTACCTTTATACCCTGATGCTTCTGATATTTTTTGTTTTCATTTCAGACAAATAAATACTTTATAGACTGTCTAGTAGCAAGAAGGCACCTTGGGTGAATGCACAGCTTTCCAGTCTCCTTTTTCCCTTGGGGTTACATTTACCCATCTCCTCTTTTGTTTTAGGTTAAGTCTTGTGGTCCAGGTAAGGAATGCTGCTCATAGACAGTGGTTTTATGTCTAGCTACTGCCTTTCCTTATATGTCTGGTCATCTTAACATGGTCAGTGATCTGGTTGAAAATTCTGCTTTTCTCAGTATTTAGACTAGAATTAAGTAAGACACACACAAGAATAAAACTTTGGAAGTCTTCTATTGATTTATGATTTTAGTTGTAGTAATTCATTTAAAGTGTATTTGTTTAACACCATATACCAATAACTATGCTCAGTGCTTGGAATCAAACTGAATAAGACAGACATGGCTGCTGTCTTATAAAATGACAATGAAGTGGGAATGTATGACATTGAACATTAGTTAGGGGTATGATCAGTAGTGTAAGAATAAATGTCATGCTACAGCATATATAACAAAGGGCTAAGGAAGTGACATTTCAGCTGAGACTTTGGAAGGCAATAGAGCTAGAATAGGAGAATTCCAGGAAAATATACTATTTGTGAAATAGCTCTGTGGTGGATATGAGCACAGCATATTTCAAGAGGTGAAAAAGAGCTAATATGGTTGTAATAAAAAGAGAAGAGAAGAGGCTAAAGAAGGAATTAGGGCCAGATCTCAGTGGGCCTTTGAGCAAATCCATCAGTAAGGAAACCATGGGCCTTTGGGGAGACCTTGCCTCAACTAGCTTCAATACAACAGAGAATTCTTTTTTATATTATAAAACAAGTCATAAGGTAATACAGCTTTGAGATTGGTTAATTCACCAGCTCATATTATTGAATGATTTCTATTTTTTGCATGACATTCTCAGACTTTCAATAGTTCTTCCTCATGCTTGCAAGATGCCTGCATCAGTTTCATGCATCACATCCTCACATACCGATTTCCAGAGGGGGAAACATAATATATTTTCTTATATCTCTTTAAGAGAAAGTAAATTATTCCTATAAACACCCAAGAAAGTTCCCTATCATCTCATTGACGAGAATGGGTGGCCAGATCATTGGTTTCCTGTACCAGTCAGTAGTAGGAGGAATGTGACCACCATAACTACTAATTTTTGGAATGCATTTGGGTGGGAGGGGCATGAGTAATAGAGGTATTGAATATACATAATTCTTTACACTAATTAGTCTGTGAGGGGAAGGAGGCAGGTAAATTGGTAGAGTGGAACTGACTTCAAGACCAGTCATAATGTTCCTAAGTCTTTGGCAACAGTTAAAAATGTGGGTGCTACTGTTAAGAGGGGAGAATGGCTGTTGTGTGGGCCACCAGTAGTGTCTAGGTTAATGACTTTGAATTTTATCAAAAGGGAGTTGGGAAATTAAAAGGTTTTAAACATTGAAAAAAAATGTAATACTATTTTTGTTAAAAGTATATTTTTCTCCAATATGAAAAAATGAAAAATTTTTTATAATTAAAAGTATAATTATTTATCCAGCATGAAAAAGAGGAGCAAGAGATGAGAGAGGAAAAACACTGAGAAGGCTATGATAGTAATGCAAACAAGATGTGACAGTGCCTTGGACTAGTGAGGACAATGAAAAATGGTTATGATCTAAATATACTTAGAAACATCAATAGGAACTGGTAATTGCAGCTGGCAGATGAAGAAAAGGGGGAAATCAAACTTGACACTGAATGAAGATTCTGGTTAGGACAACAGGTTAGAGATAGGTGGCATTCATTGAGATAGAATTATTGAGGGGGTGGCAGATGATGGGGTTTAGGTATATTGGAGTTGAGATGAGTCAAAAACATGTTTAAGTGGAGATATCTGGTGGTTAGTATAGGTGTGGAGCACAGGGAAGAGGCTGTACTCTAGATAAAATTTTTCTAGTATTTAGTATCAAATTGAAATCAGACAGGGGTAGATGAGAAGAGCTTAGAATATATAATGAGAGTATAGAATGAGTGCTTATGAGAAAGGAGTGTTTAATCCTAAAAGGCATGAAACTCTCTGGCAAAGGTGACTAAGAATACCTCTGAGAAGTTAGAGAAAAACCAGTGGAATATTAGGTCATGAAAGTAATGAGTTTTTCCAAAGAGGGAGCAGACAATTCTATCAAATATCTGATAATTACATAAGATGAGGAAAGAAGTGTGACCACTGGATTTAGTGATAGAAAGTGGTACTCTTAATAAGAATAGTTTTGATAGAATGATGTCACGATTCATATGGGAGTGAACTGAGTAGTCAATGAAGAATAGAAAAAGGGGATCCCAGAAAGAAAACGTATTGGACATGATTATAGGTAGCTCTGTTCATAGTGAGGGAAAAGTTTTCTTTGTATTTAAATTCTCATGCTTGAAATGATAGGATGTTAATCTTCAAAAGAGTAGGACATTCAAAATGAAATGAAAATGTGGCATCGACTATGGGTTACAGTCAATGTTAAACTCACACTTTTTTTCCATAAATTATTTATCTAGGCCATAAATTGATAACTTAAAGTGTTGTTTGATAAAACTTAACTGTAAGAAAAGCCTGCCACATAATTTGGGGGCAAAAAAAAAAAAGTCACACAATGAAGAGAATTAGGAAATCTCACCATTATAGTACTTCTTTAGAGGCTCTCTAGCCTGCTTGGATTTCTAAATTGATATCCTAACAAGATGATTAAGGAGACCTCTTCAACCATCAGAAAGTATATCTGGTAGCACTGCACAGCAGATTCTGGCATTGGACTAGATTACTGAAGTGCGGGCTATGAGTGGAAGAGCACAGAGGTGAAGGCCTCATCGTTAATCAAGGTGCTTTGTAGACGGCTGGTTACTGGACACACAATTCATATGCTCCTTCATTCAGTTTCATGTGAGAAGATGTATTAGTCACTTAATAGAATGAATTAGCATACTAGAATTAAGACAAATTTTGTCCCGTATTGGGAACTAATTCCAATAAAACTATTTGTGAATTTATGGGTGATTGAAAATGTGATTTTTAAAATAATGCATGTTGGCTAGGAAAGAATTATGTTTTCCTATTCTCTACTAAAGCTATTCTACCAAACAGAAAAAACATAGAACTCCTCTTTAAATGGAATATAATAGGATATAAATAGGATTGACCTTGAGTATGGAACTTATAAGTGAATTCTAAATATTCCAGAGACTTCAGTGGAACAATAGTCTGTCATGTACTTACCTGTGTTCTGCCTTTATCTGCTGACTGACCAAAATGATGAATGGTGTGCCCTGCAGTCCACAAAACAGCCCCCATGAGCCAGGCCTATAAAAAATTAATCTCATGATTCTCACATTTTAAAAATCATCTGGAAGGATTATCTTAATGGCTTGTCTTGAATGTTTATTCCTTGTTCAAAGACCACGGCTTGAATTAAAAACTTCCTTTTTCGCTTATTATTCATGGTAATTTCTATGCTTTGAACATTTACATATGTGCCCAGGAATATATTCTATTTTGTCCATCAAGTAAAAACAGTAATGCATTTATGAGGTGCTCTATTCAGAATCTATCCCAATTATAAATGCAGGATCTAGTCAGCAGGTCCGTCTTTGATGGATCGTGTTGTCAAGGCTTTCAATGAATCGGCAATTTCTACTTGTAAGCAGTTTTCTAGGAAAGATGACAGTACGAATAAGACCTTAAATAAATAATCATCAAATTTTCTTGCATTTGTTCCTTCAAATTAATTATAATAAAGCCACACAACTTAAAGTACAGGTCTCAGGTTGAATCTAGCTCAACATAATTGAAAACTGTCATTTAAGTGATTTCATGTTTACATGTATCATTATCCATAGGATATCCTTAAATGCTCCTAAAAAGAGTAATTAGCAATGATCTTCAATAATGAACTTTAGGAAGAAATACAAGAAGACTTGTTTCATAATTATCTTACTATACTCAACTAGTCAGTCATTGACTATTAAGTGGCTGTTTCATGTGTGTCATTGTGGCAGCTCTCATATTATCTTTGCTTCTGCAATACAAACTCCTGGTTTTCAACCTACTTCTTTGTTTTATCCTGTTTTATTTTGCCTTTAAGGAGTCCTTTATCTCTGTCTTTGTTGTGTGTTGTTTTCCCTTGGGAATATGTCTAGGGCGCTCTCTTTTTACTCACCAAGCTCTCCAGAGGTGATTGTGTCTACTCTCATCTTCTCTGTGGGGAAGAGGCAACACAACACAGTGTCATAATGCCTTGAATTTTGGAGTGATGTGCAGCTGGCAGATTAGGCCATGACTAGGAACTTGAAGTATGGACGACAGATGTCTAGCGCAGCAATCAGATGAGGAAACTAGTGTATTAAATGTAGGGGTAATGGTGAAAGAATGCCCAGGCCTAACCAAATGTTGTCCTGTCCTGACAAATGCTTACGCGGCTCTACTTAGAGGGTGAGATCCAGTCTTCAGAAGGGAATTAGTCAAGGGAAGACAGACAACTAAGCTCTAGTTTTACTTAGCTAAACTAGAAAAGAGTCTTTCCTGGTTTCATATTAAGTAATTTCAATTACAGAAGCTTTGGGAGTAATCACCTCCAGCCTTAATTATCTGGGAGAGGACTGATCTTGTTCTGAAATCATAAAGTAACAGTAAGTGGGGTAGATTCAGGGGAGGATGAATAAGCTTACTGATGTGTAGTGACTGTCCTTGTAGTTATCTTGTGAATGAATTACACTTTGCCCTCTTCCCACCTTCCTCTTCAAGGGCAGGTTTTGACCAATAGACTGACTCATTGTATAAGACCCCAAAATCACTGCATTGCTTCATCTCAATAGTAGTAATTTATTGGACAGCTGTTGCTACTGTTACCAGCTTTCTTTTGTAACAGCACCTTGATTTCTTTGGAAAACTATTTCCCCTCTTTTAAATGATCCAGGTAGAATTTGTTATCAAGGTGCCAAGCCTTTCTTGGCCAAGATGTGGGCTTGGGACCTCAGCTCAGCCAATCAGACTCTTCCTTAAATCTGGGTATTCAGTGAAGTAATACAAGAGAGGAAATGGTTCAATATGACTTATCCACTTACTGGACCCTAAAAAGATACTCTATGTTCCTATTCCCTATATTACCAAATGTCTCTGAACTTCCTAAGGTTTGGTTTCCCAGGTTTCCTTTCAGTTCTGTAAATTATTTTATTCACATATAATTCCATAAAACTATCTAGGTTATAAGTTCCAAGAATTGTTCTTCATCGGTGCCAATCAAATATCACTAATTTATTTTTGTTGAGAGATTGTTCAAAACCTTAAGCAAACAAAGCAAAGCCATATGTCTCAAACCTTGCTTCAGTTAAGGTATCAAACAATTTGTTTTCAAAAGAGCACTTTCTTAATAAGTATATATGGATTTTCACATAAAGACATTGTAGATCATTGAGTGATAGAGCTACAGAGAGACTTTGAGCTTGAAAAGCAACATGATATGGGTCCCAGGTGCAGGCTCTTCAGGTGTACTGTTGAAGCTAAAATCCTGGCTCCACTATCAGCAACAACATAATCTTGTATGACTTTCTTAGACTCTCAGCTCCTCCATTACCTCCACCTATAAAATGGAGAGAAGATAACATATGTGATGTGCTTAGAACAGTGCCCTTGCACATTGTAAAAACTCAATAAATAAACATTAGCTCCATGTTCAAGCTATCCTATTTTATGCCAAAACACAATTTTGAGCTTCTTATATGCAGAGACCCTGTTGTAGCCAGATTTATATTCCTACTTATGAGTCTAGTTGATGCTCTTTGTTTTTCCCCAGTGGCTATACTAGGTGAAACCTTGGGATATTAATACATATTGTAGATGTATTAACAGTCACACAGGAACCTGATATCAACTATAACTTTATTGAGAACTTAAGTATAAGCGTCCAAACCTGCTGTCCTTCTCCTGCAAGATACCCTGGCTCTAAATAGTTATAAATTTATGTAATAATTTTTCAGTGTTTCCTTCCATGTCAATTGCATTTAGAATACATCTGTTGAACAATTAAGACCCTACCAATGGTTCTCAACCTTCGCTGCATATTAGAATTACCTGGAGAGCTTTCAAAAACACAATTCTGGGTCACCACCCCAGACTAAAAAAATCAGACTCCCTGGGGATGGCACCTGGATATCAGCCTTTTCCCCAAGTCTTTAGGTGATTCTAACATGCATCCAGAGCTGAATCACTGCTTCCTGAACTGTGTTAGACCATCCTAGTGGCCTCAGTAGGCCTGAATGTACAGACTTCTTTTTTCCCATTAAGTGTATATGATTTTAGAATTGAGTAATTTCAAATTTTGGCTGAGTCATCTAATATGATTTGCTTGTAATATTAAAGAACTGGGTAACAGAGCTCAAGAAGAAGGCTGTTTATTCTGTTTCTCCCTCTGTTCCTTTTATCATCAGATTATGAGAGACTATAATTTTTCATTGATAGCGCGATGGAATTGGGGGAAGGTTACTTGAGAATTACTGTATTTTTAGAGTTAATGACACCTGAGTGAATGCTTCAGTCTCTTAAGAGCCCAGGATCTGTATGTTATCTGATTCCATTTTCTAGGCTACATTGTCTGTAAAAGTAAGATTAAATTCCTCAATCCAAATGACTTCGGTCTGAATTTATACTACCTCAGGACCCTTGGGGGCATGACTTTTGGTTGGGAATGGAGAGGTGATTTGTGTGTATGCATGTGTATACACATAAATATAAAATTTGTGTCTGTTGGCAATTTTTCTTCTCTGATATATTGAGTTTAAAGTATTAACCACTTTTCAGACATTTTAAGATAACTATCATCTCACCTCCAGTTGTTTCCTTCCCTAGGATAAACCTGGGCCATGCCATACTTGCCATGGTTTCATGAATATCCAGTATGCTCACTATATATCCTGTTTAATCCTAATAGCTGACATTGACTCTGCATCTACTGTGTGTCAGGCATCGTTCTGAGTGCTTGTTATGTACTGTTACCATTTTATTCTCACAGCAACCATATGAGGAAGTAACTAAGTGTTTTATAGATGAGGAAACTGAGGCACAGATATGTTAAGACATGTTTAGAAATCTGCCCTGCCCTAGGTCATAATTATAATTCTGGCATTTCTATGTCTGTATTCTCAGTCACTACACTATAATGATTTTTATTCGGTGTAGCAATATATATACTAGAATCGGTAAAAATACAACCAAACTATTAATCTATTGGAGAGCATAGTAGGGGAAAGAGAAAATGTTTTTAAATGTGTTTAAAAATAACTTTTCAGTTTTTTGTCTGCTACCAAAAATTTGTATAACAAGAATTTGTATAAATCTTTTTTTCTCCTGTACTCTTCATGGAACCCTTTACTATTGTTATGTATCTTGACTATAATACCTGGAGCTATGAATTAAATGTAAAATCTACAAAACTGCGTTTGGTTTATAATATGATACTGTACAAATTTCAGTCTTATGGCAAATAGTTAAAACTACTGACATAGTACAAATTCCATCTTGATCTCACTTGTATGTGTGCTTCTTTGAAAGGCAGTGCTTCAAAATGTGACATCTAATGTACAAATCCCCAGTGTTCATCATACCTGCAGGTTAATCTTTCCTTTAATGCCTTAGGTACTCACAGGCAATGAGGCGGGATAAATATATCAATCCCAGCACACCCGAAGTAGCAGGCAGGGGAAGTCTGTGCTCGGTGGAGCAATGTGTCAGGAGAGAAGCTGAGCCTACCAGAATGTGCACCACTGAATTTGGGCAGCTGGCCAATGTTTAACACCACCAGAGAAGTGCAATTTTATTCTAATCATCTATTCTTCTGTCAAAGTCAAGAGCAGCATTTCCAACAGCTTTACTTCAACATCAGTAACAATAATATGCACTCCAGAACTCTCAATGCAGGGAACTTGAATTTGCATATTAGAAGAACAGCAAAATATACTTATTCTTTTCATCTTTTGAAGGTGAGACAGAGAGACAATCATGGAAGCCAGGGCTAGACATTTTCAAGCCTTTCAGTTCTAAAACATGCTAGTCCAGGCAGATAACATTTGAATCATGATGTAAAATACAGCAAAAATGTTGTAGAATTTTGGGATCAGCATCTTAGAGGAGCAGACAGTTATAGAGAGGCATTTATTTTTTTATGAAGATGACATTTGGGTCCATCCTGCATTCTGAAGACTGGAACACATACTCAACTGAAATAATTAACAAAAGCAGCATCTTAAGTAAAAGTAGGGACCCAAACTATCAAATCTACTATTTTAATGGGACTAGTTTATCAAGTCCACAGTCCTTTGAGGGTTTTTTCAATGAATTATCTAAATTAAAGTAGCTAGTGGTATTTTGTGTGCACTTGCAGCCATAATTAAGGATGATGAAGAGCAACTCCATCAGGTTATAAAATCTTTAAGGGAATGAGGACCAATACATGTATATTGTATTTTCTCTTGATTCCATCACATCTTTTGCATAATTTCCTTTCTTCCCACTCTGATACTCTATAACATGTCCCACAGATACTTCAGATCTTTCATCTAAAGTCAGCTGACCTTCTTGCTCCACATTCTCCAGTTTTGATAGAATTTTCTTTATACATCTTAGCCAAGCAATGTGATCTCTTCTGAAATCAATCATTTTTACTATAACTTAGGGGCTGTATATACTCTTTTTAACAACAGTATTTCCACTTATCAAAATAAAAATGTTTCTTACATTTGCCATCTCCATTTTGCGTGATATCTAATTTATTTACATTTTTGTTGTAAATTTGTCTTGATCTGTGGCTAATGACAGTCATGGACCGTTAAACCCGATATGAGACATGATATCAGTAGTCAAGTCCTCTCTTTGATGTTTGAATCTTCTCTATTGTATTCCAGACAATCAGTTATCCAGGTTAGCCGGGATGCCATCAAAGTGGGGAGCTTATCACAAAAGTAGTCTAAATTGTGTTATTTAAGATTGTTCATTATATTTTACCTACATACGTCTTTAAATAATTTGTGTCATTTGGTCCTGATTTTCTTTTAGGTACATGAATTTTAAACCTTACCCACCTTAAAACTTTTCAGATATTTGAAAACACCCTAATTTTTCCCTTTTCTATCACAGACATCGCAGGTTCCACATATGACACGGTTCCATGTATATTCCACATAATCAGTATCTTAGTTACCCTCTTCGGAATATGCTTTCTCTTTGTTTCATTAACACATCTTGTCTTAAAATATACTTTGATATTAATGTAGCTTCATTAAATTTTGTTAGTATTTGTATGATATAGTTTTCTTTTACCTTCATCTATTCTATGCCTTTTTATTGAACTGTACCTCTTGTAAAGGCAAATAATTGGCTTTTATTATTTTGCTTCAGCCTATAAGCTTTATCTTCTAATTGTAGTCTTTAGTCTACTTGTATCTAATTTAATCATAGATTTGGGTTAAAGTCTATTGCCTATATATTTGGGGTTTTATGTTCCATCTGTTCTTCACTCCTTTGTTTCTTGTTCTTCCTGGGTATAGAATTATATATTGGAAATAATTTGCATCTTTTCATAAAGAGGTCTACTATCTGTCTTGTTTCTTTGCATGTAATGGATCTTTCATCTTTAGCTAGGTGTACAATTTTCTTCTTGTCTTGATTTTCACACTTTTATTCTGATGTGTGTTCTTTGTTTTTATCTTCCTGCATTTGTTGAATTTCTTGAATACATTGTTTTAAAATCAGATTTAAAAAATTATTGACAATTATCACTTAAATATTTCTTCTCCATTTTTTCTAGCTTCCTTCTGACACTCCAATTATATATCATTTGATATCATTTGACTAGATTCACATTATTACATGTATTCTGTTCTTTTTATTTTTTGCCTGACTTAGTGTTTATTAATCTTGTTTTCTATTATGTTTAATCTGCTGCTAATCTATTTAATGAATTTTTATTTTTGTATTATTTATATTTTAGTTTTATAGCTTCCATTATATAATGTATATTTTATACATTCTAATTATCAGTTGAGCTTCTCTATCTCTTTATTCATTTTGTCCATTTTCCTCCATTTTCTCTAATATTGTTAATAATGTTCTTTCAAGTCCTAATATGTGAGTAATCCTTGGGTTTGCTTTTACTATCTATTTTTTCTTCTTGATTATTTGTCACATTTCACGAATCTTCTCATGTCATGTGACAGTGTGCTATTATGCAAAATACCCATAGAGACAGAGGTTGATGCCATCTATTCCTAGAAAATTTTCTCTTTTATACAGATATTGTGAGAGGCTGGTGGTTCAGGCTAATCAGATACTGAACCAGGTTGGAACTAGGCTGCAACACCAGTTAGTTGCAGCTGACCTTTGAAGTCTCATAGGTGAGACCTACTGTGTGTTGTTGTAGGCTATCCTTGTGGGGCATGGTTTCCTGTAAGACTGCAGAAGAACACACTGCCTTCATGTCCTGAGGTACAACCGTTATTGTTTTGACTGAATCTGGCCATTCTCTCTTTCTACCTCATTGAAATTTCAGCCTACTGGATGTTTTGAGATTAACTCTTTAGCCTCACATTTCACAGATATTTAAAATATGGAAAATGTGTTGAGAGTGACCTCTCATACATTTCCTTTAGGCCTGCTTCCTGAATATGGCTTTGACCCTTTGTGGGAAATCTCATTCTGTGTTTCTGAGCTGTGCTACTCTGGCTCTTAACAAACATCCTGTGGGGAAAAGTGACCCTGCAGCCGCAGGGGGTCCTCTGGCTTTGAGTGCACCGTGGCAGCCTACTGAGTCTAAACTCTCTTGCTTTCCGTTTCTCCTAGTAGAGTCTCTTACTATGTCAAGCCTGATAATCAGCCCTTGCACAGGCTTGGCAAATGCTTTCAAGGAAGAAACTGGTGGATGGTCTCAGCTTGCCTAGGAAGGGCTCTACCCTCTCCCAGATTAAAGTTTATTCAGCTATCTTAAACAACTCTCTTATCTCTTTAAAATTTAGTTTTTAATTTATCTTTTTATTCCTAATTGTTGCAATGAAAGCAATGGCTTGTTTCCTCTTGTGAATTTAAATGCCATCAATTATAATGGTTCTGAAAAGTCACAGCCCTTCATTGCAGGCACCTGCCAAAGTACAGCTTTTGACTTGGGAGACAAAGTGTAGTGTGCTATTTTGCAGATAGACCAAACACAAAGCAGCTATCCTACGTTTTTGAAGGTTATTTATCTGAATATATAGTTTTAGACTAGTAGTTCTTTGGGGTTTTTTTTTTTCAGCCCCTTGAAGATTTTTATACCAATTTTTTCTGTCATTGTGTGGTGCTAAAGCCAACTAAGGATGTCATATTGCTCCTCTGAAAGTAATGTGTCTTTTTCCATTAGTGTTCTTTAAAATGTTCTTTTTGTCTTTAATTTTCCATATTTTTATTATGATGTGCTTAGATACAGTTTTCATTCTACTTCTCCTGCCTGGGGTTGCTGGAGTTTCTTGCACATGTAGATGTTTATTTAGGGAGTCCCAAGACCATGCCGGTATTTACTGTTTTGCTAAAAGGACTCACAGGATTCAGCACGTACTTGTATTCAAGAATAAGATTTATTATCGTGACACAGTAGAGATGAATAGCTGAATCAGTAAGGGGAAAATGCATGTAAGGCAGAATTTGGAGAAACTCTGGCATGTGTTTCCTAGGTTTCTCTCCCCCAGCCCAGGAAGGGTCACACCAAGCATGCTCCTTTATTCAGCAGTGAAAATGCAGCTGCATGCATGCAATGCTTCTGTCCAGGAAAGCCTCTCTGAGACTCAGATTTTAAAGTTTTTCTAAATTCCAGACTTTCAGAAGGAAAGCAGGTATTCATCATACATGACATTGTACGTTTAGTCTAAGCATGCTGACATAGCAAGAACAATATCAAAGAAAAATTTAAAAGCCAAATTCCCAGACACCAGCCACAAGCCAGAACTTCAACCAAGCGCCTTATAAGATTCAGTTTGTTGTATTAATACTTTCCTGTACTATGTCTTTTATCAGTTTTAGAGAATTCTGAGCCATCATAATTTCAAGTATAACTTCCTCTATTCTCTCTTCACTCTCTCTGACATTCCAATTCCATTTAGTTACAATACTTTGTCATATTCCATATGTCTCTTATGCTGGTCTCTCTTTTTCGGTCACACGTTTTATTCCTGACACATCTTCCATTTGTTTTTATTTCAACTAATTCTAAGATGGTTACTGCTACTGCTACGAAGAGCATCTATTGAATTTTTATTTTTCTTATTTTAAATTCTTCAATTTCCATTTCATATTTATAAGTTAATTTGCTGCTGATTTGTCCTTTTGTCGTGTGACTTTTCAGCATATTAGTCACAGATATTTTGCATCTGATGTTTGACTCCACTATCTGGATCTTTTGTTGGACTATTTCTATTGTTCTTTTGGTATGCATCATGTGATCTTCACTCCTCTATGACTGGCAAATTTTGACTGAATATTGGATATTGTATATAAAAAAATTGCAGATGCATTGAGGTTCTAAATAATGTTATCTTCCTTCAGAAACTATTTACTTCTGTTTCTAACAGATCTTGGCCAGGGCAAGATCACTTTAATCCAATCAAAAAATACACTTATTTGAACCTAGGCTTCATACTGGGAACAGATAGATCTGTTTCTGAATCACTTTTACTTTTAGAGATAGCCCTCCAAATATCCAACCGAAAGCCTGGGGTGTTTACTAGGGCCGCTTTAAATTTTTGGGTCCGAACGTCTGTATTTTGCTTCCTAGACACATAGCATTGCCACCAGCTCTTCTCAGTTTCTCAGAAATTATTCTGTGCTCTACCTCCTGGTCTCTTAGCTGCTGCTTTAAAATAGGCAAATGCCTTGAGGGGAGAAGTCACACTGACTACATGGCTTTCTTGGGTGAGTTTTATTTCCCTCTAGATTTTGACCCTCAGTTCCTTGCTCCTTGCACTCTCCAACATCTACACACACACAAATAATGACATATCCTAAGAAAGTGATAAATGGTGTCCACTCAAAATATAGAAGCTTTACTCGACTAATTCTAGACAGTGCTTTCTTGCATGATTAATTTATTCCTCTCTCCTATGTTTGTCTGCACTTTTCTTATGTCCCCTCACCTGGGAATACCTTTTCCTCTCTTCTCCTGCAAACCAAAACCCACAAGATTCAACTAATATATGAGGGTTCCTAGAACTCCAAGACACCTTGCCTATATCGTTTCTCTTTCTTCTAGTTTCTGTTTGAACTTACTACCTGAATCATGTGTTTGGTTTCTAATCACGCAACTCCTTTCAGGTACTTTCAGTGGATGTGTATATATATTATCTACAATTAGACTATGTTGCTTTGTAGACAGAGATCAACATGCCTTCCTGCTTTAGCCCTGTTCACTTACTTCACTTGGGCTCATAACTTTTCTCTGTGGTTGTTAACTTCTTTCTCCTTTAGTCTGTGGCTGCACCCGAGGTGCAAAGTCCTGGGTGAATGGACCTAGGAAGAGCCAGCCCTGAGAGCTGATACCCACCGCCTCAGCAGGAAAGGGTGGGCTGATTGGAACTGAGAAAGTCTCCTTTTACACTGATTTTCATTATTTTCACTGGAGAGTGATCCCAAACCAAAGAGTTCTCCAGTTTTATATGGCTGTGCACAGGTTCTGTAACTGCTTCATAGGTGGTTTTACTTCTTTGTAACACTTACTAATGGGAGCTACGCCTGTGGGGAGTGTCAGTATACATTTTCAGTTGTGTTACCAAGCTGTTTTTCAGAGTTTTCTGATTAGATATGTACATTAATTTCTCTTTAACTATATGAAATCAGATGGTCAGAGATATTTATTATTTTAATGGCAGCTTTAGAAGAACATCCAGTATACCAAACCTCCAACCCTTTTGCAACATTTCCCATGCTATGTTCGGCAGAATTTTGCATTAGGGGAAAAAATTAAATTACATGGTCAAGAAGTTCTTTAAACAGTGTACAGCTATTTGGATATTTCCCATGAATGTAAGCACAATAAAGCCCTGTGTTTAAAAACAAACAAACAAACAAACCTAAGTTTTTCAGAAATATTTCATTTTGGAGAACTTGTTTTCCTATAAACCTATCTCACAGAACACTAATACTACAAAAAACACATTTTAGGATACTTGACATAGGGTAATATCTACCTTCTGGTCTACTGTCAATTATCTCTTCATTTTTCCTTTTACTTAGCTCTAAAACTCTGGAAGCATTATGTTTAAAATGCATGAAATATCTGAATCCCTCTGGCTTACTAAAAATTCCCAAAGAGGTTCATATTATGTTTAGATACAAATTCTATGTGTAAACTTCTCCTTTGTTCATCATAAAAACTGTATTAGTTTCTTATGGTTGCTGAAATAAATTGCCACAAAGTTAGTGGCTTAAACAACACAAATTTATTATCTCTCAGTTCTTGGTGTTGAAAGTCTGACTCATTTAAAGGATTGGACTAAAATCGTGGTGTCTGCAGGGCTGCATTTCTTTTGGGAAGCTCTAGAGGAGTGTGGTAGGCGGAATATGTCCACCTCCAAATCTCTAGAACTTGTGAGTATATTATATTATGTAGCAAAAGGTAATTGAAATTGCAGATGAGATTATAGTTACTAATTAGCTGCCCTTGGACTTGAGTTTATTTTGGTGGGTCCAATTGTCCATAAAAGTGGAAGCAGGAGGCAAAAGAATCAGCTGCATCTAATTGATGCAGTATAAGGAAGACAATTATCCCCTGTTGGCTTTGAAGATGGAAGAGGGCCACAAACCAAGAAATGGGGGTAACCTACAGAAGTGGGAGAAAGCAAGAAAACAGATTCTCCCCCAGAGCCTTGAGAAGGAATGAAGCCCTTCGGAAACTTGTGTGACCTATCCTTGTATTAGTTTCCTATTGTTGCGAGAACTATCATAAACTTGGTGGCTTAAAACAACACAACTTTATTATTGTATTAATCAGTATTCTCCAGAGAAACAACAGGATATGAGTGTATATATACAGGTATATGTATGTTTATGTGTATATATGTATGTATAGAAAGGGAAAGAGAGACAAGGAAGGATTATAAGGGATTTGTACACACTGCTACGGGGGCTGGTAAGTCTAAAATCTGCAGGACAGGCAGTCTGTGGACTATGGAAGAATTAGACTGCAACCTGAGTCTGAAGGCAGTCTGCTAGCAGAATTTCCTATCCCTTGGTGGAGGTCAGCCTTTACCTTGAGGCCCTCAAAGAGACCCACCCTCATTTTGGAGGATAACTGCCTTTACTCAGTCTACTGATTTAAGTGTTAATCTAATCTATAAAATAATTTCACAGTCATGTCTAGACTAGTATGTGACCAAATATCTGAGTCCGTGGCCTACCCAATTTGAGGCGTAAAAGTAACTATCACAATTATATTGCATTTCTGGAGATTAGAAGTCTAAAATAGGATAACCTCTTTATTTTAAAGTAAATAGCAAACTTAGTTCCATCTATAATCTTAATTCCCCTTTCCCTTGTAACACAACATATTCATTGATCTTGGGCAGTAAAATGTAGGCATCTTTTTATGCTTTGGCATTATTCTTCCTACTACCACAGCCATTATATCAAAATAAGAAATTACTAACTTTGGTATTTGAAAGTAAACCAATTACATGTTGATTTTGGATAAATCTGCTTAGTTCACAGAATTCTTGTCTTTAAATTATTCTTCATTCTTAGAAATTGAGCATTTCCTGGATGGCTCTAGCCTCTGTAGTTTAAATTTGACTCAAATAAAAGGGAAAGGAGCTATATTACTTCATATTTTCCAAAGTCACTCAAGTTATTATTTCCAACAGAAAACATTGGGCCAAGGATCTGTGGTTACAGTCAGCTAAATCAGTTAAATTCATTTTTAATTTATTCCTATTACCTCTATATACAATTTTATGCAAATAACTCTTTACACTACTTCTTAAAATGCACTACGTATTAAGTTTAAATATGTTAATTCACACATTGCATAGCTCTTTAATAGCTAAGCTATTGTGGGAATAGTTGTTAATAAGAAAGAACATAAAGTTGTTTTGTTTTACTCAACATGGCTTTAGCCCATCTTAGTTTAGCACTGTTCACTAGTCCAAGGAACATATAATTTAATGTATGGGATATTTAGTGTACAGTTTGGTTTTGGAATGCACAAAAAAGATTTAATTCAGCTTCCTGTTTCCTTTGCGTAGCTTAAAACACTATTTCACAAGAACAATACATATATTTTCTTTTCTAAGGCCAAAGTAGTAGTGAAGACCCCTCTGTACCTTCTGGGTTTCAGAGCAAAGAGTTTTGGCTATAGCAGAACTGAAGGGGATTTGATCTTGAGAGCAGAAGAGTAAAATGAAGCCCTGCTGATTGCTGACAGAGTTTCCTGAACATCCATAAGTCAGACCTCAGCCTTCTAGCAACAATGAGGCAAGTGGATCTCACTTGCCATCAGCCTTCTCAGCTTATAATTTCCAGGAAAACAAATATTTTATTTTAGAATACTTAACCAGTACTATTACTAAGTCTTTATGCTTACATAAGATAACTTTCAGTAGGAAATATTTGGGTTGCGATTTCTAATATATAAGAACAGAAAATCATTTTGTCTAACAAAGGTACTGGCTATAATAGAAAGAGCCCTCAAGTAGGAGTTAAGATAGCATATTTAGACCTGATGTAGTACTCATTTGGTTTGTGTCCTTGGGCAAATCGCTTCTGTGCAAAATTTTCCACATCTGCAAAATGAAAGACCTTGACTAGATTATCCTAAGTTCTCTGTTTTTATATCTCATTGTTCTAATTATAAGAAATTTTCTAACTAGACTTCTGATCTCCAGAAATGCAAGATAATTATGTAAGATAATATAATTAAAAATTATGTCTTTCTTTCTGTCTTTACTGGATTAAGTATTAGGAAAATGGACACTGTCTTGGATTTTAATCATTCACAATGTTAGTTGTATGTCCCTGGCTAGAATATAAACTTTTTGAGTGCAGGGACTATGTCTCACATATCTTTGTATTCACTATAGCAATAAGAAAAGTACTTGGAAAAATAGATATTTAATACTCATCAAAGTGAAATAAACGAATTCCAAAATCTCTCATACAAGACTCTTTTTTATATTTAAGTTACTTTTAGGATATATTTTAATATTAAAGATTACAACATTTAATTGTCCATATGGCTTGCTTCTCAGAGCCCTAGAAATAGTCATCATTTTTTCTGCCAACAATTACCTACAGGCATAACAAAAACTTAAAGTCATAGTATTCCATAATGCTCCTGGCAGTTAACAAGAACCATAAACTCTACCACAGTTTCTGATTACTTATCTTTTACAGTAAGTACTGTTGGACCTGAGAAGTATTTGAAATTTGAGGACAATCTCAAGGGGCTGGACAAGTAAGTCATTATAAGGTAAATGCCAGAGATATATACTGTTCACCCTGCAGGTTTGGGGATTGCTATGGCCTGAGGAGGGAAGGTCAAAGAGGAAAGGAAATAGTAGTCAAGCTGTGGCAGTGGAATTGCCTTATTTAGGATTTAGATGAGGATAAACAAGTAGATACTGAAGTACCCAAGAAGAGGGTACTTTTTAGAAAGTAAGCTGATCATAGAAGACTGTTTTTAGTTGACATTTATTGCACTGCCAGTTCTACCCTATACCAGCATTTCCAGTAGGTTGCTGCCTAATTTAATTAAGTTAATACAAGAATGTAGGAAGAAAATAAAAAATACTCGTTTCATATCCAGTAAATACCTTGAAGAAACAGGAATCTAGAAATGAATAAAACTTAGTGGCACAAGAGAAAAAGCCATCCGTGCTAATGTTTTCCTTTGTAGGAGAAGGATATTACTAGAGTATATCCACACCACCTATCCAGTAAATCTGAAAATACAGTCGGGATGAAATGGGTAGCTGTGATAAGATTTTTTACTTGCTTAACTAACAATAAGAGAAGGTAGAAAAAATTGTCAAATGCAGACATACATTTTATCAAGGGATGCCAAAGAACAATTTAAAAAGAATTAGAAACACCACATTGTAGCTAAAAATCAAGAAATGTGTCCTCATATTCTGTTCTTTATTATTGAAAGCTAACAACAGGAGAAAATCCTCAGATGAAATGAGAATTGCTCCTGAAATATTTCAAAAGCAGACCATCAAAACAACACCACATGCATCATGCAAATTTTTGAAAGGTCAAGGATTTTCAAAAAGAAAATTAGAGAGTGAAATGTCCTGTTTATGCCTCATTGCTAACAAATCTGCAGAAAGCTGCATATATTTCCACCATATTTTCTGAACTTAGATAAAGGGACAAAGGAAATGACAACTAAAATTAATTCCCTGTTAGCAATGAAAAATAAAACTTCTAAATGTATAGGATTTTTATCTTTCTAAATCAGGTGTCACTTTATTTTATTTTATTTTTATATTACTATCATTAATGTACAATTACATGAACAACATTATGGTTACTAGACTCCCCCCATTATCAAGTCCCCGCCACATACCCCATTACAGTCACTGTCCATCAGCATAGTAAGATGGTATAGAATCACTACTTGTCTTCTCTGTGTTATACTGCCTTCCCCGTGTCCCCCACCCACATTATACGTGCTAATCATAATAACCCTTTTTCTCCCTTCCCACCCATCCTCCCCAATCCCTTTCCCTTTGGTAACTGTCAGTCCATTCTTGGGTTCTGTGAGTCTGTTGCTGTTTTGTTCCTTCAGTTTTTCCTTTGTTCTTATACTCCACAGATGAGTGAAATCATTTGATACCTGTCTTTCTCCGCCTGGCTTATTTCACTGAGCATAATACCCTCTAGCTCCATCCATGTTGTCGCAAATGGTAGGATTTGTTTTCTTCTTATGGCTGAATAATATTCCATTGTGTAAATGTACCACATCTTCTTTATCTATTCATCTACTGATGGACACTTAGGTTGCTTCCGTTTCTTGGCCATTGTAAATAGTGCTGCGATAAAAATAGGGGTGCATATGTCTTTTTCAAACTGGGCTCCTGTATTCTTAGAGTAAATTCCTAGGAGTGGAATTCCAGGGTCAAATGGTATTTCTATTTTGAGTTTTTTGAGGAACCTCCATACTGCTTTCCACAAAGGTTGAACTAGTTTACATTCCCACCAGCATGTAGGAGGGTTCCCCTTTCTCCACATCCTCACCAACGTTTGTTGTTGTTTGTCTTTTTTGATGGTGGCCATCCTAACTGATGTGAGGTGATATCTCATTGTGGTTTTAATTTGCATTTCCCTGATGATTAGCGATGTGGAGCATCTTTTCATGTGCCTGTTGACCATCTGAATTTCTTCTTTGGAGAAGTGTCTGTTCAGCTTCTCTGCCAATTTTTTAATTGGCTTATTTGCTTTTTGTTTGTTGTGGTGCATGAGCTCTTTATATAATTTTGGATGTCAACCCCTTATCAGATATGTCATTTATGAATATTTTCTCCTATACTGTAGGAATTCTTTTTGTTCTACTGATGGTGTCCTTTGCTGTACAGAAGCTTTTTAGTTTGATATAGTTCCACTTGTTCATTTTTGCTTTTGATTCCTAGCCCAGGGAGATATGTTCATGAATAAGTTGCTCATGTTTATGTCCAAGAGATTTTTGCCTATGTTTTTTTCTAAGAGTTTTATGGTTTCATGACTTACAGTCAGGTCTGATCCATTTTGACTTTACTTTTTTGTATGAGGTTAGACAATAATCCAGTATCATTCTCTTATATATAGCTGTCCAGTTTTGCCAACACAAGCTGTTGAAGAGGCTGTCATTTCCCCATTGTATATTCATGGCTCCTTTATCATATATTACTTGACCATATATGCTTGGGTTTATGTCTGGGCTCTTTAGTCTGTTCCATTGGTCTATGGGTCTGTTCTTGTGCCAGTACCAAATTTCCTTGATTACTATGGCTTTTTAGTAGAGCTTGAAGTTGTGCAGCATAATCCCCCCAGCTTTATTCTTCCTTCTCAGGATTGCTTTGGCTATTCGGGGTCTTTTGTGGTTCCATATGAATTTTTTAACTATTTTCTCTACTTCGTTGAAGAATGCTGTTGGTAGTTTGATAGGGATTGCGTCGAATCTGTAGATTGCTTTAGGCAGGATGGCCATTTTGATAATATTAAGTCTTCCTACCCATGAACACAGGATGTGATTCCATTTATTCGTTTCTTCTTTAATTTCTCTCATGAGTGTCTTGTAGTTTTCAAAGAATAAGTCTTTCACTTCCTTGGCTAGGTTTATTCCTAGGTATTGTATTCTTTTTGATGCAACTGTGAATAGAATTGTTTTGCTGATTTCTCCTTCTGATAGTTTACCATTAGTGTATAGGAATGCAACAGATTTCTGTGTATTAATTTTGTATCCCGTTACTTTGCTGAATTTAGATATTAGATCTAGTAGTTTTGGAGTGGATTCTTTAGGGTTATTTATGTACACTATCATGTCATCTGCAAACAGGGACAGTTTGACTCCTTCCCTGCCAATCTGGATGCCTTTTATTTCTTTATGTTGTCTGATTGCCATGGCTACGACCTCCAGAACTCTGTTGAATACAAGTGGGGAGAGTGGGCATCCTTGTCTTGTTCCCAATATTAAAGGAAAATCTTTCAGCTGCTTGCTGTTAAGTATAATGTTGGCTGTGGGTTTGTCATATATGGCCTTTATTATGTTGAGGTACTTGCCCTCTCTATCCATTTTGTTGAGAGTTTTTACCATGAATAGATGTTGCATTTTGTTGAGTGCTTTTACAGCATCTATGGACGTGATCATGTGGTTTTTGTCCTTTTCTTTGTTGATGTAGTGGGTAATGTAGTGGGTAATGTTCAAATCTTGTACCATCCTTGCATCCCTAGGATGAATCCCACTTGATCATGATGGATGATCTTTGTGATGTATTTTTGAATTCAGTTTGCTAATATTTTGTTGAGTATTTTTGCATCTGTGTTCATCAGGGATATTGGTCTGTAATTGTCTTTTTTTGTGGTGTCTTTGCCTGGTTTTGGTATCAGAATGATGTTGGCCTGGTGGAATGGGTTTGGGAGTATGCCCTTCTCTTCTCCTTTTTGGAAAACTTTGAGGAGGATGGATATTAGGTCTTCACTAAATGTTTGATAAAATTCAGCAGTGAAACCATCTGGTTCAGGTGTTTTGTTCTTAGGTAGTTTTTGATTACCAATTCAATTTCTTTGCTGGTAATTTGTCTATTCTGATTTTCTATTTCTTCCTGGGTCAGCCTAGGAAGGTTGTATTTCTCTAGGAAGTTGTCCATTTCTTCTAAGTTATCCAGTTTGTTACCATATAATTTTTCATAGTATTCTCTCATAATTCTTTGTGTTTCTGTTGTGTCCATAGTGATTTTTCCTTTCTCATTTCTGATTCTGTTTATGTGTGTTGACTGTCTGTTTTCCTTGATAAGTCTGACTAAAGGTTTATCTATTTTGTTATTTTCTCAAAGAACCAGCTCCTGCTTTCATTGATTCTTTCTATTGTTTTATTCTTCTCAACTTTATTTATTTCTGCTTTAATCTTTATTATGTCCCTCCTTCTACTGACTTTGGGCCTCATTTGTTCTTCTTTTTCTAGTTTCATTAATTGTGAGTTTAGACCGTTCATTTGGGATTGTTCTTCTCTCCTGAGATAGGCCTGTATTGCAATATATTTCCCTCTTAGCACAGCCTTCGTTGCATCCCACAGATTTTGCAGTGTTGAATTATTGTTGTCATTTTTATCCATATATTGCTTAATCTCTGTTTTTATTTGGTTATTGATCCATTGATTATTTAGGAGCATTTTATTAAGCCTCCATGTGTTTGTGGGCTTTTTCGTTTTCTTTGTGTAATTTATTTCTAGTTTCTTACCTTTGTGATCTGAGAAGGAGGTTGGTACAATTTCAGTCTTTTTGAATATACTGAGGTTCTTTTTGTGGCCTAATATATGATTTATTCTTGAAAATGTTCCATGTGCACTTGAGAACAATGTATATTCTTTGCTTTGGATGGAGTGTTCTGTAGATGTCCGTTAGGTCCATCTGTTCTAGTACATTGTTGAGTACCTCTGTCTCTTTACTTATATTCTGTCTGGTTGATCTGTCCTTTGGAGTGAGTGGTGTGTTGTAGTCTCCTAAATTGAATGCATTGCATTCTATTTCCCCCTTTAATTATGTTAGTATTTATTTTGCATATGTAGGTGATCCTGTATTGGGTGCATAGATATTTTTAATAGTTATATCCTCTTGTTGAACTGACCCTTTTATTATGTAATGTCCTTCTTTGTCTCTTGTGACTTTCTTTGCTTTGAGGTCTATTTTGTCTGATACAAGTACTGCAACTCCTGGGGTATTTTTTCCCTATTAGTTGCATGAAATATCTTTTTCCATCCCTTTACTTTCAGTCTGTGTATGTTTTTGTGTTTGAAGTGAGTCTCTTGTAGGCAGCATATAGATAGGTCTTATTTTTTTGCACATTCAGTGACTCTATGTCTTTTGATTGGTGCATTCATTCCATATACATTTAGGGTGATAATCAATAAGTATGTACTTATTGCCATTGCAGGCTTTATATTCGTGGTTACCAAAGGTTCAAGGGTAATTCCCTTACTATCTAACAGTCTAATTTAACACACTTCATATGCTATTACAAACACAACCTAAAAGTTCTTTTTTTCCGTCCGTTTTCTTTTTTTTCCTCCTCCATTCTTTGTATGTTATGAATCATATTCTGTACTCTTTGTCTATCCCTTGGGTGACATGTATTTAGCCTTAGAAATACATCCATGCATAGGAGTCCCTCCAACATGCACTGTAGAGGTGGTTTGTGGGAGGTAAATTCTCTCAGCTTTTGCTTATCTGAAAAATGTTTAATCCCTTCTTCAAATTAAAGTGATAACATTACCGGGTAGAGTATTCTTGGTTCAAGGCCCTTCTGCTTCATTGCATTAAATATATCATGCCACTCCCTTCTGACCTGTAAGATTTCTGTTGAGAAATCTGATGATAGCCTGATGGGTTTTCCTTTGCATATGATCTTTTTTCTCTCTCTAGCTGCTTTTAAAAGTCTGTCTTAATCCTTGATCTTTGCCATTTTAATTATTACATGTGTTGATGTTTTCTTCCTTGGGTCCCTTGTGTTGGGAGATCTGTGCACCTCCATGGCTTGAGAGAGTATCTCCTTTCCCAGATTGGGGAATTTTTCAGCAATTACCTCCTCAATGACACTTTCTATCCCTTTTTCTCTCTCTTCTTCTTGTGGTACCCCTATTATGCGAATAGTCTTCCGTTTGCATTGGTCACACATTTCTCTCAATATTCTCTCATTTTTAGAGATTCATTTTTCTCTCTGTGCCTCAGCTTCTTTGTATTTCTCTTCTCTAATTTCTATTCCATTTACCGTCTCTTCTACTACATCTAATCTGCTTTTAAATCCCTCCATTGTATGGTTCATTTCAGATATGGAATTTCTTGATGATTGAATCCCTGACTTAAATTCATTCCTGAGTTCTTGAATATTTTTGTGTGCCTCCATAAGCATGTTCATGATTTTTATTTTGAACTCTCTTTCAGGGAGATTGGTGAGTTCAGTTTCATTTGGCCCTTTTTCTGGGGCTTGTGAGATTTTGGTCTGAACCATGTTCTTTTGTCGTTTCATATTTCTGTGTGGTGCCCTCTATTGCCCAGAAGCTCCAGTCTCTGGAGCTGCTCAGCCCCTAGAATGAGGTTGGGGGGTCACTGGGGAGTGGAGCTGGTTTCTGGGGGAGGAAAGATCTATTTCCTCATTCCCATCTGCCGTGTCTATCTCCACTATCACCGCCAGTGGGTCGAGCACACAGGTGTAAGCCTCTGTGCTCAGCGTCTCTAGCTGATTTAGAAGCCAGAGCAGTGAGTGCCCGTTTGCTAGCCAGTGCTGTCAGGCTAGGGGTAAGGCCTGGCAGGCTGCGTGTCACAGTGTGGGGCCTTTGAGCTGAGCAGCCAGCCAGGGGGATGGACCGCCTGGAGCTTCTCAAAGTTTCCAATCTGCTGGGCAGAACATGTTCAGACAACCTCGTCTAGTTCTTCCTTCTCCCATGCAGCAAGCTCCGTGCAACCCCCGCCCCCTCAGCAGCCCTCTCGCTGCTAGGAAGCCCCTCAAACCACCTGCCTTTCCTCTGTCACAGAGAAGCCAGAATGTCATTCTCTCAGGCATTCTGTCTGTCCCAGCTCCCCAACCTCCACAGCACTGCACAGAGTAGGTTTCTGCTCACAAAGCAGATCTCCAGGGCTAGGTGTTCAGTAGTCCCAGGTTTCCATCCCCTCCCCCACTCTTTTTCTCTTCCTCTCGCCAGTGAGCTGGGGTGGGGGAAGGGCTTGGGTCCTGCTGGATCAAGGCTTTCCTACGTCACCCTGTTTCATGAGGTCTGCTCTGTTCATGACGCCTGTGTGCAGTCTGGTTCAGCCTTCTTTCTTGTTGCTGTTTTAAAGTTAGTATATTTTCATTCTATTTGTGGTTTTGGGAGGAGTTCTCTGTCACCTCTCACACCGCCATCTTGAATTGCTGTCACTTTATTTTACAGTTGCATTTTAAGCCTGATTTATTTGTTCTGCCCACTTTGCTGTCACATCAAATCCATACTAATCAAGCAGCAATAGAGTTAATAATCCTATAAAATAAACATTAAAGAAGATTGACTGTTAGATCAAAATTAGTTAATACTGTATTTTCTTTAGATCTACTTAAATTCATTGTTTCAGTTATAATTTTTAATGTCACTAGCATAAAAACGTGCCAACACTTGTATGACTCAATATTTTTTTTGGTACTGATTCAATATGTTCTTTTACATTTAGACTAATGTTACTATACTGTCACTTTCTATGCTATTTTTATTTTATAAAAGATGAGTTTCCAGCACCTATTTAAATAGAGACAACTTAAATATATGCATTTGAGTCAATAGTCTCATAATCTGAGCAGCCTGATGTACCTAAGTTAGAATTAAATGTTTATTATTTTTTTCTGAACTGGAGATAAAAATACTTCTAATCCTATCACCATGTATAAAGAAAGTAAAATGTTAGTAAATGTAGGCCTAAAATAACATTTCCTTTAGAATCATTTTCAATAGTACATAATGACTTATCATGTAAATTACCATCAGAATATTTCCTCTCAAATATTTAAATATTTGTTAAATGAATGAATTAATACATTCATGAATGTGTAGATCTATTTTCAAAACAACATATACATGCACACATTTATTTACTGCCTAAGACTGGACACTCGGTTATTACTTAATAGAGTTAACTAATTAAGCCTTGCTAACCTTTTAAAATCATTTATACAAATGTTTTCAGATAATAGACATTTATTTTTAGTATTTATCTTCCTTATATTCCTAAATATGACATTTTAGTGGAAAAATATTACCATAGCAATGCACTAATATTGAAGTAGTAAACATCCTATACATGTAACTGGCCGTGCTGAAGACACTTCAGAAAGAGAGAAATCCGTTGGAAAGTAGCCTGACTTTTCCCTCCTCTTCCCCATCACCACTTCCACCTTTCTGCTGTTCTTGCTTTCATACTATTTCATTTTATTTTCGAGAATAAAGGCTGCCACGTATCCAGAAAGAGTAGGACATAAAAAGTTGTCACAGGCTGACATTTGGAGTTAATTGACATATGAATCTCATGGACTTACTGGCCCTTTGAGAAACTTTAGTAAAGAAATTAAACTCTGCACTAATACATTGTCTCATCATAGTCTGATAAGGGTGTACTAGTCTCTCCATTAGACTGTCAGTTAAAATCAGGTACATTTTGTATGATATCTATGTTATCTTCAATTCCTTGGCTCAGATAACTTAAGTAGGACAAAATATAGAGAGTAAGTGAGCAGGAACAATACTAGAATCCAAGGATAAGGAAAAATGAAAAGTCTGAGGCAAAAAAAGACGATATTTGCAATTAGCACATACTATAAATTTTATTTAGATAAAACATTAGTTGTTCAAGCACTATCCAGTGGGTGTTTATATTTTCAGTTATTCACAGTGAAATATATTTTAAACTACATAATCCTCTTTATATAGTGCCTTTGTTCCTTAATGGATGTGTTAAAATTGTTTTTAAATGGACTCATAGTTTACCACTGACAATATGAGAATTTAATGAATATCTTACTTTCATTTATTATTCAGTCCACAACAGTGGTTAAATCAATTTTCTATAATTTTTACCTCTGAATATTTTATTTATCCAAACTTCTGACAAACACCCTGTAATTTTCAAGCAAATACTTCCTTTCAGATGTTTTCATATAAAGGAATACTTTTGTAAACCATCACATAAATATTAAATTCTTAAATTTATCTTGTTATTTTGGAATTATGTGTATTAGGTTATCTTTGACAAGGTTATGCATGCACTTGTAACTGAGCATGAGAACTTAAGGAAAATTCTTCCTTATGTCAAGTACTTTATGTTATGAAAAATATAGAGAAGCTTTAATGCAGTAAATACAAAATACTAGCAACTGTTACGAAGTTATAAAACAATTTATTAGAGTATATAAAAGCCATACAAGTGACATGAGTGTACTATTGATACTAACTTAAATACTAAAGAGTATGATTAGCTATAATTTTACTTTCTATATTATTTTCTGAGTATAAATGATATAAATTCAATGTGCTACCAGTAAACTAGTAAAACATAGAAATGCACTCTGGAGTTTGGGAACTATTAACGATGTAGTGTAATTAAAAACTTTCATTCAACAGCAAATTTTAATATTTAAGATACATTAACTTATTGGAAGTCATCAAAATAGACATTTTTTAAAATTAAAGTATCATTGATGTACAATCTTATTAATTTGATGGTTTCACATAAACACAACATTTCAACATTCACCCATATTGTCAAGTTCTCAACACCTCTATTGCGGTCACTGTCTATCAGCATAGTAAGATGTTATAGTCATTGTTTTCTCTGTGCTGTACTGCCTTCCCCATGAGCTAACTATATTGTGCTTTCAAATTATAATGCTCCTTAATCCCCTTCTACCTCTCCACCCACCCTCCCCCACGCCTCCCCTTCGGTAACCACTAGTCCCTTCTTGCAGTCTCTGAGTCTGCTACTATTTTGTTCTCCTTCAGTTTTGCTTTGTTGTATTACTCCACAAATGAGGGAAATCATTTGCTATTTGTCTTTCTCCACCTGGCTTATTTCACTAAGCATAATACCCTCTAGCTTCATCTATGTTGTTGTAAATTTCTTTTCTTTTTGTGGCTGAATAATATTCCATTGTGTATATATACCCAGTCTTCTTTATCCATTCATCTACTGATGGACACTTAGGTTGCTTACATATCTTAGCTCTTGTAAATAGTGCAGCAATAAACATAAGGATGCATATATCTTTTCAAATGAGGGATCTTATTTTCTTTTGGTAAATTCTTAGAAGTAGAATTACTGGGTCAAATGGTATTTCTATTTCTTGTTTTTTGAGGAAACTCCATATTGCTTTCCACAATGATTGAACTAATTTACATCCCCACCAACAGTGTAGGAGGGTTCCCCTTTCTCCACATCCTCCCCAGCATTTATGATTTCTTGTCTTTTGAGTAGTGGCCATTCTAACTGGTGGAGGTGATATCTCATTGTGATTTTAATTTTCATTTCCCTGATAATTAGTGATGTGGAACATCTTTTCATGTGCCTGTTGGCCATCTGAATATCTTCTTTGGAGAAGTGTCTGTTCAGATTTTCTACCAATTGTTTAATCGGGTTATTTGTTTTTGGGTGTTGAGGCTGTGAGTTCTTTATATATTTTGGATGTTAACCCCGTATCAGATATGTCATTTACAAATATATTTCCCATACTGTAGCATGCCTTTTTGTTCTGCTGTTTAGAAGCTTTTTAGTTTGATGTAGTGCCACTTGTTCATTTTTTATTTTGTTTCCCTTGCCCGAGGAGGTGTGTTCAGAAAAAAGTTGCTCATGTTTATATTCAAGAGATTTTTGCCTGTGTTTTCTTCTAAGAGTTTTATGGTTTCATGATGTACATTCAGGTCTTTGATCCATTTTGAGTTTACTTTTTTGTATAGAGTTAGACAATAATCCAGTTTCATTCTCTTACTTGTAGCTGCCCAGTTTTGCCAGTACCAGTTGTTGAAGAGGCTGTCATTTTTTCATTGTATATTTATGGATCCTTATTGTATATTAATTGGCCATATATGTTTGTGTTTATATCTGGGGTCTCTATGTTGATCATTGATCTATTGATCTGTTCTTGTGCCAGTACCAATTTGTTTTGATTACTGTGGCTTTGCAGTAGAGCTTGAAGTCAGGAAGTGTATCCCCACAGCTTTGTTCTTTCTCAGGATTGCTTTGGATATTCGAGGTCTTTTGTGGTTCTATGAATTTTAGAACTATTTGTTCTAGTTCGTTGAAGAATGCTGTTGGTATTTTGATAGGGATTGCACTGAATCTGTAGATTGCTGTAGGCAGGATGGACATTTTGATAATATTAATTCTTCCTATCCATGAGGCATGGGATGTATTTCCATTTATTGGTGTCTTCTTTAATTTCTCTATTGAGTGTCTTATCATTTTCAGAGTATAGGTCTTTCACCTCCCTCATTAGGTTTATTCCTAGGTATTTTATTCATTTGGATGCTATTGTAAATGGAGCTGTTTTCTTGATTTCTCTTTCTGCTTATTCGTTGTTAGTGTATAGGAATGCCACAGCTTTCTGTATATTAATTTTGTAACCTGCAATTTTGCTGAATTCAGTTATTAGTTCTAGCATTTTTTTGTTGGATTCTTTAGGGTTTTCTTTGTATAATATCATGTCATCTGCAAACAATGACAGTTTAAATTCTTTCTTACCAATTTGGATGCATTTTATCTCTTTGTGTTGTCTCATGCCATGGCTAGGACCTCCAGTACTATGTTGAATAAAAGTGGTGAGAGTGGGCATCCTTGTTCCCAATATTAAGAGGAAAGCTTTCAGCTTTTTGCTGTTAGGTTTGACATTGGCTGTGGGTTTGTTGTATATGGCCTTTATTATGTTGAGGTATGAACCCTCCATACCCATTTTGTTGAGAGTTTTTATCATGAATGGATGTTGAATTTTGTCAAATGCTTTTTCAAAATCTATGGAGATGGTCATGTGATTTTTGTCCTTTTTATTGATGTGGTGGATGATGTTGATTGATTTATGAATATTGTACCATCCTTGGATGATCTTTTTGATGTGTTTTTGGATTAAGTTTGCTATTATTTTGTTAAGGATTTTTGCATCTATGTTCATCAGGGATATTGGCTTGTAATTTTCTTTTTTTGTAGTGTCTTTGTCTGGCTTTGGTATTAAAGTGATGCTGACCTCATATAATGAGTTTGGTAGTATTCCCTCCTCTCCTACTTTTTGGAATACTTTAAGAAGGATGGGTAATATCTCTTCTTTAAATGCTTGGTATAATTCAGCCTTGAAGCCATCTGGGATGGGAGTTTTGTTCTTAGGTAGTTTTTTGATTACCAATTCAATTTCATTGCTGGTAATTGATCTGTTCAGATTTTCTCTTTCTTCCTGAGTCAGTTTTGGAAGGTTTTATTTTTCTAGAAAGTTTCCATTTCTTCTAGGTTGTCCAATTTGTTGGCATATAATTTTTCATAGTATTCTCTAATAATTCCTTGTATTTCCGTGGTGTCCATTGTGATTTTTCCTTTGTCTTTTCTGATCCTGTTGATGTGTGTACACTTTTTTTTGTCTTGGTAAGTCTGGCTAGGGGTTTATCTATTTTATTTTCTCAAAGAACCAGATCCTGGTTTCATTGATTCTTTCTATTGTTATTCTTCTCAATTTTATTTATTTATGTTCTCATCTTTATTATGTCCCTCCTTCTACTGACTTTGGGCATCATTTGATATTCTTTTTCTAGTTTCATTAATTGTGAGTTTAGACTGCTTATTGGGTTTGTTCTTGTTTCTTGAGGTAAGCCTGTATTGCTATATACTTTTCTCTTAAAACTGCCTTCACTGCATCCCACAGGTTTTGGGCTTTTGAGTTGTTGTTTTCATTTGTCTCCATATGTTGGTCAATATCTCTTTTAATTTAGTCATTGATCCTTTGATTATTTAGGAGCATGTTTTTAAGCCTCCATATGTTTGTGGGCTTTTTTTTTCCTTTCATAATTTATATTTTTGTATGCTTCTGGATGGAATGTTCTGTAGATATCTGTTAAGTCAATTTTATCCAATGTATTGTTCAGTGCCTCTGTTTCCTTATTTATTTTCTGTATGGCTGATCTGTCTATTGATGTGAGTTTTGTGTTAAAGTCTCCGAAATGAATGTGTTGCAATCTATTTCCTCCTTTAATTCTGTTAGTATTTGTTTTACATATTTAGGTGCTCCTATGTTGGGTTCATAGATATTTATAATGGTTATATCCTCTTGTTGGACTTACCCCTTTATCAGTTTGTAATGTCCTTCATTGTCTCTTGCCACTTTGTTTATTTTAAAATCAATTTTGCCTGGTATAAGTACTGCTACTCTTGCTTTTTTCTCCCTGTTATTTGCATGGAATATTTTTTCCCATTCCTTCACTTTTAGTCTGTGTGTATCTTTTGGTCTTCAGTGAGTCTCTTGCAGGCAGCATATAGATGGGACCTTGTATTTTTATCCATTGTGCCACTCTGTCTTTTGATTGGTACATTCAGTCCATTACATTTGAGGTGATTATTGATATGTACTTATTGCCATTTTTTAAATTGTTTTCTGTCTGTTTTTTATAGCTCCTTTCTGTTTCTTTCTTCTTCTCTTATACTCTTCTCTTGTTATTGATGGTTTTCTTTAGTGTGGTAATTAGATTTCTCTCCCTTTTTTAAAATTTAATTATTTTTGTGTGTGTGTCTTTATTGTGAGCTTTAGTTTTGTGGTTTCCAAAAGTTCAAGAATAACTTCTTTCTATGTAATAGTCTATCTTAAATTGCTGATTACTCTATTTCAAACACAATCTAAAGGTACATTATTTTTTCTTCTTCTTCCTCCTCCTCCACATTTTTTGTATTAGCTGTCTAATCTGCACTTTTTGTCATTCCTTGACTGATTTTACTTCTTTTGTTTTGTTCTAATTTTGTCCTTGCTTGGTAATCAGTTGGTCTACTACCTTTCCTGTGGGTTTATTTTTACTGGTGAAAGCTATTTAGCCTCCAGGTCATTTCCATCTACAGCAGTCTCTTTAATATATTATGTAAGACTGGCTTAGTTATGCTGAATTCCTTCAACTTTTTTAAATCTGGAAATTGTTTAATACCTGTTTCAAAATTAAATGATAATCTTGCCAGTAGAGTATTCTTGGTTGGAGGTCCTTCTGTTTCATTACATTAACTATATCATGCTGCTTCTTTCTGGCCTGTAAACTTTCTGCTGAGAGGTCTGCTGATAGCCTGATAGGGTTTCCTTTATGAATGGTCTGTTTTCTCTCTCTGGCTGCTTGTCCTTGATCTTTGCCATTTTAATTATTATATGTCTTGTTGTTGTCTTCCTAGTGTTCCTTTTGTTGGGAGATATGTGAGCTTCCATGACCTGACTGTTTTATTTCCTTCCCCAGATTGGGGAAGTTTTCAATAATTATCTCCTCAAAGACACTTCCTATCCCTTTGTCTCTCTTTTCTTCTTCTGGTACCCCTCTAATGCGAATATTGTTCCATTTGGATTCATCTGTTTCTTTCATTCCTAGAGATCCTTTTTTCTCTCTGTTACTCAGCTTCTTTGTTTTCCTGTTTTCTGATTTCTATCTCATTCACTGTCTGTTCTACATCATCTAATCTACTTTTAAATCCCTCCATTGTATGTGTCACTTCAGGTACTCTATCTTCTCTGAGTGGCTCTTCTTCAAGATTTCTGAGATCTTGAATATTTCTCTGTAATTCTGTGAGCATGTTTATGATTTTTATTTTTAAATCTCTATCCAGAATAATGGTCATTTTCAGTTTCTCAAAGCCACTTTCTGGTGATTTTGTTGTATTTTTGTTTGGACCAAATTCCTCTGCCTCTTCATTTTTTTTTTTTTTTTTTAGTTTTTCCTGAATAATAATGGCTTTTTATATGAGGTGACCTCTAATGTCCAGAAGCTCAATTTCCTGTGCAGGAGTCCCAACTGTTGGCATGAGTGGGTGTGGCACCTGTCTGGCCTATAGTGATCTGATTTCCGGTGGGGGCCATCAGCTGATCTCGTGAGCAGGGAGAATACTTGGGGCTGTACCACTTGGCTGTGGTAAGGGGAACCACCCTCCCTCTGGCCTACCACCATGGTTGGGGCCACAGGTGCATGGGACCAGCACCTGCCCAGAGGAAAGAGTTCCGCTTAGAGGGTTTCCTGACTTTCTGGCTGTAACACTTGCCTCTACTACCAGATCAAGTGGAGGTGTGCACGATGAGGAACTTCACTGATGCAGCCTTGGAGTTACTGTGGGTGGAGCCACCCTCCTGCCGACCTGCCATGACTGGGGGCAGTAGGTGAGCAGGACTGGCGCCTGCCAGGGGGAAGGAGTGGCAGGGTGTGCACAGAAGGGGGCAGCCTCAGGGTTGTGTTGCCAGCCAAGGGGTTGGAGCATTTGAAGCTCCTGAGAATTCCCCACCTGATAGGCTGGGAAGGTGTTATCTACCTGCCCTTTCTCCTAAGCAGAGAGCTCTATGTAATCTTTGCCCCTTTCGTGCCCTCTCCCTGCTAGGAAGTCCTTGAAGCTGTCCACTTTTCTTTTGTCTCAGGAGGGCCGGTAGTGTGTAATTGTTCTCCTCTGCCTCTCCAAGTGTTCCACCTGTCTTTGCTTTCCAGCCCCACTAATCTCCAGAGCACCATGTAATGTGGGTTCGTGTTCCCAGAGCAGATCTCCAGGGCCTGGTGTTCAGCTGTCCTGGGCTTCTACTCCCTCCCAGCTCCACTCCTCTTCCTCCCACCTGTGGGTTGAGGTGGGGGGAGGGCTTGTATCCCTCTGCATTGTGAGTTTGCCACTTTACCCTTTTCTATGAGGTTTCCTCTTCTTCTCAGATGTAGGCAGTCTGCTCTGCAGTCTTCAGGTCATTTTCAGGATTAATTGTATTTGCTGTATTTTCATGTTTTATGTGATTTTGGGAGGAGGTTTCTGCCTTGCTTCTTATACCACCATCTTTTACCCAGAACACTCAAAATAGAAACTTACTAATTTGTTCATTCACTTAGTATCTATATTACTTTCTTATTGCTATAAGAATAAATTTAATCACTTAAAGCAACACATAATTGTTATTTTACAGATCTGGAGGTCAGGAGTCTGAAATGTCTTAGTGCTAAAGTTTTTGACAAGGTTGGGTTCCTTCTGCAGGTTCTAGGGTAGAAACTATTTTCTTGCTTTTTCCAGCTTCTACAGACCATCTGTAGTCCTTCTCTCCTGACTCCTCCATTTTCAAAGCACATCACTCTGACCTCTGCTTCTGTCATCCTATCTCTTCTCTATTTTGACTCTCCAGCATTCCTCTTATATTATTGAATACCTACTATATGCCAGAATCTGTGCTCAGTGTTGGGTGTATAATGTTGATGAGGAAGACTTAGTTCATGCCAATGGAGTTTACATTGTAATTGTAGAGACAGGATAAAAAGTGTAAAGGTGAACACATTTATTCACTGCACTTGAATGTTATTTTCTGTTTCTTACCTAAACTTCTTTATGAATCCATCATTGTGAGTTGTGGTGAAAATATTTTAGAGGGGCAAATTTATCTCTGAAATTTTTGTTTGAGTGGTCTCATTCTCTTTTCAGTTAAATAATTCAGTAAATTCTTTCTAATTTCATCCTCTCTCTTTCTTCCTAAGAGGCTGACTGGAATAGAGGAGGGATTATTGACCTTCCAGAAGTAAAAGAGGGATCCAGTTGATATTAACCACCTCATCATTCATCTCTGTTATGAAGAGCTGACCAGGCCTAGCTCCTAGATCCATCGAACTGATTTCTTCTGAGGTAAGGCTACTGAACCTATCTTTTGTTCTTTGGGAAAATTTAAAAACTCAATAGTTCTCTAAGGTTCATTCACCCAATAATTTTTTGGCTCTTAAGATACTTTTTGCAGCCTCTTTTGGTGCCCCAGACATCCTACATCTGGTTGCTGGTTAGGCACTCTACCTTAAAGCTACTTGCACTGGGGCTTCTTACTTCTGTCTGTAGTGGCTCCAAATGGCACACTGCCATTCTGCATTGCTATCTCTGGGGCATGGAACAACTTCTGAGACCCTCTGGAAGGTGAGGACATCTGTCCATCTGTCTCACTCTTCCTTACCTTTTTTTCCTCCTCTTCCTCTATATAACCATACATTTTAGCCACTGATTATCTGCTCGAATCGAAATAGGACCATTAGCTTGACAGTCTTGCCAGAAGTCCTATTGAGAAAGTGGGATGAAAATTCCCTCTACTTTTGATTTTTTCCTCAACCTAACATTTCTTCCTCCATATGCCAGTTTCCCTTAGTGAAGGGAACCCTAACATACTTTTCATGCCTTCCTTGCCCCTCTTCTCCTTACCTCTTTTCCCACATGATAGAACCTTTTTCAGCTTCTAATATTATCATGCCCACAGTGCTGGCTCTTGATATGTTGACAGGAGGGAAACAACTTAGAATTTCTCCCTTTGATTGGGGGATACTCTAATGGCTATTTTTTCATTACGAATTTAAAATTATCTTTGAGGTTAAAGTTGAAATGTGAGCAGCAACTTCCTTCTGGATTCCTTTCCTTTGATTTAATTGATGGCAAACTGTAAGATGAAAAGATTTTCAGGATTTGAAGATACTTTGGAGTCATCATCGGTTATCTATGATTATTATATTGAATATAATATTTGCAGTTTGTTATGAGTTAATAGGAGAGTGATGTAGAGAATCAAAGGGGTTACTTATTATATGTTGAGCAGCCAAAGAATACTTTTTTGAAAAATGACATTGAGCTGAAACTAAAAAGAAGGAAATGAGCTGCTATGAGGGGATGTGTGTTTCTTTTTTATTGAGGCATTACTGATATACACTCTTATGAAGATTTCACATGAAAAAACAATGTGGTTACTACATTTACCCATATTATTAAGTCCCCACTCATACCCCAATGCAGTCACTTGGAGGGGATGTGTGTTTTAATAAGAAAGAAAAGCATGTGTGCAAGTCCTGAGGCAAGAAAGAATGTTGTGTGTTCAAAAAAAAAAAACAGAATGAAGATGATCATGACAAGAGTTATAATGAGTGGAAAGAAACATGGCTCCAGGTAAAGTTGGACAGATAGGTGAGATCAAGTCAAGTAAAGACATATAAGTCATGGTCAGAAGTTTGGATTAGATTTCAAGTTTAAAAGTCATTTGAGATTTTTTAGACTGGGTTTTAACATGATACTCTCTGTGTTTTAACTTATTTTTGTTACTATTTGAAAAAGAGTTGCCTGGTAGAAATATATTGTGAGCCACAAATATGAACCACATATGTAATTTAAAATTTTCAAGTCATCCATTAAAAAGTAAAAATAAGCAGATGAAATTAATTTTACAGCACTTAGTGTATCTAAAATATCATATCAACATGTAATCAATATAAAATTATTAATTAAAATATTACATTATTTTTATACTAAGTATTCAAAATGATACCAGGGTTCTTGTTCACAGGTCAAAGAATGAACTTCGCAAACACTCAAAGTAGGAGAGAAAGTGTGAGGCTTTTATTTAAAGTGAGAGGACAGAGCAGGGACATGAGAGCCCATGGTTGTGCCATTGTCTAGGCATTTTATGTGCAGTTGAGGATTTTCAGGAATGGGGGTAAAGGGCTAGGGGTGCAGGCTTGTTGAGTGGTCCCAGAGTACTCATTTTTGATGAGTAAAAGAAGAAATTTGCTGCTCTGATTCTTTCTCAGGATAGCACCTTCCCTCTGGGAGCATATCAATGAAGACTGCCTGCCCTGCCCCAAGGTGGGCTGGGTTGTTGCCTGTTTACTGAAGAGTGTGTTAAGAGTCTTATTTCTTAATTTTTTGGGGCTGTTCATAGCTGGCTTGCTTACCAAATTAATCTTTTGCCTAGGTTGCAGATTACTTGATTAGGATTAGAGAAGGAAACACAGCATATAGGTACAGTTAAAAATAAGCTAGGCTAAGGGAATTTTACAGTGTCATGATCTAACTAATACAGGGAAGTCACAGGTTATGCTGAGATACTTTTCTTTGTCTGAGGAACATTCAAACATTCCAGGCTAAGTTGCTCCTGGCCTTTTGAGCTTTAACTGATTTCCTTGAAGATGTCTATATTCCCAGTCTAGTATTTTTACCCTAGAGAATTAGTGTGACTCTGACTTTGCGTAATGCTTAATACAGAGTTTCAATAGGACTTCCTTTCATGTTGTTACATTGTTCTGACTGTAATTACCTTGCTCTGTTTTTTCTCTGGAGGCCCTCACCCTACTCTGCCTAAACCCACAGTCCCTGTCTCAAAACTATATATGATTTTATGCAGATAAGCCCTGTTCCAGGTATTGCATAGCCACCTGTGGCTATTGTCTATTGTAGTATGAAGAACTGGTGTAGAAAGTGGATTGGGCAAAAGTGAGAGTTGGAGCAGGCACATTTGTCATGAGGTGGTTAGCATCATCTGAGTAAGATGACTGGACAGGGAAAGATGGTGGCAGCAGAGATGGAGGTGAAGTGGGAAGACTTGAGGGGCTTGGGGAAAGATGCACATAAAGGAGGACTCAAGAGAGAACTTCTGGTATTTGAGTTTAAACTGGTGATCTCATTTACTGAAAAATAGAGGTGGTTTTGGAGGAAGACTAAAAGCAAAAAAGTTAATTCCTCTCGTTTGGGAAGATAAATTAATGGAAGAAATTAAGAATAATACTCAAGGATTTTTAAGCTGTATTTTTTATCATTTTTCCTTTTTCTTTCACAAATCACCTAAAAGCAACATGAAAGATGAGAAAATAACTTGCAAAATCCACCTTTGACAAAGCTAGAAAATACATGATCTCAAGCGTCAACCAAGGGTGAGGATTGGTATAGAGATAGGAGAGCCAGGATTTTGGGCATGCTTAGGATTGCTAAGGAAATAAATATCTACAGTGCCATCTAGAGTTGTGCAGCTCAAAATTTGCATAACCATATTTAGTAGCCCTGCTTACAGACTTGGTTATGAACTTTCAGGACATACTCTCTAAAGTCGATGGCACACGCTTACATGCAAAACCAGTGATGATTTGTTGAAGGGGGTGTCCAGACTTATGATAAGAACTTCCCTGGACCCAGTTTGTTTCAACAAGAAACAATAGGACAAATGAGTGAGAGATTATAAAGACCAGCCACATTTAGAGTAATCAATCTATTGAGTGGGCAAACATGAGCATTGTAAGCACTCCAATGGTTTTGACTTTGATTCATCTGGATGGACTTCATATAATCCTGTCTCTGACAGAAAATCTGATAGTCTAGAACATGTCCTGGGCTGCTGCTCCCACAAGAACACAAAAACTAAGCAAACAAAAATATGATCCAGGAGGAACTCCTATCATTCAAAAATGAGTAGTCAGAACAAAGGTAGTACCAAAAAAATGAGAAAATTAAAAAGTAAAGACATATTAATAACACTCATCAGTGAAATATTTGTAATGGGGTTGGAAGATCTGATCAAATACATCTTTATTAAATCCAAATATTTGGAAGTCCAGAGTTCAGGACAGAGATATAAGAGCTCAGGAAAATTATAACTGGACAACAGAAAGTGAAGTGACACATGAGCAGAAGTTAGAAAAATAAATGGGAGAGAGAAGCTAAATTATAATGTCAATGGAAGCCAAATTGCAATCAGCACCACAAAATGGGTAATATTGCCCAAACACAGTAAGTGACAACGAGGTCAGGATTGAGAAAAGCAAACAAATTTTCTTCTTAGCTAAGATGAAATTGGCTAAGGAAAAAATTATGGACATTTAAGACAACATAGATTGGGTAACACAATTGATATAGTTGAAGGAAAGATGAAAAATACTAGCTAGTAAAAATATTAAAATTCATTTAAACATTGCAGAAGTAAAAGACAATTATAATATTCAAAGGGTATAGTTGTACTCAGAGTTTTGAATAAATGTCCTTTCAATTATAAAAGTTCATATAAAATATTTGTAGAACATAATTGGCTCATATATTAAGAAAATAATGTCCATACTATTTGTATGCAGCTTGGCTTCAAACTCTAAGAAATGTGCCCAATATTTCTTAAATGTGAAGAAAGCAATTCCTTTATTGGAAAGATCACTGGAAATTGATTCTCACCTTTTTTGTGCCACTGCTAATGACTGTTAGTAATATTTAGATTATGATTGTCAGGAATTGGCTAATACTTAGAGGCACATCAAAACATCAGAAAATATTCACTTCTGGTAGGAACAGTTTAAATCATAAGATTTATAGAAAAAAATCAGGGACACATTTGTGATGCTGGAATTGTGCCTTACTTTCTAATAACCTTGCAAATTAAAGTTTTCACACCTCAGGTAGGAACTTTCTGGTGATTGAATATTCATGTATTATTCCATAGCCCATCAAACAAATGTGGCAGTTTTCTGATTTCAACTGTTTGAATAATAATGGTAAAATGTGGAATAATTGGGAAAATGTAATCATATCCTTTCCTTACTCTTAGAAATTGGAATTTATAATTTTCTCACTATACCAGTGATTGTTACCACCAACAAACATAACCTAGGACAATTGTTCATGTTTGATAAAAGTTTTTGTATAACACTTAATAAGGGGGAACAAAACTAGTCATTGTTTTTAATCTGCAAATTTTCTCCATCATAAAGTGTTAAGTATCTGAATATATTTTATAAGCATCTCAGATATGTTATCTTTACAATTTACGGGTCTGCATTGTTATTACTGTGGCATAAAGACAGCAAATGGAGATATTAGCAGTTTCCTGTATTTGGTCTAGGTATATGAATTTAAAGAGAAGTACTTTTCACCAAAATCAAATTAAAAATCGCTGCACTCACAGTTTTTTAAATAATACTTTCAATTTCCCCTCCCTCATGAGGTGCCCTTGCTTTACCTTTATAATCCACATACCTGAATCTTTTATTATAAAACCCTTAAATTCTGATTTCATCAGTTCTCAATTTCCAACTCAACTAGTGTTTTCTTATACTAATTTGATTTTTTTTAACTTAGTCAACTCTCTTATTAGCCAGTTATTTCAGAAAACTTGTCACTGTTCTTAACACCCAACCCCTACTCCATTTATTTTCAGCAGACAAAAATCTTTAGAGGTGTGTTCAGTGGACAACTGGGGTCACTGAGGTGCTTTCAAGGGTCTGCGTGGTCAAAATTATTTTCATAATAATATTTATTGACATCCTTTGCATTTTCACTTTGCCAATATTTGCAGTGAGAGTGGAAAAGAAGTGGTGAGTGAAACTGATGGTACCTTAGTACCAGTCAAGGCAGAGGCACCAAACTCTAAAACTAGCCGTTCATTGTGTTCTTCACCGCTTTGCCCTTGCAGAAAACATAATGCCAGTTTCACATAAGAATGTCCTTAAATATCTTGAATGATGGTAATGGCAAATATACACAGGACACTTCTGCTGCACAGAAAGTACAGAGTTTCTCTTAGGGAAAAAATTTTGTGAATGTTTGGGTTGGAAGCTGAACTAGCCTTTTTTTTTTTTATGAAATACCAATAAACTTGATAAACATTTGCTAGAAAAAACACTTACCTGAAAGAACTCTTGATAAACAGGGTAGTGTAGACTTGGGTATTTGGCAGATATTTTCAAAAAAATAAACAAAGAGGGCCTTTCATTTCAGGGAAAGAATTGACATTTGTTGCCAATGGAAAAAATGTGTGCTCTAAAGTGAAAATTAGGAGTTTAGACAATTTATATCTTCTACTATGGGATTGATAGCTTTCCAATATTTAAATATTTTCTGATAAATTGGTAATATTAATATATGTATTTTTTATATTGCATAATGAAACAATATTTTTCAAATGACAAAATCATAACGTTACAAAATCATACATGGATAAAATAATCCACATAAAGTACAGATAGACTGAATGAATTTAATGTTAAAAGAGTAGAAAAAGTTCATTGGTATAGTTGCAGACTCCACATTGCAGCTAATCTTTAGAAAACTAACATGTGGTGAGTTTTAAGGTAGTATTAAGGAAAAACACTCATAAGTATCTGAAGACCGTTAAAATTCCCTCTGTATGAGGCATGTTTTCCTCATATACTTCAGTTACATCAGCATATCACACCAGACAGACTGCTATGGACTGCTATTGCAATCTTGGAATATGACACTGAACCAGACTGATAGGACACTTGCTTTCACTGAACACACATAATGTTTCCTTGCTGCCTTTGGAGTCAGGGATATGAAGATATCAATAATTACTGACTTAATTTTATAAATAGTTCCATTCTCTGACTTCACATTCTCAGCTAATTTTGCTGATTTCTCTTTCACTGTTTTCCCCTCCTTCCCTTTCAAAAATATGTGTTCCTTAAGGTACTGTTTATTCTCTCCGTACTTTCTTTCTGGGTACTTGTTAAATATATTTACCTGTCGCCTGTATGCTCTTGGCTCTTAAATATGTATTGCTAATTTTGGCCATTATTGTAACTTCAAAAACTTAAAGCTTGAATTTATAATTATCTGTTTCACTCATTTGCTGAGAAGTATCAGTAATCATTCAGAGCCAGCAAGTCTCAAGACAAATTCAGTTTTCTACCTCCTCTTTTCATGGAAAAGCCTTCTCTTCCAGTAGAAAGACCATTTCTGACAATTAACAAGTTTATCACATCAGTATTCATGACCAAAGTTTTTTACCTTAAAACTGAGTAAAAGCCTGGCATGTGTGTGTGTGTATGTATTATTTCTTTACTGTCCTATTTTTATGTAATGTTTCATCTATTCTGCTTTAATCTCTAGCATGCTTTTATTTTGATGATGTTTTTGAGGTAAAATTCATATCTGTTTTCAGTGAACAGAACACAGAACAATTGAGTGCATTTACTATATTAATAATGTTGTGCCACTACCACCTCTGTCTAGTCCAAAGTATTTCCATCACTCCAGAAGGAAACCTTGTAACTATTAAGCAGTTATTCTCCCATTCTTTCTTCCCCCAGCTGCTGGCAACCACTAACCATTAATCTGCTTTCTATTGCTGTAGATTTACCTATTCTGGATGTTTTATATAGCTGTGTAGTTTCTTTCACTTAGCATAATATTTTCGAGGTTTATGCACCTTGTAGCACATATATCAGTATTTCATATTTTATTTATTTTTAACATAGTCCTTCTGATAAAAACCCAAGATGTATGAGGGAACTTCAGAAACCTCTGTCAGTGGGTAGAAATCATCAAGTTAGCCTCAGGGTATGGAAATAAGGCTATACACTTAGAATAAAAGTAGTAAAAACAAGCATTATTGCTCAAAAAATGGACAACTTAGCTATCCTCAGAAATACCTTAAGAGAAGATGTTTTGGTAGGTTCTGTCACTCTAGACTGAGTGATATCATACCCAATCAACAGGATCAGAATGTATCCCCAAACTAAGGAAAAATGGGGCTCATTCAATTGTGTTGTAATCTTATTTTCAGAAGTAATGATGTGGTAAGCATTAGTAGATGGATAGAAATAATTTGTAAGTCTTTAGTCAATACAGCCCAAAGAAAAGAGAAAATTCATTTGGCAGACACAGATATTTAATTCACAAGGGAAATCTGTTTTGTTGTGAGGCAGAGATAGTTCATCAGGCTTCTCTGTAGACTGGATGAAATATCACTGAAGAAAATCTAATTCTCTTGGCTTTGATTCTGTGCTCATCAAGAGACCTTGAGGTTATTTATTTATTTAGAAGTTTTACAATGATAAGAACTCTCATGGATACAGACATGAGTATTCCCTTTTGGAAATAAACACACTGGCACTGTGGTATACAAGCAATATGTTTTGCATTAATTAGGCTATATAGAACCTAAAACAGTACGTAACACAAACCATACCCAGTAAATGTGATTTTAATGAACTAGTAACTGATCAGAGCATCTATAATACTTTGCTATTGATGTGGGTAGAATAAGTTGAAGAAAAATATACTTTATTAGTCATTTTACCATCTTTTCTCCAGTGTAAATCATTTGAAAAATTGAGTTACTAGGATGTTTAATCATGCATTGTATTACTGAGTAGAGAAGAATAAATAAATTAACAATCTGCCTGAGATAATTAAAACAAAGGAATAATTTGGGAAAGTTCATTATTAATATAGATTTTAATATGGTAAACATCCAGTAGAAATCCAGATGATTTTCTTTTGTCAAATATTATTCAGGAATAGGATTCACAGGGATGTTGTTCAACAGACATACTGGTTTCCTAAGAATGACTCAGAATCTTAAGGTATATACAAGGACTCTCAAGATTTCACTCTGAAAAATACTTTCCACTTGGAGAAATTGCTGATATAATTAACTCTGGAAAGCATGGAATCCCCATGGACTTTCTTTTCAGTAAGAAATCTCAGGGATAATTGCAAGAGCCATTTTAAAAAAGAGTTAGATTGCTGATTAGTTTGTTTTTACAGGGTTACATTTTTGTAATGTTTTATTGAAGACACTTCTGCTGTATTATAGCAATGTTCTGGCTTGCTCAAAATTCAGGAGGTTTTGTTCTCCAAGGATTCTAAACTGCTTAGTATATGTTCCTACTATTAAATCTTCCTACTGTGGTGAATCTTTTCTAAATGAGTGTACATTTATTGAAATATACAGTTTTTTTCCTTTAAAACCTTTGTAGTGATTTAATAAAGAATACTATTATATCAAGAGTTTATGAAAATAGTTTTCTGACCACATTGTCTGGTGAGGGTTATGACAGCTTTCAGAATCATTTTATGTGGGTATCTTAGTCAATTACAATGAATGCTGCTTGCAGTGAATCCAGAGAATGGGGGTAAAAAATGGTTAAGCACAACATTTTCTACCTGTGCGAAGTACTTGATTGCATCTTCCACATTCCCACAAGTGTTCCAAAAGTTCAGCTCCAAAAAGGGTTGGCAACTACATCTTGATTCACTCTCATGCTTCATTTTCTAACAGACTAATCTTAGGTTTTTGTGGACATCTATAGTATCACGTAGCATTTTCCTCAAAGCAGGCTAAAAAATAGCAATATATCAAAAAGGTTTAGGTTAATGCCAGCCAAAACTAAGAAGTCTTTTCATTACCTATGCTAATATAAGAGGAACATTTTTTCAAAAGTTCAAAAATTTAAGTCCATCATGCACTTTCTTAGAAGAAAGAAACTTTCTGAGAAACTTCTCCTAGATTATATATGTAATTTCTCACTAAATTTAGTAGGTTACTTCTTCTGAGTATAATTGGATGTATAATTCCTGTGTTCACCTTGTGGAATCAAGTGGGAAGATTTTCCCTTGCTTTTGCTTAAAGAAGATGGTACAGATTACAGAAGGCTGGGTTGGTTTCTAAAACAGAAATATTAACATTACTAACATTGAAATTTTTATTACCTTAAGTGATTGATGAATTGAGAAGCTCTTTAAGACTGAGGACTGCTGTGTGCCTTTAATATCTTTCTTGAGTGTTCCATATCCATTTATTATTTATAGGACATTTCTACAAATTTGGGACATGTATTTAAATATTGGAATAATATAATTTGGTCAAATTTGTTTTTGAAGCTTAGCCAAATCTCTTTGCTCCCCATGGTTACATAAACACATAATTTTCTCTTTATGTTTTTGTTGGAGTTACTGATGATACTTGTAATGAAAATAAGCATGTAACTAATCAAACAAAAACTGTTTATTGAGCACAATTCCATTTATCTACTCAGTAAACTTTTATAGATCATCTACCATGAGCCAGATCCTGCTGAAACTACACAAAAGATACCCTGCCTTTTCCTGTTCTTAGTCTGGCAATGAGGATATATAAAAAGTTGATGTTATAGAAAGATAAACCTGGGAGGGGTTGGGGAAGCCCTCAGAGCAGGAAATGTTTGAGGAGGCACTAGAGAGGGAGCTCAGGGAATGAGAACTATTTTAGGTAGGTAGGTAGGTAGGTAGGTGTGTGTGTGTGTGTGTGTGTGTGTGTGTGCGTGCGTGCACGCACGCGCGCATTGTGGAGAAGCAAGAGACTGTGGAAGCTTGAAAAAACACAGTAAGATCAAAGATGGGAGAGCCTTTGAACGGAGTAGTAGTGCAGAGGAGACATTTTAGAGTAAGAGAGGGACCAAGGATATAACAGGACTTTATAAGCTGTGTCAAGGACTTGGGATTTTATCTTTTAGAAGATGAGCAAGCACCTCAGGGTTTTAGGTAGGCAATTTGTATTTTTAAGAATTGTCATTCCCTGGGAATGTGAAGGGTGGATTGGTACAGGAAGCCAGGAAGCTGGAGAGATTACTTAGGGAGCTGCTGATACTGTCCAGGCAAGAGGTGATGAATTAAGTTTGGGAGTAGCATAGATAGAAGGGGAAGATTTAATCAGGATGATGTGTCTAGTTCAAAGCTAAGTATGTAATGAATATAAAATGCTTTCTGCCCTAAGGAGATTATAAATTACTTACATGTTAAATTGTTGGTAGATGGGAGCAAAAACTGATAAATTACAAAATGACTAAATGCGGTGTGAACACAGTTTGGCAAAATATATATTGATACTGTTTTGTAATTTGGCTACTTCAGAAATTAATAAATCTATATGCTGAAGATAGGCTGAGTGGCTACAAAGGTTATTTCTCGAATTCTCTAGCTTCACCCTCTGAACTGTCTCTGATCTCATTATACTATAGAAATAAAAAGTATCACCTTCTTGATAAAATAATACCTTAGGATAATGCCATGAAGAAGGTGGACATTAAAGGATGGGTGTGCCTTAGAGGGAGAGTTAGAGATTTTTGGTAGAGGGCTAGGATAAGTGTAGCCATAGTGGTAGGAATTGATAGGCAATTGTAGGGAAGAGGCAAAGTGAATAATGATTTGATTAAAGCAGAGAAACTGAGCATGACACTAAGGCTGACTAAGCATAAGGGGCCTATTCTATGTTAGGGAAGATCACGAAAGCCTGGCTGAGGAATTCCCATATTAGCTAATAGACTCACACTTACGTCATTGTATTATAGCCATTCATTCTATTTCAGTCAAGTTTATTTACATTCTCAGCATCTAATTTCAGTCTACTTGAGCACAATTATATATAATTGCTTTTGAGCCTCACTAATGGATACATTGCAATTTCCTTCTCCTCTTCCTTTTCTCCTTCCTTCACACCAGTGTTTGTCCCATCACTCTGGATTAGCCAATAATCTATTGAGTGCATTATTATATTATAAATTCATTAGAAATGAATAAAACATATCTAAGTATAAAATGTATGATACCGTTTGAATTGTTCATTTTGAGAGCAGATATAGCCTTCAGGTCCTCATCTTTACCCTACCATTTCCTGGATATTTAAAACAAAATTTAGTTTTACTATAAATATTTTGGGAGGATGGAGAAAAATTCATTGCATACAAAGAGATCTACATATTGTATATTATGTGATAATCATAAAACAAGTCCAATGTATAAATTATATAGGTAGCATAAATGAAATCCAATGTTAAAAATTCTAGATTTCTTCACTCATTTATAACACCTTCTTTTGAGCATTTTCTTATGAATATAGACAGACATTTTTAATCTGTCCACTTCTCTCTAAACCAGATCCCTCATTTTTCAAATCCCTAAGTCCACACACACAGTCCCCCAGTCAAAACATTGATGGATAAGGGTACAGGTTGATATAAACCATTTGCTGTACTTCTCTTGTCATTTGCCATCCACATGTTATTTAAGATTGATTTCTTGAGAGAAAACAAAAAAAAAACACTATTTTTCCTCACTAGAAATAACAAGTCTGTTTCAGCCTAAACCAATCTTGACCCTGATGAAATAAGATTGTAAAGTAACCCATGTGTCCTTAGAGATCTTACACAGCTGGGAAAGTCCTTGAAATCTAACTTTTAAACAAAGATATGCTTCTTTCTGAGTAAGTATGAGCAGAATGCTAACTCTCCCTGAACTACAGACCTGACTGAATTATAGAACAAAATGTAAGTTTTAGTAAACTAATGGTTAAACCACTATCTTGATTTGTATCACCATGTATTTATTTTATCTGTTTTGGGGGGTTTTATTTTTTTATTTTTACACAATTTCAGTATTAAAGACGAGGCTCAAGAATAATAGTACATGGAATTCCTATATACCTGTTACCAGATGTGACCCCATTTTTTTCCCATTATTCTCTTCATCTCCACCTCCATCTGTCTCTTTTGAAACATTTTCAAATCATAGACTTCATGCCCCTTTCTTTCTAAATAATTCAGCATATCCTCTAAAAAAGGGGCATTCTCTTCCATAACCACAGTATTGCAAATTTATTAATGTTACCTAATTTTCAGTCTCCATTCAACTTTCATTAATTATCCCCATAGTATCTTTTATGATTTAATTTCCCAGTCCAACATCTAACTTAATTATACATTACATTTGGTTGCCACAAATTTTTAGTCTTTCTAAAAATCCGAAGCAGTTTCTTGAACTGTTTTTTCTTTCTTAACCTTGATACATTTGAAAAGCCCAGGAAGGTTATTTTGTAAAATGTCCTCCAATTTAAGTTTGTCTGATGTTTCTTCATAATCAGATTCAGGCTGTGTATTTTTGGAAATTCTAAAGAAAAGGTCATTTCTTTCTTGGTGCACCATATCAGGAAGCACATGATATTGGTCTGTCCTTAAAACAGTGATGTTAACTTTGATAACTTGGTTAAGATGATGTCTGTTAGTAATTTTTAAGTAATACACTTTTCCTTATAATTAATAATTTGTGGGGAGATACTTTGATACTATGAAAATATCCTATTCTTCACCGAATGTATCTGCTATTTTTGCATCCATTGGTGATTTTCTAATTCCATCAGTCTTTTTTTATTAATACGCTATACTAAGGAAGAGCTTTTCTTTCTCCTGCAATTACTTATTTTTAAATATCTGTATTTTTGTGGTTCTATGGATTTTTATTCAAAGGATTTAACCCATTCTGTCATTTTTTATTTTGATCATATTATCTCAGATTTCACCAGTGGGAGCCTCATGAGCCGGCCTCTTTGTCCTTTTGATATACCTTCATCATTCCCTCAGCCATGTAATCTAACATATCTCTAATGAGACCTAATTTCTTTTAGCAGAGAATGGTGTTTAAAAATTAAAATACATGCAGTCAGTGTGCTCACTGTGTGCTCACTTGGTCTCATGCTCTATAAAAGACATCATGAGATCATAGTCAAACTTCTGATTACAAGTCAAAAGCCTCTGGGAACATTCTAGTTTTATGCTTTTCCATGTTTAATACTCCCTTCTCTAGGCTTCCATTATCCTCTATAAACTGAATTTCTTACTCTAATGTACAGACTAAGCAGCAAGTTATTTTCCAAATAGTTAACCAATGACATTGTGATTTACAAACTTACTAACTAGGGTTTAATATTTGTTTACAGAAAATTTTTTGAAATGAAATTTTGATACAAATCTTGAATATCTAATTATAAATGTAATATGTAATTTGATTAGATTTGACAAATGAATACACCCATGTAATTGAGAACCCTATTAAAATAAGAACATTAACATCAGAAGATTTCTTGTGCTCTACTAGGTAGATCTACATCCTTACCCAGTGGATCTAATCATCCTAAGAAATTATTGTCATGATTAGTTTTGAGTGTTCTAGAATTTCACATGAATGGAATACCAGTGTATGCATGCTTTTGTTTTGGGCTTCTTTTGCTGAGCATAATGTCTGTGAGATCATCCATGTTGCTGCATGTATTGGCCGTTCGTTCTTTTTATTGCTGAATAGTAGTCATGGGATAAATATATTTCAATTTATCCTGTTGATGAACATTTGGTTTCAGCTTTTGGATATTTTCTGGGAACATATGTTTATATAGAACTTTGACATAGAGTAGGTAAATGTCATATTTGATAAAAAAAAAGTCCAATATCTTTTCAAAATCATTTTACCATTTTATAGTCTCAAAAGAATTTAATGAGAGTCCTGCTTGGTCCACATCCTTGCTGAAATTTAACATTGTCAATCTATATTTTTTGTCTTCCTTGTGAAATAGAGTATTGTGTTCTTTTCAATATGAATTTGCCTGATAATGATTACGAACTTATGATTTATTTTATTGGCCATTCATTTATCATCCTTTGTGAAAAATGCCCGTTCTTTTTATAAGTGACTGGTTTGTCTTTGAGTTATAGGAGTTTTAGTATGTTTTATTCAAATTTTTTCCCATACATATGTGTGTGTGTGTGTGTGTGTGTGTGTGTGTGTGTATGTTCTAAATGTTTTCTCCCAGTCTAGGGCTTGCCTGTTTATTTGCCTAATGGTATACTTTATTGAACAGAAGTTCTTAATTTTGAAGATGTCTGCTTTATCGTTTTTAAGAATTTCATGACTAATGCTATGTTCTGTCTAAAAGAATGTTTTGCCTATATCACAGATACCCTTCAGTTTTTTTCCTTACACTTTATAATTTTTGCTTTAAGTTTTGATGTGTAATCATTCTTAAATAATTCTGTTATTTTGTGAGATTTCTGTGTGTTGTAAGATTTTAGTCTGTTTATATTTAATGCAATTAGTATGTTCAGATTTACATCTGTCATTTCACAAGCTGTTTTTCTCATCTGTTTTTTATTGTTGTCCTGTTTCTTTCTCACTGCCTTTTTGACTTAATCATATATCTCTTATATGTTTTCATTTCTGTATTCAATTTTTGCTGTAACTACATTATTTTTTAGTGGTTTCAATAGTTATTACAGTATACATGCTCAACTTATCATCACCTAATTATAATTAATATTGCATTACTGAATGTAACATTTAAAACCCTTCAACATTATAGTTTCATTTATCTTCATCTTATATGCTATTGTCGTACGGGGAACTAAATGACTATATCCTGGATTAGAAAGCTGTAGGGCCGCATTGTAAAGCAGAACGCTGCTTCCTCCATGCTGACAACAGCACGACACACTTTGCTTATCTATTAACGGGTATATAGGGTTTTACTATCCTTTGAAGTCATGGGAATGTCTATACTTGATTGCCTGCACTTACCCTGCAGCATCCTACTTGGCAGGTGGCCTTCTGACGTGCCTTACATTGTTTTTCTAAATGTACGCTCAATAAATATGAGAGCATGAGAGCGGTTCAAAGAGACTTCCTTTAGCGGACCTCTCGTGTCTCTTGACTTTCCTATAATCTCGAGTAATTGTTTCTGCCGCCACTGACTTTGCTGGACAAAGCCCGCTGTCATATATATGTCACATCTATGTAGATTACAAAACATAAAATAAATTTTATTTTTGACTTAAAGTGATGTTATTTTAACAAAATTAAGAGGAGAAAATATTTTGTAAAACCAAGTTATAGTCTACTTATTGTTTTGAACGTTTTTCTTTTAAGATAAAATTCTGGATATGTTTTTTCCTGTTTCATTGTCTCTCCATTGTTTCTGCGTTCATTTATACCATTATTTGCCGCTAGCTGCTTTCTATAGCTATGTTCGTGATTATCTCTTCATCCTTAGTTTTCAGCAGTTTAATTATAGTGTATTTGTTGTTGCTCTCATTCTGTTTATTCTGCTTGAGGTTCATTTGGCATTTTGGGATCTACAAGTATATTAACTTGAAAATAAAAGATTTGGGGAAAATTTTTGTTATTAATATGTTATTGTTTTTTTCTTCCCCAGTCCTTCTTTTCATCCTGTGGCTGTACTTGCATGTATGCTAGACTCTGGTATTGTCCTCTTGGCCCTCAGGTCGGTGAGCTTTCTCCTGTATATTCAGTCACTTCAGAGTTGATAACTTCGGGCATCTTCTAGTGTACTGACCTATCTGCTGTTAAATCTATCCAGATAACTTTATGTTTATTTTTATTCTACTTCTCCTTTCTAAATTCCCACTTGGTACTCTTTCATGTTTACCTTCTCCACTGAGATTGCCATTCTCTTTCTGCATTATAACCATATTGTCCTTAAATCACTGAATATGTCTTAAATAGCTGCTCTAAAAGGCTTGTCTGCTAATTCTAACATGAGTCATTTCGGGGGTGGTCTCTATTGATTGCTTTTTCTCCTGATAATGGGAGAAATTGCCTATCTTTTTTTATGTTTAATTTTTTTTTATTACATCCTGATCATTGTAAATGATACAGAGTTCTCTTACAGTATAATTCTGATGATGATTGATTTTTGTTCTACCAGGCAGATAGTTTACCTGGACTCCAACTCGAAATACTGCCTTACTTGATGTGGATAGCAATCAAGGTACCTGCTCGATTCCCTTAGGCTACCAGCCTGCTCCATTCTTAGTCTCTCCTGTGTATGCAGTTAAGAGATAAATCAATGACCTGGGGCATTTACACAGATTGCCATGCATCTCCCTCTAGCTCTTTCATTTCTGGAGTTTTCTGACCATTCTTACCTGCTCTGATACCTTTAAATTCTAACATCTAGCCCGTAATTTATCAAAATAGTGAGACTCGAAATTTCTGCTTGAGTTCCAGCCTGCATAATCCCATTGGTGCAGATGAGGGCGTGCTTCCAGGCAAAAAGACACATAAATGCAAATATCACCAAGTACAGTTTGCCTCTTTAAAAAGTTACCTCCTCTTCAGTCTCTGCAGAACTTTAAATGATCATTATACATTTTATAATACTTTTGGTCATTATATAGCACTTTTAAATTCAGTCAGTTTTGCTCTAACAAAGCATATGTGTTCCTAAAAAATCACAATATGCAATAAAAACCACAGGGCCTATAGGGGAAAAAAATTAGGGTTAAAGCCACAACACTCACAAACTTCATCAGTGATGTTAAAAAAAAATTGGTAAAAATGGTAGCACAGTTTTACGTGTTAAATGGTTAAGAAATACACAAATACTACAATAAATGTAGCACCTTACCTTGTAAAAGTCTTGAAATTTATTTATAGAAGTGGGTGTAAGGAAAGTTGCTGATTGTTAGTGTGAGGCAGTAGGAGTGTTATCTGAAATCTAACAAAGTTGTAACACCTGATATAGATGTGTATGGTTCCTAATACATGGGATGAACTGTAGCTCGTAGATTTGAGGTGTGTGTGATCCTCTGTAACTGTAGGGTTCTGCACTCACCTAATATTTCTCACAGATGAAATTGAACATAAGGAAACATGAAATTTCAATTATGTTCCAATTATTTCCTAATATATCAGTTGCTTTGGAACAAATCTGCAGCTTCCAAATAAGTATTCTATAGAATTGGCAGTACTTTTTAAAATTACTTATACAAAGTTCAAAATTGTTATGTATAGGCAAATGAGTCTAAAACAAGCTATTTGCCATTTGCTGAAAGAATCTCCCTTTTTTTTCATTTTAAACTTTATGTGTACATTTTTTGGTGTCTAATACCTTTCATTTAGCATCATTTGCAAAATTTGATGATATGGCATATAGAAGTATTTTATTATTGCCATATAATATTCCATTTTATAACTATACCACAATTTATTTTCCATTATACTGATGATGGACATTTTGGTTGTTTCCAGTTTTTTGCTATTTTAACTAAAGTTGCTATGAACACTCTCATAGTATATTTTGGTCTGTATGTGCTAAGATTTTTTGGGTCATAGGGTTTATATATATAAATCTCTTGTAGATACTGACAAATAGTTTTCCAAATGGTATTATGTGACTTTTTGGAAAGAAATATTAAGAGTAACTAAATAAATAAAATAATGATGAAAATTCATTTAATAACTGACTAATTCTCTAAATTTCAATTTACTAAGTTTTTGGTGACTTCATATGTCAGATATTCTACTCCCTAAATGAATTCATTGTATCACTTCAAACCCATTAGATTTTTACTATAGAAGAATGAAATGTTAATAACTTCAGACAAAAATTATCAAATGCTAAGTTTATCAAATGAAAGAGGTTTCCAGTAATTCTTCTAGGTATAAAGGAAATAGCAACAAAATGAATTGCAGCCTAACATTCACTCCAGTTTTTAATCTCAAATCTGTGTATACCCTGAGTTGATTGCTTAAAATAATTATTAAACCAAATTTAATACTAAGAAATGTGCCTGGTTATTAGATAATTTCGAGGAATGAATGTACTCTCTGAGTAGCCATTTAGATTTTTTTTCTGATGTATGTGAACAAAAGTCTGTAGTAGCTAAAGACCTAAAATTCTATAGCATTACTAATGCTGAAGGGAGAAACATGGAAGAGATGCAACTTTTTCAAAGAAGTCCATAGAAGAATTAGTTTTCCAAGGCCACTGAAGTAAACAGCAAACAGGTACAGTCCCCAATTATATGGAATCTCTGCGGAAATAGAGATAAATGCATTCCTCATTTCCAGCTCAGGCCTTAGTTTCACTTGTTGGTCACCAATGTTTTTGCCAGTGGGAATGTGATCTGACAGTTGTTTTTCAAACTACTTAATGTCTACTCCTTGTCTTCTGGTGGAAATGGTTGCAAAAGATCTGGAAGAAACCTAAATAATTACAACCAATTAGATAACTGAGAGAGAGCTTGCATTCCTATTTTAGCAGCTCAGTGATGTAGAAACAAGTACGAAACAGACAAATAGTTTCTAAGAGTCACACTGTTACTGGGAGATCCAGGACTACCAGCCAGTTCCTTTGGAATGTCTAAAATAATATTCTTTCCTTCCTCTAGTATATATTGCTGCTGCGGTCAATTAGTAAACTATGACACCAAATAGGGTTCTTTATAAGAACGTGCAGCATATTCAAATGGAAAAATTAACAGGAACCAAAGCACGTGTGTGTGTATCTTTTATATTAACATGTCAAAGAAGAGGAGTTTTACTGCACTTGAAGAGAAATACGTAAAGATAATTCAAGAAAGGGTTTGATGGATTATATGGCAGAAGACTTGACAGGAGAGAAAAAGGCAATTGCAGGATGAAACCACCATTCTGGTGAGGAGAAAGAAGTGAATCTATCAAATTCAGGCTCAGCAGCAGTGACCAGATCATTGCTCACTGTTTCAGAAGAGAGAGAAAGAATAACACACCAAAAGGAGATAATAGAATTTTTTTAAACTTTGTTTGAAAAGACTGGGAATAGATACTTTAAGCATCTATTGACTTTTAAGGAAATACTGAAATGATAGCCCCAAACTAAGAAAACCAGTTTTTTTTTTTTTTTTAAAAAAAGAAGTATTTGAGCATGGCTTAGTTTAGGATCATGAGGTCTACTCGGTCTAGGTTTTGGGAATACCACAGTTTAGGGTTTACATTGTTTTGTTTTTGTTTTTGTTTTTGAGTTTAAGAAATATAAACTACACTGGCAACACATGTATATAGACATTTATCCTGCAACTTCAAACTTTTTCTCTTTGTCACTATTCAGTTACTTTCACTGATTTTTAGCTCCTGTAGTTACCTAAGGATTAATATGTCTAGGACTCTATGTATGTCTTGTTAAATATAATTTACAAACTTTTCCTGAATACTAAATATATATTTTATTCAAGGTCATCATTGTAAATGATCAGTTGAAGCTTTTGTTTAAGAAATATCTGAATCAACATTTTTATTGTTACTGTTTTTCAACTTATAAGTATAGGCATAATATTTTTTCCTGTCATTATTTAGTTTTGTTTAAACTAGCTTACTGCCTTTTCACTCTATTTGTCATTCTTTTTATATTGCTAGAAAAAATGTGCAGAAGAAGCCTTATGTTTTAAATTAGAGACATATACTTTGGCTGTAAAAATCAGCAACCTAACTTTGCTTTTGTAAAACATTAGCATAATATAACTAATTAATTGTAACAGAATGAAATAAGGCAAGGAAGAATTTTAAAGAGTAATTTTGTATTTTCAACAGAAATTTTGAATAAGTTTTCTTAGGAATTTATAGAGTTTAATTATTATCTTGCTTAAACATTGCTTTATTGGGAAAATAAAAATCAATTATTTTATAGTAAGAAAAAGTAAGTCCTGAGGAATATATATAATCCAGAGGTATATTTACAGTTTCCAAAAAGCCAGATGGCTTGTATTTTCCAGGAGCATTGAAATTAACAAGGAAAAAAAAAGGCAGTATGAGATAAAGAACATTTTAGCCTGTCAAGTATGATTATTCGAAATGCTTTTTATTAATGGCCCCTTTACCACTATTTATTATTAACATTAATACTATTATTTTGCAAATAAATCTGGTGTTGATCAATATACCTAAGATTTTTAAGGTCAATAAAAATCGTAAAGCAAATACTTTGTTCTTCTCTATTCATGTTGTTTTTAAAAGACCCCTGCTTGACTTTTAAGTAAGGGGTTAGTTTTGTGACACATGACAGGGAGACTTAAAGAAGGGAAAAGATTAACAGAAGGAGTTGCACTTTTATAATTAAAGAAGCACAAATGCAGTGTTCAAAACAAACTAATGTCAGTAAAACACCTTCTTTCCAACTTCAAGCTCTACTACAAAGCCACAGTAATCAAGATAATTTGGTACTGGAACAAGAACAGACTCATAGACCAATGGAACAGACTAGAGAGCCCTGATATAAACCCAACCATATATGGTCAATGAATTTATGATAAAGGAGCCATGAACATACAATGGGGAAATGACAGCCTCTTCAACAACTGGTGTTGGCAAAACTGGACAGCTACATTCAAGAGAATGAAACTGGATTATTGTTTAACCCCATACACAAAAGTAAACTCAAAATGGATATCAAAGACCTGAATGTAAGTCATGAAACCATAAAACTCTTAGGAGACAACATAGGCAAAAAATCTCCTGAGTATAAGCATGAACAACTTCTTCCTGAGCACATCTCCACGAGCAAGGGAAACAAAAGCAAAAATGAGCTCATGGGACTACATCAAACTAAAAGTTTCTGTATGGCAAAGGACACCATCAACAGAACAAAAAGGCATCCTACAGTATGGGAGAATATATTTGTAAATGACATATCTGACAAGGGGTTAACATCCAAAATATATAAAGAACTCACATGCCTCAACACCCAAAAAGCAAATAACCCAATTAAAAAATGGGAAGAGAATATGAGAGACAATTCTCCAAAGAAGATACTCAGATGGCCAACAGACACATAAAAAGATGCTCCACATCACTAATCATTAGGGAAATGCAAATTAAAACCACAATGAGATATCACCTCACACTAGTAAGGATGGTCAGCATCAAAAAGACTAAGAACAAAAAATGCTGGTGAGGATGCAGAGAAAGGGGAACTAACTCTCCTACACTGCTGGTGGGAATGTAAGCTAGTTCAACCATTGTGGAAAGCAGTATGGAGGTTCCTCAAAAAACTAAAAATACAAATACCATTTGACCCAGGAATCCCACTCCTTGGAATTTACCCAAAGAATACAACTTCTCAGATCCAAAAGGACATATGCACCCCTATATTTATCGCAGCACTATTTACAATAGCCAAGATATGGAAGCAACCTAAGTGCCCATCAGTAGATGAATGGATAAGGAAGATATGGTACATATACACAATGGAATACTATTCAGCCATAGAAAGAAACAAATCCTACCATTTGCAACAACATGGATGGAGCTGGAGGATATTATGGTCAGTGAAATAAGCCAGGTGGAGAAAGACAAGAGCCAAATGATTTCCCTCATTTGTGGAGTATAACAACAAAGCAAAACTGAAGAAACAAAAGAGCCGCAGACTCACAGAGTCCAAGAAGGGACTAGTGGTTACGAAGGGGAGGGGTGTGGGAGGGAGAAGGGGATTGTGGGGTATTATGTTTAGTACACATGGTGTGGGGAGTCACGGGGAAAACAGTGTAGCACAGAGAAGGCAAACAGTGAATCTGTGGCATCTTACTACACTGATGGACAGTGACTGCACTGGGGTATGGGTGGGGACTTGATAATATGGGTAAATGTAGTAACCACATTGTTTTTTCATGTGAAACCTTCATAAGAGTGTATATCAGTAATACCTTAATAAAATAAATAAATAAAACATCTTCTTTTATTAAAATGATTTTTCTGAAACCAAGAAGTTCATAGAAAATCCTACATAAGAATAAAAGCCTGATATCAGGTATTGCTCAGCCACAGCAAAATTCCTCTACCAAGACAACAAAATGGAAGTATCAGTATGGTTGGTTGAGGAATTAAGTATGAAATATCTAAATCTGTACATGAACCAAAATATGCATTCAGTAATTGCTGAATTATTACTCTTCTTCTTGTTCCAAAATAGTTATTCTTCTAAGCAACCAAGAATGGATTTAATGTGTCAAAATAGTAATTATTAAACATTTTTCTTGCATTCAATCACTCAATCTTTATTAAACATACGGTTTTTTAGGCACTGCACAGGATGTTTAAAAAAATGCTTAAGGTGCAGACACTGCTCAGAATTTTTTCACTATCCATTGGGAATGAACGGAGTGTAAAATGCTGTAATTTAGTAAGAGATTTAACAGATACACTAGGTACCAATGTGTAGCTTGGATTTCAATATACATAATAGAAAATCATTGGGTATCAAGAGAAAATTGATCCTTGACCCTCGGGTTTTCCAATCATACCTTGGAACCTTCATGACTATTGACCTCGTAAAGACTGAAATTCTTTCTAATTAAAATTTGGGCTGGAATTCTGAAAGGTTCTTTTAAAAACTTATGATCATGGCAAAGCATTGTTTAAAAAATATTATTAGGATAAAACTGATATACAATAAAACGCACAAATTTAAATGTATAATTTGGAAAGTTTCAACATAGGTATATATAATGGAAGCTATCACCACAGTAAAGACAACAAACACATCTATATCTCCAGAAGCTGCCAAGTGCCTCTTTCTCTTCCTCCCTCCTGTCTCTTTCTACCTCCTTTTTTCTATGCAGCCATGGGCTTTCAGTCACTGTAGACTAGTTCACTTTTTCTAAAATTCTATGTAAATGGAATGGCATTTTATATATTCATTTTTGCCCAGCTTCTTCACTCAGAATAATTTAAGATTTGCCCATGTTGTCCCATGTGTCATTCCTTTTTTATTGTGGTGTATTAGTCCATGGCATGGATACATCACAATTTGTTTCTCCATTTACCTATTTATGATAGACTTTCAAGTTGTTTTAAGCTTTTGTTTTTTACAAATAAAGCTGCTGTGAAAATTAATAAACAGTTTTTTGCATAAGTATATGCTTTCTTCTCTCTAGGCAAATACCTGGAATGGAAAGCTTGGGTCACTGTGGGAGGAATATGTTTACAATTTTACAAAACTGTCACACTGCTTCCCAAAGTAGAAGTACCATTTTTAATTCCCACCAGCAATGTGTAAGAGTTCATTTGCTCCACACCCCACCAACAGCTGGTATGGTCAGTCTTTTTCACTGTAGCCATTCTAATAGGTGAGTAGTGATATCTCATCATGATACTAATTTGCATTTCCCTAATGACCAATGGTGTTAACCATTTTTCTTGTGCTTATTTTCCATCTATATATATTCTTTTGTGAAATTTTACTCAAATATATTGCCTATTTTAAAAATTGAGCTATTCTTTTTTTTGTTGTTGAGTTCTGAGAATATTTTTTATATCTTGGGCAGAAGTTCTCTATCAAATAATTTGCAAATATTTTCTCCTACCCTGTGACTTACCTTTTCATTCTATAAACAGTGTCTCTTAAGGAACCAGACTTCTTTATTTCATTGACTTTTGTTTTTTTCTGTGTGGATTTTGCTTTTGGTGCCATCTAAGAAATCATTGCCTACTCCAACAAAGATCATGAAGATTTTCTTCTAGATGTTTTGTAATTTTAGACTTTAAATTTACATTTGTAATCTATTTTGAGTTAATATTTGTATATGGTGTGAGGTCTCGATGAAAGTTATTTTTGTATATAGATATCCAACTGTTCCAACACCATTTATTGAAAAGATTATTTATTCACTGAATTTTTCTGGTATCTTTGTCAAAAATAATTGACCATATGTTTGTGGATCTTTTCTTGACTTTCCATTTTGCCCACTTATTTGTTGATACCTCAGTACCACACATGGTCTTGATTACTGTAGATTTATAATAAAATAAGGTAGCATATTTATTTTACTCTTCTGTTTCAAACTGCATTTACCATTCTAGCTTCTTTGTATTTCTTTTTTTTTTCTTTTGGTATCATTAATGTACAGTTACATGTGCAACATTATGGTTATGAGACTCCCCCCATTATCAAGTCCCCACCACATACCCCATTACAGTCACTTGTCCACCAAAAAGTAAGATTTGGTACTGGCACAGGAACAGACCCATAGACCAGTGGAACAGAATAGAGAGTCCAGAGATTAACCCAAGTATATATGGTCAATTAATATATGATAAAGGATCCATGGATATACAATGGAGAAATGACAGCCCCTTAAATAGCTGGTGTTGGCAAAACTGGACAGCTACATGTAAGATAATGAAACTGGATTATTGTCTAACTCTATACAAAAAAGTAAACTCAAAATGGACAAAGACCTGAATGTATGTCATGAAACAATAAAACTCCTAGAAAAAACATAGCAAGAATCTCTTGGACATAAACATGAGCAACTTCTTCATGAACATAGGTTCTTTGTATTTCTATTTTAATTTATAATCACTGTATCAATTTCTATATAAAAGCATGCTTGGATCTTAACTGGTTTTGGTTGACTCTATTGGAAAGTTAGGGAAACTTGACATCTCATAAATACTGACTCTTCCAATCCATACACACTGTATATCTCTCTACTTATTTAGCTCTTTAGTTTTATCATTTTGAGGGTTTTGCACATTTTATCAGATTTATACCTAGGCACTTTATATTTTTATTCTACAAATAATACTCTTTTTAAATTTACCTTTTGATTGCTCTAAGTTTGTTATAGAAATACAGTTGATTGATACATTTAAAAAATATATAAAGAGGAGTTCCGGGAAGATGGTGGTGTGAGCAGGGCAGTGGAATTCTCCTCCCCAAACCATAAATATTTATGAAAATACAACAAAAACAACTATTCCGAAAAGAGACACCAGAAGATACAGGACGACACCCAGCTTGCAGCTACATCTGAGAGGACTTGGCACCTAGTGAAGTGGGTAAGATACGTAGCCACGACCTGGTGTGGAACGAGCACTCCCCCACCCCAGTGCACCGGTGGGAAGAGAGGATTCAGAGCAGGGAGGGAGTGGAAGCATAGGCCCGCAAAATAACCAGCCCTGGTGATCTGCGCCAGGTGCACTGACACACATCGCGCAGAGTATCAGAGATTGGAGAGACAGAGGTGTGCAGGATCCAAGACAGCAGGCCCACTCAGCTGGCTCCCCAGGAAAAAAGAAAAGTGCGTGCTTTTTTACGGGTCTTAAAGAGACAAAGGCCCAACGGAGGAACAGGTTCATCCCAGCGCACTCAGCAAACAGGGTGGGAGACCAGGGGAATTTTGGACCCCTTGGACTGTGCCTGGGAAAAGCAGTCGCACCGAGACTTCTGACAGAAATCAGCAGCCTCCCATTCGTTCCCTCCCTGGCCAGAGTCACAAAGGGCCCTGCGGAACGCATGGCCCTGCAGAGCGGCCATGGCTGTGGAATAGTGGAACAGCAGCGCCACCTACAGCATCCTCACAGAAACTACACCTGGCAGGCGGGGTTTTTTTTTTTCTCTTTTTTCCTTTTTTTCTTTTTTTCTTTTTCTGACCACTTCTAGTGCCATGAAAAGACAGAAGATAATGGTACAAACAAAGCTTACCCAGACAACCCTAGAGAGGAAGCCTGAAGGGATGGAGATGCACAATTTTCCTGAAAAAAAATTCAGAATAAAAGTCATAACTATACTGATGGATCTACAGAGAAATATGCAAGAGCTAAGGGAGGAAGTGAGGGAAGTGAGGAAAGACAAAGCAGAGATGAGACAAGCGATCAACCGGCTTAGCAGCAGACTGGATGAGATGCAAGACACTGTTAATGGAATAGAAATCAGAGAACAGGAATACAGAGAAGCTGAGGCAGAGAGAGAAGAAAGATCTCTAGGAATGAAAGAATTTTAAGAGAACTGTGTGACCAATCCAAACGGAACAATATTCACATTATAGGAGTACCAGATGAAGAAGAAAGAGAAAAAGGGATAGAAAGTGTCTTTGAAGAAATAATTGCTGAAAACTTTCCCACACTGGGGAAGGAAATAGTCTTGCAGTCCACAGAAGCCCACAGATCTCACAACACAAGGGACCCAAAGAAAACAACACCAAGACACATAATAATTAAGATGGCAAAGATCAAATATAAGGACAGAGTATTAAAGGCAGCTAGACAGAGAGAAAAGATCACCTACAAAGGAAAACCCATCAGACTATCATCAGACTTCTCAACAGAAACCTTACAGGCCAGAAGAGAATGGCATGATATCTTTAATGTAATGAAACAGAAGGGCCTCGAACCAAGAATATTGTATCCAGCACGATTATCATTTAAATTTGAGGGAGGGATTAAACAATTTCCAGACAAGCGAAAGCTGAGGGAATTTGCCTCCCATAAACCACCACTACAGGATATCTTAAATGGACTGCTCTAGAGGGAAGCACTACTAAGGCTAAAAAAATGTCACCAGAGAAAATAAAATCATAGCAAAGAAAGCAGACCATCCAAATACTAACTAAAGGCAAAGAATAAAACACCTAGTATATAATGAATGGAGGAGGAAGAATAAGAAGGGAGAGAAATAAAGAATCATCAGACTGTGTTTACAATAACTTAACAAGAAAGTTAAGTTAGATTGTTAGATAGTAAAGAAGCAACCCTTGAACCTTTAGTAACCACAAATCTAAAGCCAGTAATGGCAATAAGTACATATCTATCGATAATCACCTGATATGTAAATGGACTGAATGCACCAATCAAAAGACACAGAGTTACTGAATGGATAAAAAAGCAAGACCCATATATAGGCTGCCAACAAGAAATTCACCTCAAACTGAAAGATATACACAGACTAAAAGTGAAGGGATGGAAAAGGATATTTCATACAAACAAGGAGAAAAAAGCAGGTGTTGCAGTACTTGTATCAGACAAAATAGACTTCAAAATGAAGAAAGTAGCAAGAGATAAAGAAGGACACTACATAATGATAAAGGGGTCAATCCAACAGGAGGATATAACCATTATAAATATATATGCACCCACTATGGGAGCGCCGGCATATGTGAAACAAATAATAACAGAAATGAAGGAGGAAAACAGACAGCAATGCATTCATTTTAGGAGACTTCAACACACCACTCACTCCAAAGGACAGATCATCCAGAGAATAAGTAAAGACACAGAGGCACTAAACAACACACTAGAACAGATGGACCTAACAGACATCTACAGAGCTCTGCACCCAAAAGCAGCAGGATACACATTCTTCTCAAGTGCACATAGAACACTTTCCAGAAAAGACCACATACTAGGCCACATAAAGAATCTCAGTAACGTCAAAAATATTGAAATTCTACCAACCAACTTCTCAGATCACAAAGGTATAAAACTAGAAATAAATTTTAGAAAGAAAACAAAAAGGCTCACAAATACATGGAGACTTAGCAACATTCTCCTAATTAATCAATGGGTTAACGACCAAATCAAAACCGAAATCAAAGAATTTATGGTGACTAATGACAACAACAACAGAAAGCCACAACTTCTGTGGGATGCAGCAAAGGCAGTTCCAAGAGGAAAGTATATTGCAATCCAGGCCTACTTAAAGAAGGATGAACATTCCCAAATGAATAATCTAAAGACACAATTACTGAAATTGGAAAAAGAAGAACAAATGAGACCCAAAGTCACCAGAAGGAGGGACATAATAAAGATCAGAGAAGAAATAAATAAAATTGAGAAGAATAAAACAATAGAAAAAATCAATGAAACCAAGAGTTGGTTCTTTAAAAAATAAAATAGATAAACCCCTAGCCAGACTTATTAAGAGAAAAAGGGAATCTACACACATAAACAGAATCAGAAATGAGAAAGGAAAAATAATGACTGACCCCACAGAAATACAAGGAATTATAGGAGAATATTATGAGAATCTATATGCTAACAAGCTGGAAAACCTAGAAGAAATGGACAACTTCTTAGAAAAATACAACCTTCCAAAACTGACCAAACAAGAAACAGAAAAACTAAACAGACCAATCACTAGCAACGAAATTGAAGTGGTAATCAAAAAACTACCCAAGAACAAAACCCCTGGGCCAGATGGATTCACCTCTGAATTCTACCAGACATATAGAGAAGAAATAACGCCCATTCTCCTTAAAGTTTTCCAAAAAATAGAAGAGGAGGGAATACTTCCAAACTCATTCTATGAAGCCAGCATCACTCAAATACCAAAGCCTGGCAAAGACCTCACGAAAAAAGATATTTACAGACCAATATCCCTGATGAACGTAGATGCAAAAATATTCAACAAATATTAGCAAACCGAATTCAAAAATACATCAAGAGGATAATACACCATGATCAAGTGGGATTCATCCCAGGGATGCAAGGATGGTCCAAATTCGATAATCCATCAACATCATCCACCACATCAAAAAAAGAAGAACAAAAACCACATGATCATCTCCATAGATGCTGAAAAAGAAGGTGACAAAATTCAGCATCCATTCATGATTAAAACTCTCAACAAAATGGGTGTAGAGGGCAAGTACCTCAACATCATAAAGGCTATATATGACAAACCCACAGCTAACATCGTACTTAACAGCGAGAAGCTGAAAGCTTTTCATCTAAGATCAGGAACAAGACAGGGATGCCCACTCTCTCCACTGTTATTCAACATAGTACTGGAGGTCCTAGCCACAGCAATCAGAGAAAACAAAGAAATACAAGGCATCAAGATTGGTCAAGAAGAAGTCAAATTGTCACTATTTGCAGATGACATGATATTGTACAAAAAAACTTCTAAAGACTTCACTCCAAAACTACTAGAACTAATATCTGAATTCAGCAAAGTTGCAGGATACAAAATTAACACACAGAAATCTGTTGCTTTCCTATACACTAACAATGAACTAACAGAAAGAGAAATCAGAAAAATAATTCCATTCACAATTGCACCAAAAAGAATAAAATACCTGGGAATAAACCAAACGAAGGAAGTGAAAGACCTATACTCTGAAAACTACAAGACACTCCTAAGAGAAATTAAAGAAGACATTAACAAATGGAAATTCATCCCATGATCTTGGCTAGGTAGAATAAATATTGTCAAAATGGCTATACTACCTAAAGCAATCTACAGATTCAACACAATTCCTATCAAAATACCAACAGCTTTCTTCAATGAACTGGAACAAATAACTCAAAAACTCATATGGAACCACAAAAGACTCCGAATAGCCAAAGCAATTCTGAGAAGGAGGAATCAAACGGGGGGAATTACACTCCCTGACTTCAAACTCTACCACAAAGCCACAGTAATCAAGACAATTTGGTACTGGCACAAAAACAGACCCACAGACCAGTGGAACAGAATAGAAAATCCAAACATTAACCCAAACATTTACAGCCAATTAATATTTGATAAAGGAGCCTTGGATATACATTGGGGAGATGACAGCCTCTTCAGGAGCTGGTGTTGGAAAAACTGGACAGTTACATGTAAGAGAATGAAACTGGACTACTGTCTAGCCCCATACACAAAGGTAAACTCAAGGTGGATCAAAGACCTGAATGTAAGTCATGAAACCATAAAACTCTTAGAAAGAAACATAGGCAAAAATCTCTTGGACATAAACATGAGCGACTTCTTCATGAACATATCCTCCCGGACAAGAGAAACAGAAGCAAAAATGAACAAGTGGGACTATATCAAGCTGAAAAGCTTCTGTACAGCAAAGGACACCATCAGTAGAACAAAAAGACATCCTACAGTATGGGAGAATATATTCATAAATGACATATCCGATAAGGGGTTGACACCCAAAATATATAAAGAACTCATGCACCTCAACAAACAAAAAGCAAATAATCCAATTAAAAATGGGCAGAGGAACTGAACAGACACTTCTCCAAAGAAGAAATTCAGATGGCCAACAAGCACATGAAAAGATGCTCCGTATTGCTAATCATCAGAGAAATGCAAATTAAAACCACAATGAGATATCACCTCACACTAGTGAGGATGGCCAACATCCAAAACACAAACAACAAATGTTGGCAAGGATGTGGAGAAAAGGGAACCCTCCTACACTGCTGGTGGGAATGCAAATTAATTCAACCGTTGTGGAAAGCAGTATGGGGTTTCCTCAAAATACTCAAAATAGAAATACCATTTGACCCAGGAATCCCACTCCTAGGAATTTGCCCTAAGAATGCAGCATCCCAGTTTGAAAAAGACATATGCACCCCTATGTTTATCACAGCACTATTTACAATAGCCAAGCAATGGAAGCAACCTAAGTGTCCATCAGTAGATGAATGGATAAAGAAGATGTGGTACATATGCACAATGGAATATTATTCAGCCATAAGAAGAAAAGAAATCCTACCATTTGCAACAACATTGATGGAGCTAGAGGGTATTATGCTCAGTGAAATAAGCCAAGCCGAAAAAGACAAGTATCAAATGATTTCACTCATCTGTGGAGTATAAGAACAAAGGAAAAACTGAAGAAACAAAATAGCAGCAAACTTACAGAACCCAAGAACGGACTAATAGTTACCAAAGGGAAAGGAACTGAGGAGGATGGGTGGGAAGGGAGGGACAAGGGGGAAAAAGGGGCATTACGATTTGCAGACGTAATGTTGGGGGGGGCACGGGGAGGACTGTACAACTCAGAGAAGACAAGTAGTGATTATATAGCATCTCACTAAGCTGATGGACAGTGTAATGGGGTTGGTGGGAGGGACCTGAAGAAGGGGGTAGTTTAATAACCATAATATTGCACATGTAATTGTAGATTAATGATACCAAAATAAATTATAAAAATATATACATATATATATAAAGACATAGTAAATGTATCTTATATCCTGAAACCTTGGTAAACTTGTTTGGCATCATTTTTGGATGGATCCCATCAGATTTCTACATACATAATTTTGGCATTTGTAGATAAAGACAGTTTTACTTCCTCATCTTTCGTCTGAATACCTTGTATTTTGTTTTCTTAACTTACTGCTCTGACTGGTACCTCCTGTACAGTGTTAAATAGAACTGGGTAAAAGTAGACAGGTTCACGTTATTGGAGGGGAAACATTCAGTCTTTCACTATCAGCTGTGTTAGCAATAGGTTTTCCATAGCTGAAATTAATCCGCTTGAAGAAGCACCATTTTATTTTAGCTGCTGAAACATTTATATATTGTTACAAATATTCTTCCTCTTTCTTACGGGATATGATTAAGGTACAATTAAACAGTTTTTACTCTTATTTTTAGGCAATTCTATAAAAGGATTAATTTTAACAGAGTAAATGTTACTCCACTTCTGAGGGAAACCATTCCAAGCACTCTACCCAAGGCCCTGTGAATTACCTGGTTTTCCCACTCTTCCAGTGGAAACAATAATTATTCTTAGTTTTATGTGAGCCTGACGGACTGTAGTTTGTACTTTCGTTTCCTGACTGCTGGCATTTCCTCACATGCCTGTGCTCACCAGGCCTCTGCTGAACACTTGAAAGTGACTCTGTGCAGCTCTCTTCTCTCAGGAACTCTGTCCTGCACCCTCTAACCTCCTCTGCCTCCCCGTGCTGTCAACTCAGTCTCCTCAATGGGGAGGCTTCCAAGCTTTACTTTGGTTTCTTCTCCCTATGCTGCAGGCTAGAAATTATCTCTAGACAGTAAGGCAGACGGATCATAGAGCTTGCCTTCTTTGTTTATCATCTCTCAGGAATGCTTCATGTCCAAAATTTTGAAAACTGTTATTTCATATATTTTTCCAATATTTTAGAAATTGTTTCAGGAAGAAGGTAATGCTGGTCCCTGTTTTTCCATCCTGTTTGAAAGCAGAGCACAATGTAAAGTTGTAAACTGCATGTTTTAAAGGGCCAGTAGGTTAAACTTACATCAGGTAAGGAATATATTTTGGGATCATAGGTCAAATAGTGGTGTCTGTATGTTTTGATCAAGTTCTTTTGATTTCATTTTATATTCCCAGGCTTGACTGCCTGCTTGCCTTCCTTCTTTCTTGCCCTTTCTTCCTCCCTCCTTCTTCCCTCCTTTTTCTGGGGGCTACCAGTGTATAGCACACAGATGGAAGACACTGTGTGTATGACAAAGAGATAGAGACTCTTTATAAGTAATGAAGGATCTAATGAATTGAGCCAGTATTAGAAGAAGTTAACTAAAAATATCAGGATTTTAATCTGTATTTTTCCTATACCTATATTTCTCAGGAAACTAGTGATAGGTAAATTACAATTGTGCCAAACCTTGAAACTCTGTAAACTTGTATGTTTTTGATTAATGGCTCCATCACCCACTGCCAGCCTGGATTCTACGGGCATTAATTTTAGCAGGAACAGCTGGCTTTCGAATACAAGTGCAGACTCTTCCTGCCACATGATTTACCTGTGATATATTAATAAAAGAACGATTCTTTCAATTATTATCAAAAAGTGGTCAATGCTTTCCCGAGAGAGAAAAGATAAATAGATCATAATATTGTGTCATTGTTCAATATCTTGTTTTAGCTCAGAATCCTCTTTTAAGCACACTATTATTTGATGAAAAGAAGAGAGTTAAAATGACTTTAGTCATATTTTCAGATAGGGAGACTCAAATTAGTAATTATTGCTCATTAAATAGCCCTAGGAGCAAAAATATTCTTCTGTGTGAAGTCCAAATAAGTTTTGATTTTTAATAGAAAACATTGGTTTATATTTTCAAGCCAAAAACTTGATTTATTCCCTTTGTAATTTAAAAAGTCATACCATCTTCTTTATTTTCCATCAGTTTGCTTAGGTAATTTACTTTCAATACCCAATATGGAAGTGAAACTGGAGAAAGTATGTATATATTAATATATCCAGTCTTAAAATGATGAGTAACGCATCAAACTAAAACTAAAAAGTAAGAAAAATGCAAATTTAAAAATGAATACTTGATAGGAGCTTTACAGTCATTATATTTGTAAAGATTTTGGGTGAGGATCAGAAATGTTTGGCAGAAAATTTGGGATTGGGAAAACACCCCACTCAGGCAGCACAGAGTGGGGGAAAAGCACAGAATCGTCGGAGCTTATAGACTGAGGTTCAATACCTATAGCTCTGCTGTTCACCATGTAGTTCTCGCATGATTATTTAACTTATAAAATCCCTACGATATTTCTCTTAAACTGGGATGATATTGTCTAACCCACAAGGTTGTTTTGAGGAATAATTAGAGAATATGTTTACAGCACTTGTTAGTTTTCACCTAACAAATATTATTTGCCTTCTTTCATTACAAAGTCAGAGTGGTATAATTAAAAATGCCTTACTTCCCATTAACATGAAGACATTCTTACAATGGATTTTTATGATATTCTTTATTCCATGAAATTTTTCCCTATCCTAATAAGACATTTATGTCCACATTTAATAAAGTGCCTTTATTGAAGTAATCGAGTTATTGAAATCAGGACTGCATTGAAATCTAAGAGGTGTGATGAAGCATGAGAGAAAGGCATGAGCCTTACAATCAGAAGAGTGTATTCTAATCCTGCTCCATCATTTTCCAGCTGAGCAGGACCCGTCCAAACGATGTGATAAGCAGTGACCTAGCAGTATTACTGGTGTGGAGTTTGGGGGAATGTTGAATGTTGAATGTATTTCTACTGTAAAAAGAAAAATTACTTCAAGTTCTGTAGTTTTGGCACATTAGGTAATGTGTGTGTGAACAGTATCTCATCAACTGTGATTTGCTTTATGAAGTTACCAATGTAACATAGGCTAGATAAGTTATTTATATAACTTCTAATTTAAAGTTTAACTATTCATTAATAGTTTTTTCTACTCATGAAAATGATTGTTTCCTTGAAATATTTTATGTTTTTTGTTAATATAGAAATAAGATGACTCCAGAAACATTAGATGCTGAAATGGTGGCTAAAGGAATTAAAACAGGTGTAACCCTTCAGAGAGAAGGTGTTTTTTCCCTCTCTCCTTACTTGGAAATTGAGCTCTGCTATTATTTTAAACCTTTTTCTTCACAGGAAGAGCTAAACTTAATTTGTACGTTAGATCCAGAAAGAGAGGAAGAGAGCTTTCCAACAGACCTCTGCTGGCAAGTGGCACTTAGGCTAATTTATCCTTCCATGGCAATTACTCTGATATCCCTTACTCTTCATGCCTTTCCAACTGATATCTGTCAGCCTAACTTACAGACACCTGCCCTGCTGAAACGGAAGACTGAAAAGTCATCCAGTGGAGAAGAGCATATTGATTCTGTCTAGTATAGGTTTCGCTTGTTTTTATTTCATTCCAGTTCCTACATCCTTGATCTATTTCTTATGGTGCATTTTCTGTGTACTAAGAAAATGTAAACAAGGCAAAACTTTAAGGGATAACTGAAAAGCAACCTGTAGCATTTCATCTGAAGTTTAAGGAATTTTCTAGTGGTTTTGGAGATTGAGAATGGTAAAAGGATGACTCACCTGCTCCGGAGATGTGTAGCAGGGCACAAAATAAAATCTACTCCTAGGCTACGTAGTTAGGTAGAAATGGTAAAAATGCTGATGGGAAGCTCTAGGTATTAGCCACTTGCTAGGGTTTTTAATGATGAAAAAAATTGAGACTATTTTGAAACAGAAATGGTCCATACCAAGGTTTCATAAGTATAATTTTTAAATGTAACTTGAGCTCAGTGACTTATTTCATAAGCTTTATCCACTTGAAATGCAGTATTTCTTCTGTTTCATAGATTAAGAGAGAACAATGACAATTTAAGGTTTTAAGTGGAATGGAGACATTTAATTTCATTGGAACCGGAACACTATTCTAAATATGAGGGAATTTTGGTTATTATGGCAACCAATAAGAGGAACTGATAAAGGAACACTTGCTTCCTTTCAGAATCTTTCTCTTTACCTCGACTTTCATCACTTACTTAACCAGATTATTAGTCAGTACACTGCATAAAGGAGAAGAGGAACATTGCAATGGGAACTTTCCTGTGTCTCCTCTAAAAACTATGGTTTTTGATCTAAATATAATGTGTCATTTCTCTAAACCATATTGTAAAAACAAAGTAAACAAAAAGGAGAAACTTTTCATTTTATTTGAAACTAAAAAAAGTACCCTGTAGATGACATCTTATTTTTTGAGGGGCTGTCATATGATGTCAGAAGAGGAATATGGAGTATGCGATTTAATGCCATAGAACTGACAAGACTTAGTCAAGTCTAACATCTGGGGCATGCAGCATGACCAGAGACTAAGAGACTGAAGAGCACTGCTTTCTTTCCTGTCTTTCTGCTCAAACAGCATACAGTCAAACTCCAAGGCCTAGACTTAGCATGTTTGGATTGACATTCCACCTCCGCTGCCACTTACTAGTGCGGTCATCTTGGGCGAGTGACTTAAACTCTTTGTGCCTCAGTTTTCACCCATAAAACGGGGATGTTGAAATGAGTTGATTAGTCAATAAATGGAAAGGACTTAGAACAGTGCTTGTCACATACTAAACTCCTGAAGTAACTACTACCTCTTCTACTTCCATGAAGAAACTCAGCCCAAGGTTCAGTCATAGACCACTGAGCAGTGTGACCCCATGGACCACATCAGCAAAATAGGATGTATACATAAAAACTCAAAACTCAAAATTGAACATAATGGATATATTGTCTCTTCTAAAAATTAAGGCAGGTGAAAGGAAGTATGGAAGAAAAGTTGAATCTGTAAAAATTTCTTTGCCTGAATTTACACTAGGTTTGGGGGTGGGGCAAATTGCATAGAATTCAAAGTTTAAAAACGGACCCATGGAATATGGGTCCTGCTCTATGAAACATCCAGGCTAAAACAAATACTGGGAATATTTCTAAGATGGAAATGTCTTTACTTGTAACAGTTAATGTGGCAGCATTTAGCTGGGAGCATGATGGGTACGGCAGGCAGGGTCAAGTCTATGAAATTTTTATCTATTTTGATATTCCTGCTACTTTTTCATAGCACATCATTCTCCTTTTTCTTACCAGGACATTTCTACAAAGTGCTATCAATAGATTTCTAAAATATACTTTTATTTATTTCTGAGAGCAAAGATGGTACCTTTATAACAATTTAGAAGGTAGAGAAATTCTTAGTCTTTCCTGGAATACACTGAGTTTAATATAGTGCAGTTAGGGAGCTATCAAGATCTTCAGCTTCTACTTTGTGTGTTAGATTAGCAGATTGTTTAGGTGAAATGTTGGCTTTTACACCTCTTTTTCAATGTTGAATATATATAGTCTTGTTAGTAAGTACACAGTAAAGACTGTTAGCACCTAGGTCAGGGGATATAATTTTCTCTTCATTGTTAGTCCTTGGATAGACTGATAAAAGCTTTGCCTAAATCAAAATAGTTGGTCATTTAAAAAAAAATCTTGTTAGAATAATGAACTTGATATTCTGTTAAAATAAAAAGGCAATAAAAAGACTCACTACATAGACGAATATTTTTTGTGGGGAACAGAGTAATTTAATTGTATCTGCTGTTATTATCTGTGTTCCATCAAAATATTTAAACATTCATATTTTACATTTGATATATTATAAATGTATATAGGATTTGCCTGCTAGAATTCAGAACTCTCCACATATACATTTAGGTGGTAAGAAATACCCAATTTGAGGAGGAATAAAAGGTATGTAAAATTACCCTTAACATAAAAAATGACCCATCTGTACCACATGGATAGCAATATCTCCTTGATTTAAAGGGGTATAGTGTTAAATGGGGCATTGTCTAAAATTTCTGATCATTCTTACTGTAAGAGATGTTGCTTGTATAAGTTCAGAGTTATTTAAGTTTTATAAAGATGAGGCATAAAGGAACTTAAAGTAAAATGATAGATGTGCCATCTCTAACCTAGGAGGGGTACCAAAAAAGGAGGGATGTGCTAGGTAGTGTGCTAGATCATTGAACATTTTAATCCGTGTTGGTTAGATTGTTGTTAAAACATCACAAGAGAAAGTAATTCATGGAAATAGAAGATGTTTAAGGTTGTTCTTACTGATGAATACGGTGGATTGCAACCCAGCTCCATTTTTACCTCAGTACCAGTGTGCCTCTAATGTACAGAGACTGGAAAACTACCAATTACATTTCCTGAATGACTTGGCTAGTGGGATTTCTGAATGTAATCAACAGCCGGCCAGTTAGATGCACTTCGATGTGATTTAGATGGCAGAAGTGAGGCAGCGGGTGGGGAGAAGCAGAGTTCTGCGCATCCATTCTGCTGTCACAAAGAATAGCAGACATTTCCTAGTTATGAGATGCAACTGTGGTGGTTTCCTGCTCACGGGCAGTTTTATGGTGTCTGGAGCCGTAGCTTCCTGACAGGACTATGTATAGTTATGGAAGAACTTCCTGAAATGTCATCATCATTTGTTTTTTTCAGCCTTCTCATAATTTTTATAAGTCACTCAATATCCTGTATTAAGTAAAGGCTTCCTACCTAAATTAGCTGGAGGCTATTGTTTTTCTGCATCTAATCTATGATCATCCAAGGGGTAGTAGCAAATCCCAAGGATGTGGGATTTGGGGGGCTGATTATGTCTGGATTCTGTAACGACTCATTAACATCACAAAATGAGACATTACTATGTTACATTGGGCAAATAGCTACTTAAGTGTGGTCGTCTGGAATGCAGCCTGTATTGAAGGACTGCTTGAACTGCTCAGCAGGCTTGGTGGCTGCTGCAATAGACCATTGGGGGGAAAATGTGGAGCACAATGTCTGTGAGCTGACTGGGTATTATAACTGTCTGGAGAGCAAAATAAAGAAAAAGACAAACACGGGATTTTAAATTATTGCCCCAAGTCATGATCAAAGGAGCAGAGAACTTCCTTAAAATAATTCCTTATCTCTGATAGCTATAGTCGCAGGGTCTGATCCTATGGGTAAACAAATTACTTATGTAGATTGAGTTAACAAACTTGGTTGGGTCTCCTATGTGGAAGTTAGGACTTTGGGAAATGCTGGGATTTCACATAATGAAACAGGGAAATGTGAGTGCATTTGGATGATTCAGATGTCCGAAACGCATTGAGAATATCTTGTAACAGAAGTTTCTTCTTCTTTCCATTATTATGAGACTGCTCTTACCTCTCTCTAAAACCCTGTAATTATCTTACCTGAGGTACGCTTTGCAAGATGATATGATGGTGTATCCCATAATTGCTTTATTACCATGTTACCTCTGATTAGACCAATACCATTCTAGAAAAAGAACAAAGCATGATCTAGGGAACAAAAGATTTGCAAGACTTTCTATTGCATATACTTGGGAATATATGTAGGAACGGACTCTTGGGCACTGTAACACAGTGGAAGGTACACATTTCTAAGCTGAGTGAAATCCATCAGGGAGGTTTGACTTAGAGGAAAGCCTACTTTTCATTTGTAGCTCAAGAAGATGGGAATAGCCTCAATTGTTTGCTTGACTAGTTAGCAGAAATATGAACTTAATACATGTACTAAATGAAGTTGAAATGGCAGAAATTCCTAGGTATCCTGTAAAGGGGGTAATCAAAACACTTAGGAGATAGGAAAGGTATAATGAATTTCTTACATGAAACCCCTTGCTCACTTCCTACTTATTATTCCAACAGGGCCAGAAAGATACTTCCTTTAACAAAATCTTTAAAAACAGGATTAATTAAAATGTGCATTCACTTAAAAATTGGGATGTGAACATTTGTACCCAAAGTCTATATTTTTAAACAAAACACTAAAAATGAGTTTCATTAAGAAGAAAAAGAAGCTCATAACTTTGACCGGTGGACATTTATTTTAAAAAATGCTGAGAAGATTTTTTTTATTAATTCTCCTGTCAGTGGAAGATAAGGGATCCTTCTAAAAGGTAAATATGGACTCACAATTGAACATGATTAAATTTTGCATTTTCTTGTTTTTATCGTTTCATTATTAAAACTGTTTCAGAGTATAGAGTATCTGTAGGGCATTTTGGTGCTTATGCATATTTTATCATTAAATTAGGACAAAGCTTTAGTTGACATTTCTAACTTGGCACAAATAAACTGTAGCATAGAAGAGAAAAAGTTTTAGAATCAGCTAATAAATGAAAATCTAAATTCTATGTCTATACAACCATTTTTAATATGCTTTACACTAAACATAGACCAAAGTCACTAGTACCAGAATTCTTGAGGAATATAATACAGATTCTAGGTTGAATCTAGAATTGTATTGAAACAACAATACAAATTCTAGGTTTGGGCAAGGGCAAAACATTTGTTTTGGGGGAGCTTTATTGAGGCATAGTTTATACAAAATACAGCTAACCAATTTTAACTTTACAATTTGGTGTGTTTTTACAAATTTGCACAGCCACATAGTCATTACCACAATCATTATATCAAAAATTTCTACCCCCAGAAAAGTCACTCATACCACTTTGAGTTCAAACTCCTTCTCCATGCTGTACCTTGGCAACTGCTAAGCTGCTTTCTATCACTGTAATTTTTCTAGAATTTCACATTAAAGTATTACAGCATGTGATGTTTATGTCTAGATTCTTTCACATATAATAATTTGTAATAATGCCCGTTCTGGTTTTCTGCTCAAGTAAATACATAAGCCTACTTTTCTGAGGAGTTTTTTGTGTATGTTAATTTGTTATTAATACTGGCATTCTCTTTCTAGAGCTTTGTTAATTCCTTTCAGTAAGAGTAGTTTCAGTTTAAAGATCATGCATATATTTTGTTAAATTTATCATCCCAAATGTTTCATAATTCTTGATGTCAGTGTAAATTTCATGTTTTAAATTTCAATTATTGTTTATATTTTGCTAATATGCAGAAGTCAAATTGGATTTAGCATATTGTCCTTTTATCCTGTGAGTCTACTAAATTAACTTACTAGTTATTGTAGCTTTTTGTTTAGTTAAGTTTTTCTATATTGACAATCAACATTATCTAATAAAAAATGCATTTTTATTTCTTCCTTCTTGCTTTCTTCCTTTTCTTTGCATTTTATACTTGTGTGTTTGGCACTGACCAGGACCTCTAGTTACGTAGTGAAGATGCCCTTGTCTTGTCCTGTGCCTTAGTTGAAAAATACTCAGTGATTCATCATTTTAGTTGTAGGAGTTGTGTAGATGTTGTTTGTCAACATGAGAATGTTTCCTCATATTCCTAGTTTGCTGACACGTTGTTTTTTTTTAACATAAGTGATTGTTGAAATTTAGTAAAGGTTTTCTCTGAATTTACTGGATGATCACTGGCTTTCCTTTTTAGTCTGATAAGACAAATTATATAGTTTGGCTTCTGAATGTTGTCAACCTTGCACCTTGCATCCCTGATATAAATTGTATTTGATCATGCTTTGTATATATGACTTGATTCAGTTTGCCAAAATTATGTTAAAGGTGCAGTGTGCTCATGACAGGCACTGGAATTTATCTTAGTGTCACTGATTTTGGTGTCAGAGTAATGCTGGCCTCATAAAATGTATAGAAAAATGTTCCCTCCTTGCCTATTATCTGGACGAGTTTGTGGAGAATAGACCAGTGAAGCCAACTGGTCCTAGAATTTTCTCAGGGACATACTTTTAACTATAAATTTTATCTTATAATTTTAATATTTAAATATTTATAAATTTATATATATATTTATTTAACCCATATAGGCTATTTATGGTATCTATTTTATGTTAAGTGAGCTTTAGTGTTATACATCACTCAGGGAGTTTGTTCATTTCATCTAAGTTTTTGAATCCTGAATCTATTGATATAAAATGATTCATAATATTCACCCAGTAGATTCTTAGTATCTATAGAATATGGTGTCTCTCTCATTTCTTATATTGATCATTTTTGTCTTCCTCTGTTTTTTACCAGTCAGGCTAAAAGTTTATTAATTTCATTGTCTTTATAAAGAACCACATTTGTGTTTATTGATTTTTTTTCTATTCTATTTTCTATTGTTTTCTTCCTTTTTTTCTTTATTATAACTTCATTCTGCTTGTTTGGAATTAATTTGATATCCTTTCTCTGGTTTCCTAAGCTTGAGTTTTAAAAGTTAAATCTTTGAATTGTAACTTTTCTTCATATTATTTCATAAATGTTTCATACTACAAGATTCCCTCTATTGCCTTGGATGTAGCACATAATCATTGAAATGTTTTATTTTCATTGTAGTCAATTTATCATTTTCCTTTTTTATTTTTTTCTATTACCTGTGTGTTTTTAGGAAGAGTGTAATTTAATTTCCAAAATTTGGACATTTTTGAGATATTCTGTTAGTGATTCCTATTTTTAGTTCAGTTGTCACAACAGAACATATTATTTCAATCCCTTTCACTTTATTTTTTATAGCCTGAAATATTACCTATTTTGACCAATGTGCCCTTGAAGAGGTTGTGTATTCTTACGTTTTTAGGTGGAATGTTCTATAAAGGCCAGTTTAGTTGACTTGGTTGGTAGTGTTTTCCTTCTATAGTCTGATTTCTGCTCATTTGTTTTGTCGATCATTGAGAGAGATAGATGTATAAGCACTAAAACTGATCATAGTTGTGTTTTTTGGCCTTCATAAATTTTAAGAAAATATTAATATCAATAATTTATAGATAATAACAATAGAAATTCAGTTTAATACCAAGCCTATTAATTTTAAATAATTCTTGTAATACTGATAATTCACAACTTTCCAGCAAAACTTTGTGATTTATTCAAATCATGAAGTGACATATATTTACTTAAATTCAGAGAAATTCAAATAGAATATTATAGAAAATCTTGAAATGTGTTATAGGTATATTCTATGGGAACATTCATATATTGCTGCATTTTAGAATAGCACAATATGGAATAATTTTTCATACTGTATTTACAGGTTCATATACAAGATAAATTCAAGCTATATGTTCATTATGTTAGGAGAAACTCTGCCAAATGGAAACATGAGAAAGGAACAGATCATGTAGGGCCATAAAGGCCTAGAGTTTTATAATATAACAGAACCCATTATTGTTAGGAATTAAGAAATGGAATATGTAATGATTTATATTTTAGAAGAAAAAGTTAAGCTGCTATGTGGAGAACAGGCAGTAGAACCAAATCCCTTGTACTAGTGAAGTAGTATAGAAGCAGTTTAGGTAGTGTGAAGTGGTTGTATGTGCCATAGTTTCAAAGGCATTTTTGAGATTCTGCTTGTGGACTGCAGACAATGCAAGAGAAACACATTAATGATGATTTCCTTAATAAACATTAAAAACCTCAAAATAGACAGTAGATTTATTTGATCCTTGTTTATAGCCTAGAGATATATTATGGAATCATTTACATACAGATTTATTTTTTGAGACATGGTGGGGCAATCACCTATCACAGATTAGCGTAGACAGAACTGAGAAGTTAAAGGTGGGCTCTAAACTTAGATGGTTGTAAAGAGGTAGATTCATCAAAAGATACTAAGAAGAAAAGTCAGTGAGATGAGATGGAAAAGAAGGAGGTAATGTCCCAGAAGCAAATGAAAAATATTTTTAAAATCAGATTTTTTGAATTAAATAATGGTGGAATGTTAACTATGATGAGTTCTGAGAATTAACCCATCTTTTTGTAGATTTGGGGACAAGGAGGTCTTGGTAACCTTTGTAAGAGTGGGCTCAACAGAGGACAAATCCGAAGTCTAATTAGGTTGGAAAGTGTGGAGACAGGATAATAAATACTCTCCAAAAAAAATTATATGAAGTGTGGCACTTATAAAATGCAATGGTAACTGAGGACAATTGTCTAAATATCTCTGGTTGGATTACACAACTGGGTTGAGAACCCTTATCTTTGTGAATAAAATTGGTAATAGAGAGCAGCAGAGCCACGGTAAGAGAGAAGTAAAGTCCACTATTCTCACTTACTTGATAATTTCCATGCTTCTTCCTAGTAATTTTTTGTGCACAAGATTGAAACATTTGCCTCAGCAAAAGTGCAAGCTTTTACATGCCGTGGACATTTGCATTTGTTTATGAATGGTTAGAAATATTATTTTTTAAATCAAGAAACCACTGGGGATCTCTTTTAATCAGTAGTGTCAATGAAACTCTGAGAACTGAAAATAAGTGCTGCATAGCATAATGTCTGTCTGCAAAGGACTGTTTTCACTTTATTCACCATATGGAAAAAGTACACACAACCACCTAAATTTTAGTTTTGAGATATGTTTGGATCAAGTATTAAGCAAAGTATGCTTTGGAGTTTTATATTGATAAATACATATGCTCTCTATTGACTCATTTATTTTTAAGAAATGTATTCAGCCCTAAAAAACAGTTATTTGGGAGGCAGAATAGAAAAAAGTAAGATGACAAACAATAGATGAACAGTACATCTATTTTTCATCCTGAACTTTGCCTAATGGAAACTAAAAATGTCATACTACATTCCATCATAAACTATACAAAATTTAGTAACTATTGATACTTTTAAAAAAATCAAGAAACTCCCCATTTAGGGTTTTCTGCATCCATGTACATGTGCATATGCTAGCATATAACAGTGACATATTTTGTTCAAAAGAAAAGGCCATCAAAAAGGGCCATAGAGTTATGATTGCAAGTCAAGAAATAGTATAAATATAAAGAAGGCAAGTGTGATAGCATACCAGTGAAAATAAAAGTAGCAAGAAATAGAACTGATGCTCTTGAGGGTATATTATCACCACTCAGGAAGATAAAAAATCTAATGGGGCCTATTTGATGCATTCAATTTACTGATTTCCATTAATTTCAGAGTATTGTTGTACTATATTAGGTATTGATGGAAAGAATGAGAAGGAAAACAGTAAATCAATATGGATTCCAGTCAAGGAACATACTTTCTAAGGGGAAAAATAAAACAAGCATTTTATTTTGCCTTGTTTTATGTGTCTATATGCATCTTTTGTAGATATATGTGATATTGATATCAGCCTGGCACAGAAGTAAGCTAAAGCAGTGACAAGATCTCTTCAGACATCTGTTGGAAGTAGTATTATGCTAAATACAGAGAATTTGCTAAATTCATTCCTGATGTCTCTATTTGGGAATTTCTTCTGTCCAAAGCATGGGGTGGGTAAGGGTAGGGAAGTGCTTCCCTGGTCATTACTCCAAGGAGCAAGAGCATGACTGATAAGCAATATATTTAGGGAGCTTACACTATGTTAAAGCCACTAGTCTTGGTTCTTCCCATAAGGAACTATGTTCAAGGTAGGCACCTCAGGAAGACGAACAGTTAGGCAGAGTCATAGGCAAGGTGTCATTGGAGTCACAGTGAGTGATACACAGCATTTGAGGAATGCTTTCTGGATATGAAGATGGGCAATCTGAGTCTTAGAGGATAAATAAGTTAGACATATAAACAGAGAATGGAGGTAGGAAAGCACATGCAGTTCAGCATTACCAAATGTGAAGTTCAAAGCTAAGGTAGATCAAGAGGAGGCCTTTAAATATACACTAACAAATTGATTTCAGCCTTTAAGAAGTGAAAATTCATTAAGGTATTTAAGTAAGGGAGTCATGTGGTCAGTGCAATGTTTTAGATAGGTCATATTGACTATACTATAGATAATAGATTTGAAGGAACAGGGCTAAATATATAAAAATCATCCAGTATAAGGAGAGGGGCTGTCTCTTGATGGTGTAACATTGTTGAAAGAAGCTGCAACAGAAGCCTGTCGAAAGCCCTCCCTCATATTTCATTTGGCAGGGTGTAATTGTGTGCTCATGAGCAGACCTACCATTATGAAGGGAAATAGGTTGCCTATGATTGGCGTAGACAGTTCAGGACTTGGCCTTGAATTTGGGTAAAGAGCCACTCCTCCCTGAATCATTGAGGAGAAAGGTAGAGACTAGAAGAAGTTGAGTTTCTTCCAGAAAGTAGGAGGAAATGTCTAGCTGTATGGTCTTTCTGAATCTATGATCTGTCCTAAATACAACATGTTGTTTGCATCTATTCTGTGTAAAGAATGTAATTATGCTCATTTGATAGATATCTGTGGTAAGTCAGAAATACTAAGTTACTTGCCTGGCTACAAAAATCAGTAAGTGACAAAGCTAGAGTCCAGATTTTTTTACTCTGTCTAGCGTACGGCAGATAGTGATGAAAAGTCAGGCAAAATCAGATCAAAGGTTTTAGGAAATTTGACTTTAGTAAAAATTATTTCATGGGAAGAGATTTTAGAGATGTCAGTGTGAAAGAGATTGGAGCCTTTCAAAAATTAAATTCTTACAGTACAACTTCAAATGATAAGGAGAAGGATGGTGGATACCCAAATAATAGATATAAAGAAAGTTATCGAATAGGCTGTGCATGAAAAGGATCTGAATAAAGTGTGAAAACTGCTGAATTGCAAGGGTGTGGGGCACAAGGATTCTGGGAACCGGGGAAGGTGAAGTCAGACCTTTGTCCCTCCACTCCCCATAACAATCTTCTGCTGAGTCCTAGTAGGGGTGAGGGGCAAGTGAGGGCTCGGGAGTCTCCGGGAGTCCTGTTGAGGAGAAGCAGCACAGGAACCTGTCCTTCATGGGTTGAACGAGTGCATTTCTCACCTTTCATATGTATCAGAACCATAGGTATTATGGTCTGAAGTCAACACCTGCTCCCGCTTCCATTCCTCTTTCCCTTCACAAGAGTTTCCCCAAGAAACCCCTTGCATATGTAAGTCTGTCTTGGTGTCTACTTCTCAGAGATTCCAAAATGAAACAACCCATTTTACATCATAAATAAAAACATGCTAAGTGGAATTAAAAACACAAATGTAAAAAGTAAAATAGAAGTTTGGCAAGAAAATCTGGATTCTGTGTGTACAATTTAGGGGCAAGGAATATCTCTTTAGTCAAGACTAAAAAAACTAAAGTAATGGTAATTTGAAAAGAGGGATTTGACTACATACATTAACTATTACAGCAAAATATATATATAAAATCAGCAATTTTAAGACTTTGTAACACTATCTGTAAAGCATGAGAAAAACAAAAGATTTTCTATTTCTTTCATGGAGATTCCTTTGTATTAGACAGAAGCATTAAAACTATATAATAGCTATAGATATAGACTGAGAGAATACATTTACACTAAAATCTAGACTGGCATTTGACCATATAACTGGGCATCATAGCCTAGCCAGGTTTATACATAAAGTCAGCCATCATATGTTCTTACAAACTGAGCAAACAGTAATGCAAAGTCGTTTTAAAAAAGAGTAAATCCAAATGACAGGTAACTCCATTTGGTTATATATTCATATAAGATAAATATAATATCTATCATTTTGCCAAACAGAAAATTAGGGATACCTACTGAGAGTTGCAGTGCATGGAAAGGCTATTGTAAATTATTTTTCCTCAGCTTTATTGAAGTATAATTGACAAATAAAATTATATTTTATGAAGTACACATGATGATTTGATATATGTCTTCATTATGAACTAATTATAACAATTAGTATACAGATCCACAGTTACTTTTTTTTTTGGTGAGAATGCTTAAGATCCATTCTCTTAGCAAATTATAAGTATATGATACATTATTATTGACTGTATCACCATGCTGTACATTAGATCCTCAGAGCTTACTCATTTTGTAACTGAACGTTTGTACCTTTTGTCCCCATTTCCTCCACCCCAGCCCCTGGCAACTACCAATCTGTTCCCTGTTTCTATGAATTCAGCTTTTTAAGATTCCACATACAAGGGATACCAGGCAGTATTTGCCTTGTCTAGCCTATTTCACTTAGCATGTGCATGTGTCTGTGAAAGTATATGAAGTACATGAATATGGAGAAATATGAAATCGCAGAAATTAAGTTGTAATGTTGGTTAACTGTATAAAGGAAAGGATGAATGTTGTGAAATTAAGGGTAGTTCTTAAAATATGTGGAATATAATTGATGAATGATTAGTTGGTAAATGATAGTGTCCTAAGAGTGTTGATATGATCCATATTAGCTCTGTAAGAGTGATTTTTTTAAAGCCATGCTCTAAAAAAGTTTATTGAATGCCTTCATATGCCAGACATTCTGCTAGGTTCTGGAGAACAGTCGTAGATAAGACAGTTACTGTCTGTATTTTTAGTATGGAATGCCATAAGGCTCTGTTCTTTATCTCCAATTGGTCTACATTTTAATTAAGATAAGGTTGGGAATATTCACAAAATGGAAAGGACAGGGATTGTTTAGTTGATAGAATCAGGATTTGTAAATGTCTCAGTGGATTTTATAAACTTTCTATTAAAAGATTACCATTATTAAGAAGAGGGTCATTTTTTTTTTCCTTTGGTGAGAAACATGTACTACTCAAAGAATGGAAGAGTGGTGGCTTTCTAACAGTACAAACAAGCTATTTCAAAGTCTTAGGCCACTAGAATCTCAGTGAGACTTAGAAATATGGAACAATTTTCAAAATGAAAAAAATTAAATTAATGTTGTCTTAATAGAATTACAATGCACTGTTAAGTATGGTATATAGAACAAGGAAACTTGAATTTATATTACATACCATAAGATATTGTAAGTAGACTAAACTCTAGCTGTGGTAATTAATTCTACAAGAAAAACTATACTATTAATGGAAATGGAGTAGAGAGTGTCCAGAAAGATACACTGTAAGTGGTGAACAGAATTAAAAGGAACTTTACTGAGGACTAATTGAGATGTTTTAATCTGAAGAGAAATCTTCACATATCTGTAATTTTCTCAGATGTGCAGGTGTGTGTTAATTATTTTTAATCCTCAACTGATAACATTATTAGTAATTATATTTGTCTTTAACATGATAATGAACAAATCTATTCACAAAAAATGGGATGCAATGCCTTAATAGGTAGTGAGCTTTTCATCATGAGGAGCATTCAAGTGCATGCTGAATGATCACTAGCATAAATGTCACAGAATCATAAAAGTTTTGTGGAATGGGAGGGATCAGTTCATTTCTGAGGTCCCTTCAAGTTCTGAGAATCTGTGGTTAAATGAGCTTCTTTTGATGACTCTCATAGTATTGCTAATGCTAGTTTGTTGAAAAGTCTTCTGTGAAGTGATTGTGGACTTTGTGTAAGCCCAAAGGTAATAAAAATAATGAAAATCAAAGCTTTAAATGAAAGACCAACAGTCTGCAGAGCAAATATTTTTAAATTCCATATTAAATTTAATTTTTAGTCTCTATCCTTTTATTATTTTCAGATGGCTTAAGAGAAATAAAAAGATTCCTAAACTATATGTTTTATATATGTCTCAGAAAAATAGGATTTAGTACTTCATTCCAAAAGACTTACTAATTTTTTAAATAAAAATATTCATATAGCCTAAGTAATATGTGTGCCTTAACACATGCGTATATGGGTATATATGGTAGAATTAATATAGTATTTGTATTTTTATCAAATTCATTATTTACATTCATGCTGATTTCAACTCATTAAGTTATAGCCCTTTTTATTAGGTAACTATTTTGTTGAATTTAAAAATTATCATTCTTTTGTAAAACAATAATTTTTCACTTAGCTTGTAGTTAGTGTTCATGTGTTTTTTTATTTGACAGAATTTAAATTTTCTATTTAAAAACTCTTTAAAAAGCAACAAATCTAAACTTAAATTTCTGAATTACATGTGATTTGTTGATCAAATACTATAATAAGAGGTAATTTAATCATTGGGGTCATTTTAACTTTTGTCAAATTACAAGTTTTTAGAAAAATTTATTTTTAAAGAGGAAATTTTGCAATTTGGTTGTGTTCAATTTCCATTCTCTGTCAAGCTACTATGTAATATAATGATATATTATTTTGGCATTTAATTATTTTATGTTTTCATTATGAGGTATTTCAAATACACTGAAAAGTAGGTATATGCTAAAACAAAGTCATGTACTCAACATTAGGAAGCATCAGTATATTCCTTTATAGATTAGCATTTTTAAATTAAAATATTTTTGTTATTATATAAGCATAGGTGCATGCATACTGTAGAAATAAAATACATGTAAATGAAAATAAAATTAAAACATTATGCTTGTATCTTTCAAAGATGATTAGAATTCTGAATACCTTATTGTAGATATTTCCTTCTCTTTTACTATGTACATATATTAATTTTTCTTTTCGTTTTTCCAAAATGATATGATATACTATATGGTTTTTTGTAACCTGACTTTTTTATTAAGTAATGATTTCCATTTCTTCCTGAAAATTAATTTTACCTTAATAATATTTGAATAGTTTGTTTAAGCCAATATCTAATTAACAACCATATGTTGCATCTTACTGTCATGCCATTCAAGCTCTTTTAACACTCTAATAAGTGCCCTTTTTATTATTTATATAAAAAATGTTTTACATACTTACCACAAAAAAGTTATGTCACAAAATATATTATTTCTTGCTTATATACACATATAATAATGTACTAATATGGAGGAATAAGCACAATGAAGAGAAACAGAGCAGAATCGGGAGAGTATTTAGTGAGCTGCTAGTTAAGATATGGTGATTATGGGACTCCTTTCAAAGGAAAAAGCACTTGAGCAGACACTTCGATTATATTAATGCCTTGTATTTTAACTAAAATATTTGAAATTTTATAGTTATAGGTTACTCATACCTTGTATTTTTCTAACCCTGTGTTTCAGAGGATATAAAATGAGGATATTCAATCTTATCTCTTAATACGAATAACTAATGTCACGAAATGCTATTTCTAAAAACAGATCTCAACACATATAAGAAAGGATAAAAGCCTCCTAGGACTAACCTATAGGAACAGTGATTAGATTATCCTTGATTTAATTTACAAGAGTTCATTAAAAAGCTATTTGTATGATTTTATGATTAAAAAAAAGATACTGTGAAATAGTTTTTCTATTGTTAAGGACATTAAATTGTGGATTTTCAAATGTATTTTAAAAATATAAAAAGTTAAAGGTTTTAAAGTGGAGCCTTTTCTATATTAATGCCTCAGTATTTCTAGGAGCCAAAAAACAAATTCTCTTTTGCTTTATAGAACAGCGTACTCACAGGACTGGCCCGATATCTTGGAGTTAAAATGAGCTGGTAATTTCATTCTCAATATCTGGTTGCCTTTAGTATCTTGTCCTGAAGAAATTGGACCTACTGAAATAAGATAAGTTTTTTCTAAGAAGCATTGCAAGACCTTTCCTTGGTCCTAACAGTTTTGACACCTATTTTCACTAGGAAAAGAAATGGAAGTCAGCTACTAGCCGCTAGCATTAAAGGCTGGGTTAACACTTCAGCTGCGGGCTATAAAGTCCTGCTTTCATAAAAACAAAGTTTTGGTTGTTGAAAAATAGGAGACAGATTTTAAAACCAGTGTGTGCTTCTACTGTAAAAATTTGTGCAGATGTGTTTTCATGTTTTCAAGACAGGAGTGGTTGAAAATGCTATAATAATGAGCTTTCCAATGTGATCTGAAAGTCTATGGGAGAGAAATACTCTTCCATAAGTTTTGAGTAGAGGAGTATGGACATAGAAGTCTACTAACAATGACACAAGAGGACCTTAATGCTTTCTAAGTGGCCAGAAATATCAAAGCTTTCTGTTTGCTGCATTTTGAAAGCTTTAATATACTTAGTCTGCAGGTCATTTAGTTCCTTGAGAAATCACAGAAAACTGGCATTTTAAAGCTTGAATTTAATTATTAAAATGAACAGTAGAAGCATTTTTATCCCTTCTAAGATTAAAGTCAACCATTGAATGTATATAGTCCTTATTTGATTGCTGATTTTGGCAGGTTGAAATCAGATAATGCAATTGCAAATACTATCTATAAAGTTTAGCTCTAGAGATTTAACATTGTCATCACTTACATGTACCTGTATTTTGAAATAAATTCTTATTGAATTCTATTTATTATTAAAGATCAATTAGACATTTTTAATATTGACGAATGGGAAAAAAAGTTATAATTATCAAATTTTCAGATGACTATAATGAAAGTGAGAGCAATAATGATAATAATCTTAAGATGTGGGTCTTTGAATATATGTCCTGCTTTAAATTATTTCTCTGAGATGTAAAATTGTAGATTTATCCATGGTTCTTCTTTGCTTCATTTCATAAGACTGGGGGAATTACTAGTTGGATACTTCCCAGAAGTCTTAACAAAGAAAAAAAAAATTCCATAGCAGTTTTGGGTTTGGCTTGTGCTAATAAATGCTTTTTTCTCTTAAAAAAAGTAACTTAATCACTGCATTATATTTACTTAAAGGCTACATTTGTGACATTCTGAGAATGTAGCAGTCATTCATTCATGAATAAAAATGACATTTCTATTAATATTTGAGCCTATGGAAAGCAGGTCAAAAATCATTCTGTTGAATGAATGCAAAATTACAACATAAATGTTACTCAGTTAAATTTTCCACCCACACTTGGAACCATTCTGAACTTGACTTAAAGTATGACTCCTATTGCATGTTTGCTTAATACAAAAAAAGCAAACAATTTACTTATTATCGAAGTTCCAAATGTTAAGTCTCAAAATTTCTTAGTAATTATAGTTTTCTGAGAGGATACTTTAAACAGCTGAGGTGAGCTAATATTAATAGAGGGAAAATTCAGAGCCATATGGTTTCAAAAGATCTGACGTTTAGGATTCCTTTGACTATTCTCTTACCGGGATTTGAGGATGATATGACCCCCTATTTTGTTTCACAGTGCTAACCCAATCCAAAATTTTTAGACTTTCAGGAAGGTTGAGGTATATATTGTAAGTCTGTAGCTCTAGGCTTAGTATTTAGAAGTACTTAATTATAGAGAAGCACAGGTGAGTGGCTTATGGTTGGAAGCTGTATAACTTCTGTGTTTACAACTGGAGCTGTCACAAAGAATGTGACTCTTGTATGGTGGGAAATACTGAAAAGTATTTCTCTACCCCCTTTTCTTCACTAAAGTGCTTCTGGATCTTTTCCAGTTAGTTTTTATTAAGCTTATACGGTCTGCTAAATAATGTGTGACGGACAATGCCAAATGAGAGATACATCCAAGATCCAGGAAGAAAAATGGAAATAAGTCTTTAAGTGACACTTTTCATCATACTTTATTAGATGAGTCTTAGTATTTCCCACAACACCCTAAATAAATTAACCCCTGTCTAGCTCACTGAAATTGTCTCCTTCCATTATTCCTTGGATTTCCCTTTCACTCACGTATTCAACAAATATATATATATATGAGCATATGCAAGACCATGTACATAGAATACAGTATTAAATGAGGCAAAATCCCTATCCTAATGGCATTTATTTTCTAGTAGGGTTGGGGGAAAGTGGAGTGGGTCAAAATACAAACTAATATAACCAAGTAAGACAATTTCAGATAGTGATAAATGTTAATTTAAAAAAAGTAAGTATAAGATAATTAAATAATGAGTTACTCAATTGAGGAATGGACCTCAGGATGTGGGCCTTTCAAGGAGATGGCATGTGAATAAAATCTGAATAATGAAAAAGAGGCAGCCTTGGGGTGTGTGAGGGGAATCTATGGACAGAGAATGAAAGCAGAGAAAAGGTCCTGAGATTGAAATGATGTCGCTACATTCAAGAGATAGGGGGAAGAAGGTTCAGATGGCTTGAGTATAGGTAGGTCCGGAGAATCTGGAGAGACACCTGACATGTAGGTAGGTACAGGTCCATGGTCCATAGCTGTCAGCCCCAGCATTGTCTGAGAACTTATTCTTGGTCCCTGCTCCAGACCAGCCAGATTAGTATCTGTGGGCTGATCCCAGGAATCTGTTTTACCAGTCTATCCATGTGATTCTTATGCATCCTAAAGCTTGAACTGCAAAGGTATGTATCTACTCCTAGGAGTGACTATTTAGGTGATGGTATTGATTTTAGAATTCATTCTAAATGAGAAATCTTTGAGGAGTTACAGCAAGGACATTGTGTGACTTCAAAAAAAACCCCAACTCTGGTTTCTGTAGAGAGGGAAGACTGGAATATGGCCAGTTGGGAGACACTTGCAGTATTATTGAGAAATGATTTTGGTTTGGACTAGGCTGGGTTCAGTGGTTATAAAAAAAAAAATTTTTTTTCCTGAAAAGATTGGAGGATGAATTGGATGTTGGGTAAGAGAAAATATTAGGAACAGGAATGTTTAAGAAGTTGTAGTCAATTAGATTATTTACTGAGATGGAAATAATTGAAAGATAAACAGTTTTGTTGTAGGGCAAAAGCAGATATAGAAGAGTTCTTCAATTACAGACTTGTTAAGTTTGAGATGACTAATATAATATCTAGGATATTTGAAGAATGCTTACAACTCAAGAACCCAACAACCAACCTGATTTTTTTATAAAGACAAAAACCTTAGACATTTCACTAAAGCATATGCAGGGCAAAGGCACATAGGAAAAAGTTGCTCCAAATTATTAGTCATTACATAAATGCAAATGAAAACCAAAATGATGTGTCATTACCTACCCCCTAAAAAAGACTAAAAATTCTTAGAATGGCAATGCTATGGATTGGTTAGGATATGAAGCAACTGGCACTCTCATATTTTTTATGTAAATGCAAAACTTCTAAAGAGAAAGATGAAATTGTCTTCAAAGGAGAAAAGGTGAGAATAACATCAGACTTATGCTAGAATAATTTGACATAACTCCTTTAATTTGTGAGTCAAAATTATTTAAACATAAAACTTTATCATATTTAGCCAAATGGCCAATTAAAAATTTTTTTTAAACATGAGGATTCAGAAATTCTAATATGCCCAGTCCTTCTCTGGAAAAGAAAAGTGTTATTTATAGTCTAGCAAAACAAGAAAAGGATTCCACAAAAGGGGAACATATGAGGGGTCAAATCAGCAATGAAAAGAAATCCTGTGTAGCACAGACATGCTACAGGCTAGAATAAAATTAGCCCAAATTATATATGGAAGTCAGAAGGGCTCCTAAGAATATCATAAGGGAGAAAATAAATAGTGTCATTAAAAACCATCATTATATTAATATGGAAGTTCTATACCAAGAGGGATGGAGTAAAGTAAGTACTTTTTTCCATTGTATTAAAAGAAAATGAACAAACTTGGGACCTAAAAAACAGAGAAATCACTTATGTGGCATTGCCAGTGGCATGGGACTTTCTTCTTGATGATGACAGGTAAATTTAAATAACTTAATGAGTAATTATCTAATGTTGCCCTTCCTACCATTTCCTCCTTCCATTTTCTAGTAATGGTCTCTTTGAGTAGCATATACTTAATGAGATAAAATAACATCTATTTTGTGTATCCAATCACAGTACTTAATTTCATAGGAGATAATAAATAATAGTGACTTTTACATTTTTGAGTGAATTTGTAGAGAAAACTAGGCAGTAACTTACTTTCATAGGACAGAATGTAAATGCTATAATACTATAATAACAAGAACATGGCGGAAAAGATGGTATTAACCAGGACTCACCAGGGAAGCAGGACATGTGTGTGTGTGCATCTGTATATAAACATATGTGTACACTACTTATAACAAGGAACTGGCTAAGCAAGCCAGAAATCCAAAAGGCAGGCAGGAAGGGAAAATCATAAATAGTCTGGAACCTCATGGACATGAACTGAAATTAGGAGTCTTTGTGATGAATGCAGTAAGACAGCGCCGCAGACACATCCTAAGGTAACCACTGCAGTGTCATTGCATCATCTTTGCCAATTTTTATGATGAGAAAAGAAGCATGGTTTTGAGACAGTTTTTGAAAGTGAAAGACCCAGTTAAATCTAAAGTCATTTGAAAATATGATTCTTTTAACTCCATAAAGAGATTCTTTATTTTGGAATCACTAGACTGTATCTCTGTAGTTTAAAGCAGAGGAAGAGACAGTTAAGTGATGGAAACTACCAGGACAATTACTGATACTGAATAATAAGTACCATAAAAGTGTAGAATTCTAATTTTGCTATTGGAATAGCTCCTTAGCAGCTATTCACACCTAATCAGCCTCAAGTTGTAATGAATAGAATAATAAGCACCATTAGAATAATTCACTATTCATCAAGAATAATAAACCACTTAGAATAACAAGGCTAAAATAATAAGCCAATGCTTAAATCGTGGGAAAGGAATAGGAGGAAGAAAGGAGATCTCAGAGGATGTGAGATGATTGCTGTTTGTCCTACTGAGCACCCCTAGTGTACTGAATTCTGTGTTGACCTGAGCTCCCCACCGTGGCAGGCTGCTCAGTGGCACCTAGTGTGGTTTTCAGACCACCTCCGTCAGACTCACCTAGAGCATCTGCTGAGAGGGTGAGAGACTGACTTCCAAGGCTCCACTCTGAGAAGATTCTTATTTGTAAATCTATCTGCTATTCCACCTCAATACCATTTGCTTCTGCAGTGCTTTCCACCTGGGAAGGGCTTGATTTCTAACTTTACCTGTTAAAAATCTGCCCATCCTTTAAGGCTCAAATCAATAGCTGTTTTCTTTCTTTACCCCTCTTGAATCCAATTCCCCACCCACTTACCCACCCTGGCCAAAGTGGAAGTAGAATTTGGAGAATTTTAGAGCACCAAGAGAGACTGAAGTCCAATTCCTTATTTTACAGATGAAGAATATAGAAGAGAAAATCTTAAGATTTTTCACTTGAAGGAAAATCTCCCTTCCCAAACAAGATTAAAGCTGCTTTTAACAAGGGAACTAACTAGACTTATATAAGAGAGTAACTTAAGTTACTATTGCAAAGATAGAATCAAGTAAATAAAAAATAGAACAAAAAATAGTGAATTTTTTAGAAAACAGAAAAATATAAATATGGAATGATCTGTCTTGTGGATTCGTAAAAAAAAAAAAAGAGCCATAGATACAGAGAACAAAGTGGTGGTTGTCAAAGGTGGAGGGTGAAGGGTGAAAGAAATGGTCAAACCGTTTTTTTCAGTTTTAAAAAAATGAATGAAAAATAAAAATAATAGACCTCTCTTTCAATGAGAGATACAGACATAGTTATATTTTATCTTTATGTTATAAAGAAGTATGAACAGAAGTATGTTATAAAGAAGATGCCAGAAATAGAGGAAGAAATTTATAGATTCTTTTCCAACCCTGCTCTTCTGTAGACAGTGTTTTTCAATTTTAGGACTGGCTTCTTTTCACCAACAGTGTAAGTCATTTGACTGCTCTGAGACCCTCTTTCTAAGTTTAACATACACTACATATACTCGTGATGCCTGAATGAGAAATTGCATGAGTTAATGAGGTGATTTAACAAAGTATTTTGAATAATGTGTTCTGAATGGCTGTGCACAAATATGAAATACTAGTAAAATTAGCCTCCTTCTCTTCACACGTTTGAGTTTCTCAAATATTCTTGAATTTTGCTGTAGTGGCTTTGCCAATATTAATTTAGTGAAGAATTTTTACCTCCTTTTAATTATATTACATTTGTATTCCTGAAGATATAATGTGTGAGCTATGATTCCCTTAGGTATTTATATAATATTTGATAATTAAATTATACGATACCTGAAACATGATATTTTCCTTTAATGGGAATAAAAACACAGACAATGTTATCCAATGGAAAGTATGACCCTCTGAGAATAAGGAAGCTCTTTCAATATTTTTCACATGGTTCAATATATAGTAAACAGGTGCATTTAACAGATTATTTGACCTTTGGATAAAACTTTGAAAGGAAAAGAAAATAAGGTCTTTTGACAAACATAATGAATTAATCAGTACTAATTTCTGAAGCTTAACATAACATGGACTTTTTTTCTTAAGGCTAGCAAAGGAAGAAATTTTAGTAGTTTTAAATTAGGAAAATATTTTCCATGCTTGAAATTGTTTCAAATACTAACCTTATTGCAAATTCTTATCTATTCCTTTTCTCTATTCTTGGTGACCTCATGCATGAATATGTCCGGAAAAATATGTGTTTCTAGTAATATTGTAGTGAGTACTTGGATTCCAGAAACATGTGAAGATCCCATGGTGATGAAATGAACTTTTTTTTTTTGCAAAGAATGTAATTAGATTATCAATTAACAAGTAATGTTACTATTAGAGGTTAACATCTGATATGGCTTAATAAAGAGAAACAGAGACACTTCTATAGAAAATAGGCTGAGCTTTAATTTTGTTCTCTACAGAAGTATGTTTTATTTTTTAAGAAGTTCTTTGGCTGAAACCCTAAGCAATATCCTAAAGCTATGCTCATAACCAGTGTAAAAATTAAGTCTGCCTACAGCTTCTCATTGTCTGAATCCATTTTGAGTCAAACAAGTCATCATCGGGAGAAACAAGTGCACTGAATGCAATTTATCATTACTGCCTCCAAATTCCTAAGTAGTGCCTTTCATCACTATTAGCTTATGTGATAATTCATAAGACGATGATTCTGGAAAGTGAAATACCCAAAATGTTCGGATGTTTCTTTAAATAGAGACAACAAAATAAGTGATTGCCTTTCCTTCTTTCCTTCCATCCCCCTTCCTCCCTCCTTTTTTTCCTCCCTATTAAGAATACTATGTGGTATGGCCTCTACTAAATGCAGACAGAAGGAAAGGGAAGGGCTGCAAGGAATAGAAGCAGGACATTAGCCAACCAGCAGGAATTTGAGGGACAGTAACTATGAAACAGTCCCTTTCGGATTATCTGCTAGGGTCAATTTCTCTGAGAACTCTTTTGCCCATTCAAAGATAAAGCTGTATGGGAGAAATAAGCTCAGTTGTCCAGGACGAGATGTTCACAGGGAATGGGATTAAATCTAGACCTAGAGAGGTTGTTTTCTTTACTAAAAAGACAAAGGTAGGGAATCTTATATAGAGGAAACACATTTTCAAATGCAAGAAAGAATAGAGAAGTTCTATATAAAATTCAGTGTGTGGTATGGAGTGGCAGGAGATGAGATGGCATCTAAACAGGAAGGATTTATGTCAAGGTGAAGAGTTTGGCTCTTACTCTGTAAGCAGAGCGCTGAAACATTTCTGAGAAAGAAATTAATGAGTCCAGAATAAAAGTATTTCTGTTAGCTACACAGTTTTTCCAATTCTCTAGCAAGGGAAGGTTGAAATAATAATACTGTGTTATTTAACTATTTAAAAACATTTTATTCTTACTGTTCTTTAGACTTTAAGTACTCCGCATGTAATGCCACACTGGTTCCTGCCATCTAGCAGAGAAGATCTGCAAATGATTGCCTAATGAGTGTCGAGTGTGGCTTTGGGTTCAGCACTAACACACAGGGAATTTAACTTGGTCTGTGGGACTGCAGAGGGCTTTTCAAGGAAATCTCAGCCACCCCGAAATTTCAGGTTTTGCATGAATATTTGGTATGACATTGTATATGTCAGTTGTCCTCATTTGTCTAGTTATCTATGTAGAGTTTTATCTCGTGTACATTTAATCACCCTCAACCTCTCCTTTAAAAAAAAAAAGTTCACATCCCCAATTAAAACACTCTTCAGTAGTTGTTACACACATATATATATATATATGGACAGCTAGTCTTTACAGTTAAAATTACACTACTTACTCTTACCAAACAGATAACCTCCTAGAGAACAGTGTCTTAATGAGGTACGTTCCCATCTGAGGGGGCTGCATCTTGCAACCAGTTTTCTTTCTTGTTCAGCATGCCTATCTCTTCACAGTTTTGTGTAAATGGAGAGATGTTGTCTAAAGGAAAAACAAGGTCATCCTGAATGTCTCCTCTATTCTCAATACTTCTCCACTTCATTTCAGCCACTTCTAGTCACCAAATTTTGGTGTGGATGGGTTGTGGTTCCCAAAACCAAGCAATTCTGTGACAGTAGCTGGTGTCCTACAATTGAACTCAATTCTGACACTATCTATTAGAAGCGAGCACCAGATCAGTTAAGGGTTCAGTCCTGCAGGACTGCTTACCACCCAGTCTGACTTCAGACACTAACCCAAGTGCAGTGTGTCACCTGTACTTCGAACCAATCTGCTATAAATTAGAGGTTTGCACAACCACCTCCTTGAATTTGATTAACTTGCTAGAGCAGCTCATAGAACCCAGGAAAACATTCTGCTTACTAGATTACTGATTTATTAAAGGACATTACTCAAGCCTTTAGTTATAAGAACAAATTCTGAGAATCTAATGTACAACATGGTGTCTGTAGTTTATAATACTATAGTGTATACCTGAAATTTGTGAAAAGAGATTTTAAGCATTCTCAGCACACACACCCAAAAAATAGATAATTATGTGAGATGATGGATATATTAACCTAATGTGGTAGTAATCATTTCACAAAGGATACCTTTGCAGTATATCAGGTCATCATGTTGTATACTTTATACACAATTGTATATGTCAATTATGCTTCAATAAAGCTGGAGAGAAAAATTAGTTTAAAAATATATATAACTCAAGGAACAGCCATGTGGAAGAGATGTATAGGGCAAGGTATGTGGGAAGGAGCATAGCACTTAAATGCCATCTCTAGGTAATCTACCCTTCCAGTACCTCCCAGTGTCCACCAACTGGGAAGCTCCTCAAAACCCAGAGTTCAGGGATAAGTATGGAGGCTTCATTACATTTGCATGATTGATTAAATCATTCAGCATTGGTGACTGACGCACCCTTCAGCCTCCTCTCCCTGCCTCAGAGGTCAGGGGGTGGGACTGAAAGTTCCACCCATCTTCTGATCACAGTTGGTTCCCCTGGCAACCACACCCTTCCTTAGGTGATTTTACAAAGCCACCTCATTAACATAAACTGGGGTGTCATTGAAAGGGACCTGTTATGAATAACAAAAGACACCTCTATTGCTCTCCTCACTTGAGAAATTCGAAGGGTTTCACGAGCTCAGTGCCAAGAACCAGAGCAAAGACCAAATACATATTTTTTCTCATAAATCACACATTGCTTTTGCCCTTTTTCCATAGATGAGTTACTAAAAGAGTATTCTGTCTTTTCTCCTTTAAGAGTTAATTGTATTTTAAAGAATAAGACACTGTTTCATATTTAACTTACTGTCTCAGACTTTTTTGATGACCCAGCGCCTGGAACAATGCAGCACCATTAGAGAAGGTAAACGACTACCTACCCAAGAGTAGGTAGATTCTACCCAAGCAGCCTGGCTGAAATCATTTCTTCCCCCAGCCCAATCCTTTCTTCATTGTCAATCAAAATGACATAGGAAAATGCTCAGATTCTCTTCAAATGAACAGCAAATGATTGAAATCTCCAGATCAAAGATAGCATCAGTGTTTCTCTTCTGCAAAAAAAGCTGTCATCATAGGCAATAGCAGCCACTGCAGCGCCAGTGCCTTAGAGGAGGTAAGGGACTCTTAGGTCGCCTTAGTCATCAGTGAGTGTGAAGAGAAAAATAGGTTGATTTGTGGACCTGTATGTTTCAGTAACAGAATTAACTTCAGAGGTTCAACTGAGGAGACTTTATGAAAAAGAATGTTTACAAAAGTAAAACCAAGAGCAAAGGATGTGCAGATATATTATCATCTTGGAACTGACAAAGCAAGAGGAGGGAGAAACAGGGCTGGCAGAGCCTGTTACCAAAAACCGGTCCTTGTCACCAAAAGCAAATCACAAAACACAAGGACCAGGTTTTAAAGGAAGGAATAGTTTATTAAATTGCTAGCAAATGAGGGAGTTGCAGCCTCATACCTTAAAGAACTGTTACAGGTTGAGTTAGTTCTCCTCAGTCCTAGTTCCTACCACAACAATGAATTGAAAGGCAGAGACACAATAGCAAAGCAGAGGGAAAGTTTTGTTTGAATACAGTCCAAGGGAGGAGTAGGCCAGAGTCAAGGTAGGCAAAGGCCTCCATCTTTTCAGCGGGAGGTTTATGTATTGCATTCTGGCTAGGAGGTGCCTCTTTGACTGACAAGGTGGGAGTTATTTGACATACAGGTCCATTTGTATAGCCATCCCTCTCAGTGAGCATGTCCTTTCCCCAAGCTGAGGTGTAAACTGGGTGGTTCTTAGTTTCGTTCGATCTGGTTGTGGATGAAGTTATTTCCCTGTAAAGCCTTTGTTGTCTCCACATGGGACCTCCTATCTGGGCAGAGTTTGGGCGGCTTTTTATTTGAACCTTATCTGGGTGTCTTCTTTGAGCCTTATATTCCCCTTTTCCAGCTGCTCAGTTCTGTCTTTCTTCCTTACATTCCTAACAGAACCACTGTCCTCCAGAAGCACTAGCAGTTAGGGTTTTTGAAATCGTGGGAGAGAGGCTATGCTGGTCACAGACACACAAAGTAGCAACTTGCAAGGATCTAAGCAGACATCCTTGCACGGATTCAATTGCTTTGTGTTTCTCTTATTGGTTCCTCCTTAGTACTCTGGTACAGAATGGCTTGGGTTATGCAAAATCAGCTTTCTATATTATCTCTGACCCTGACAATCAGAAAACAGAGAAACACAGAAACTGCCACCTGTTGGTGGTTACAAAAGTTTTGGGCTACTTGAGTTCATTTTCAAGGTAATGTTAGTGTCAAATTTTAAATCTCAGATTTAATTCAGTTCTCCTTTGTTAAAAGCCCAGTGAGAACAGAAGTCATGGGGGAATAGCTGTCTGGTAAGAGTTGTAGCTCTGAAGAGTTTCAGCTATTGCCAAAACATTGCCTGAAACCAGGAAGAAGTGCCCAGGCTCTTCTCCTACCGCCCACAAATCTCTTGCAGATGCCTCTGCATTTCCTGAGTCCATCAAGAAACCAGCCCACAAAAAGAGCTCAGCACCATTCGCACTGTCAACCTCCCAACAACCTGGACAGAGAAATGGGAGGCGATTTGTCTTAGGGCTCCTCTTTTCTTCTCATGCTACACTGTCTTTGAAGATGGTTTCACTTGTGCCTTGGAATCTGGAATTTTTCTACAAAGGACTTTTGTGTACACCTCTAGATGAGTCCTCTCCTCTTAGCTATAGACCTGTACATGGTAGAAGCAGGGTATTGAGGTAGCGCAGGGAAATGGGACAAGGGTCATGCCACTGTTCCTGCAAAAAAGGCCCAGCTTATTCTTTAACTTAATCTATAGGTTATTCTTCCTCTTCTTCCCTCCCCTTAATCAATTAAGTAACTTTGTAAGCAGGACAGGAGAAAGAACTCTGAAGTGTAAATGAATCTATATAGTTAAGGAATGCTGAGATCTGGACCAACACAGTCACCTAAACCCTATTCTTAAGACAAAACTTCAAAGGAATTATGAATTATCTGTACATATCATGCCTTATGCTGACTCCTACCTGAAAGGCCCTATACAACCCCAAACCCCAAACCCTTCATGTATCTCCTCTCTGAGATTGCCTGCACTCCCTTTTTTTTGAGTGTGTACTTTTAAAATACAGCCTTCTCACTGCTCAACTGACTGGGTTTTGTCTCTGTAGTCTGCCAGTGGTGTCTTTGTCCCATTGCTATTTCATTCTATTTTCCAGACTTAAGGACAAGTCTTCACTCTGTCTCTGTTCTACATAAGCAGGGAGGGCTACTGAGAGCTCTGATTTGGGCTTGCAAGTTCCCATCACCTGGGTGACCCGGGCAGGACTGTGGCTGTACAATCATGCTCTTTTGTAACCTTCTTGAAAAATCTCCTTTCTTTGCCTTTGGGAAATTATCACAATGTAATCTCACTCCATCCAGTTCTCTGTGGCTCCCACAAATCCTGGGGTTGTGTGGGCATAGTCCCCATGTCATGCAGATCCAAGGAGACACTGGATGCCAGGTGACCCTGGCTTTAGGAGTTGGCAAGGGATCTGCCCTATGCCGAGCAGGAGTTCAGTGAGCTTCCCTCTCCTCCCTCTGCTCTTCCGTGCTCTCTGCTGCCTGCAAGGCAGCTGCCATTCCCTGCTGCTCTCACTTTAATGAATTCCTTCCTTACCTACTCTTCTGACCTGCTCGAGAAATCTTTCTCATTCAGAGTCGAGAACCCTCTCCCATCCAGGTTGAGGTTTCCCGTGGTATGCAGGGCAAGACCTCGCCAGATGCAGAAGTATATATTATATACTTCATGCTGCATTTGTAACAGTTCTCATATATTATGTTATTTTTTCTTTTTTTTGAACTAGTGTCAACAAAAAGAGCCTTCAGAAAGACAAGTAGAAAATATTTCTTTCCCTTACCACTACAGAAAAACAGACCCTTTTCTGTGTCATAAAACTAGTTATGATAAAGTCATGAATTGAGATTAATCAATTCTAGGATCATATTCTGTTCAGTGAGGCAATATGTACAAATTGTGTAACTATATTCCATTTTCTGTCTGCACTTGCAAGTATTAGTAGTTAAAAGGAATCTTTTTCGACTCCTGTACACCATAAACAATTTCTCCATCCTATACAATAGTAACTTTTAAATGTCCATTTTTCTCATCAGTTGCTTTACCTAATAAGATACTGCCCAAGAAATAATACTTAAATTTACATCTGTGTTTTTCCTCAAAGTATAAGCTTTTCTAATTTTCTTCAGAGAAGTTAGAATCTCATTCTTTCCCTTTTAGCTATAATTGAATAACATACAAATTATGAGTATGCTGGATGCCCTCTTTTAATCTTTTTCTCACTTAAATCAGCAGTTTCCTCCAGCCATAAAAAAGAAGGAAATCTTGCCATTTGCCAAGACATGGGTGGACATTGAGGAATTATGCTCAGTGAAATAAGTCAGAGAGAGACAAATACCATATGATCTCACTTATATGTGAAACATAAAACAAAAAACCTACTCATAGAAACAGAATAGATTGATGGTTGCCAGAGGCAGGGGTGGGGGATGAGAGAAACAGGTGAAAGTAGTAAAAAAGCACAAACTTCTTGTTTTAAAATAAATAAACCCTGAGATATAAGGTACAACATGATGACTATAGTTGATAATACTATATTGTATACTTGAAAGTTGCTGAGAGTAAATCTTAAAAGTTCTCATCACAAGAAAAAAATGTATAACTGTGTGGTTATGGATTATAACTAGACCTATTGTGATTATTTCTCAGTGTATACATTTATCAAATCATGTACACCTGCAACTAATATAATGTGGTATGTCAGTTATACATCAATTTTTTAAAATTAACAGTTTCTAATTGTCCACTTCACATCTCTACTTGGTAGTCTTAATCATAGCTGAGATGTAACATGTTCCACAAGTAAATCTATCATCTTTTTCACAAGCATATTTTTCTATAAACATTTTTAAATGGTTTTCTATTGCTCTTGAAATTAAAAACAAAACTCTTCACATGGTGTATAAATCTCCATGTTAACCCTACAGTTTTATCTTGTTCTGGACATAAACTTGCATAATTTCTCCAGCAATACTGGTATATTTTCATTTTTCCTGTACCTTCAGGAATTAGCTTTACAAAGGCTGTCCCCTTAGTGTCTTTCCCTGCCCTGTACCCATTGGCTTAGTTAACTTGTACTCAATCCTTCAGATCTCTGCTCAAAATTCATTTTTTCATTTCTCTATTCTAAATCAAATACTTCTGTGTTTTCTTTCATGGAAATTATCATTTTAATTAAGTATTTGTCTGATAATGATTTTATCACCTGCTAAGATCTCCATGAAGGCTAAGTTCATGTATTGAATCTCAGTAAACTAGTACAGTAATTAGCATTTAATAAAAATATTGAGTGCATGAAAAAAATTCATGAATGATGCATATGACTCAGTCTGCAAGTTCTGGCCTTTGATTATCACAGCTATTATTCCAAGCAAAACTATGTTCTTTGTAAGAATCTGTTTTCTCATTATTTTATTTGTTATAAAGTCCTAAGATTATTCCAAATAGTTAAGTTTGCTGGGATTCCAATTTCATGAGTTCAAAATATGCTCATATTATGAATTCTACATCATTATCCTGTTAATTATTCTAGTATATTTCTTATACAAGTCAACTCAGGAGAATGAATGAGAAGCCTGTGTAATATAAGTCTGTGTACATACTACCTACAAGTATATCGTTCTTTGGATTCATCTATCTACTTTTCTAAGCAAATAAATTAAAATATGTACATACCTCTTTATAAATCAAATACGGTTCAATATTTTGCTTCTATATAACCAATCTTTCATATAGTAAGAGAGCTTCTTATAAAATAGACAGTTACACTATGGACTAAATTTCCATCTACCTAAGTAAAACAAATACAAAACAAACAAGTAAAAAGTAAATATAAATTTGGGAATATTTGTAATAAATTCCATAAATCAATACATTTTGGAATTGGAAATCATTTTATAGATATGTAGCCTATACTTTATAGATCAGGAAAATTAGATATGTGAGTAAATGCTTTGCGCAAAGTCACCCAATTGTTTAATTATAGATGTCTAGATCCAAGATTTTTAATTCTTAATATTCTGCTCTTCCTACTGAATATTATATTTTATCTAAAATTTTGTGTGTGCCAGACCAGCATGAATATTTGCCTTAATTCACTTTACCAGTTCATGAAGTCATGACAATTGACATGCTCATGTCTAGAGTCTCAGTTTAACCATTTGCATTACAACAGTTGTAATTGGCAATTGACAAATACCTGTTAATTTCAGACCTATTAAGGTATCAGCATGCCATTAGTAGTGATTCCAAAAAAGTGTGGATGTAGTGCTTAATGAGGGAGAAAACAGAAGTTTTCAGTCTTCAAGCACAGAACCCCTGAGTGTCAGTTCCATTTAGTAATAAGATAACTATGTGGATATTAGACATGAGAGGTATAAAATGGGTACAGGTGAGAGAAGAATAGAATAGGGTATAGAAAGAGAGAAGAAATGAGATCAAGATATATCAGAAAAGCAATACTCTTTTGTGATTCTGGAAATGAATTACTAGAACAATTTATCTTCTTCCAGTTAGTTTGCTTTGCCTTGTGTAATGAAATGAATCAACAGGTTATATCTAGAGCTTCCTCTCTTCTCTAAACTGGTGGGGTTTTTTTCTTTTCATGGATGATTTTTAAGTAGGTAGGGTATCTGAAAAACCAGGAATAGATTGGAAATTCTGGAAAGAGAATTAAGTAAATAATAGCTTTAAAGTATCTTGATATATTATTTTGATTTTTACTTAGTCTTTTGTAGCTCTCTCATATAATTGAACCACTAAATGCAATAACCATGGCATTCTTCAGCTACAGAGAAAAAGGTCTAGTGACTGCATTAGTATACTGCGCCAGAGTTTAGCGATACTGAAAACAGTAGTATGAGGTTGTTGAGTTACACCACACAGTGATTAAAGAGACATTGGCACCCGTAAAGAAAGAAAACAAGCATATTTTCTACTTCCTATAGGTAAAAACCAATAGCAAGTAATTCACTGCTAACAGAGCTCTTTCCCTAAGCATTGTTACATACTCAGTAATTCACAACTGTGTTTTTTTGAGTAACAGGCAATAAGACTAAAACAGCAAGTGCTTTATTTGTTTTCTAGCCTGAGTTAAAACTAAGCAGCTCCATGCTGGCACAGCTTTCTGTACAAACCTGTAACTTTTACTACTTTCCAAGGAGTATGGAACTCCCTATAGATTACTGGATTTTTGACATATAAAGAGAAAGGCATCCTTATCTAAGTAGGGAGAGTCAAGTCCCCATCTGATAAACATTTTAGGGTTTTCTTGAGAAATACACAAAACTCTTGACATTTAAAATATATACAGTAGTTTTATTTCAAGTAGCTCTGTATTATTTTCTGGAGTATTTCTTGCAGGCTGTCTTACAGTTTCTCTGTGCATGTGTATAATATTTATGAATAAATCTACATGTATATCTGTTGGGGGGGGCTCACATAGGCTTTGGCATTTAACTCCATGTGTTGAATGATGGTGGGTGTGAATAGTCCTTTTTGGCCCTTGCAATATCTGAACCCATGTTGGATCTCAGACTCCCAGTGCCATTTGAACTGCCTGGGGGTGCATTCTATATTGCAGCAGGCATTTGGGGAAGTGAGACTCAGTGAAATCCAAGACATTATGCAAACATGGTACAGATTTCCTGATTCAAATTCAAGCTTATCGAATTTGAGCTTCATCATTTCTGTGTGATCTTGGGCAAATTACTTAACCTTCTTTGCCTTTGTTTCTTCAGCCACCAGGTTTAATAAATATGCACCTGGGAAAGAGAATAATGTGACTTTGTTCATGGTTGACAGAAAATATTTCCTCTGGAATCATATTCCAAAGTTTTCAGAGACTAATATCTCAAAAATACAAAAAGCAAAGAATATATGGAGACTAATGACAACAACAACATAAAGCCACAACTTCTGTGGGACGCAGCGAAGGCAGTCTTAAGAGGAAAGTACATTGCAATCCAGGCCCATTTAAAGAAGGAAGAACATTCCCAAATGAACAGTCTAAGGACACAATTATTGAAATTGGAAAAAGAAGAACAAATGAAGCCCAAAGTTACCAGAAGGAGAGACATAATAAAGATCAGAGAAGAAATAAATAAAATTGAGAAGAATAAAACAATAGAAAAAAATCAATGAAACCAAAAGCTGGTTCTTTGAAAAAATAAACAAAATAGATAAACCCCTAGCCAGACTCATTAAGAGAAAAAGAGAATCTATACACATAAACAGAATCACAAATGAGAAAGGAAAAATAACGACGGACCCCACAGAAATACAAAGAATTATAAGAGAATATTACGAGCATCTATATGCCAACAAGCTGCAAAACCTAGAAGAAATGGACAACTTCTTAGAAAAATACAGCCTTCCAAGACACACCAAGCAGGAAACAGAAAAACTAAACAGACCAATCACCAGCAACGAAATTGAATCGGTAATCAAAAAACTACCCAAGAACAAAAGCCCTGGACCTGATGGATTCACCTCTGAATTCTACCAGACATATAGAGAAGAAATAACACCCATTCTCCTTAAAGTTTTCCAAAAAATAGAAGAGGAGGGAATACTTCCAGACTCTTTCTATGAAGCCAGCATCACTCTAATACCAAAACCGGGCAAAGACCTCACTA